>OV815321.1:13615000-14017126 GCA_929108375.1 Gymnoscelis rufifasciata
CAGCCACGCGGCCGGCACGCGTCAGACGCGCGGCGCCCACGCGTCTGTGAGTCTTGTAATTACAACGGGATCACAGTACTCTGATCGATGTCGCCAAATTAGCGATTAATCGAGTCAGTGGGTATTTATTGACCTTTTGTTAAGTTTTCTTTGTTACATTGTAATATATTGTAACACCACGGTCTGTTGCAGTCTATTACATTAGGATTTTATTTTGTGTGTTAAAATACTTTTAAATAACTTTGCAATTAATAACTACAAAATTTTAATAACTGATAAAGCTGTGTGCTATTCGCTTCTCAACTCAGTATGAAACATTGAAGTGAACTGTCGAGACAATGTTATTTCCTTGATATTTTTTGTTTATACAATTTAGTTTTATTAATTTTAAGTTGACCTGTCCATGTAGGCCATGTGCTTCTCAGGAAATAAACGTTTTGACTTTGACTCCATCAGAATGACTCTACAAATGATAAATAAGTAATTTAGTTTACAGATAGCTGCTTTATTTTATACTTACGTAGTCATTTATTATTCTATGTTTTATACCATGTAAAGTTACTTAGTGTATATTAATGAGTCTAGCTGGCCGGTTCTGGGTTTTCACGGGTGCAAAAACATTACTCTTGAATCGCTCTTTCCATTGCTGATAACCTCAAAAAAATCCGTTCGGGAGTTTTTGAGTTTATCATAAGCATAGGGACAGACAGGCGCGCCGGGTACTCTTTAATTTATAACAAGTAAAGACTTAACTATTTTTATATTTTGAATGAAATACCTATATATATGAAAAGAGTACGCAAATATTAATATTCTATCTGATACAGAGCCCTAATACTTATCTAATTTATTTGTTGTTTTAATTGTTTTGGCTGCAATATTATGTTTATAAATTATTGTAGGCACACCCAACTGTACAGAAAAAACCGCATAGTAGGTACCTACCTAATCGATGACAGACAGATGAGGATCAAAGCCGTGTTTGTATTGTCTGTGGACAAACACGTTCGACGTTTGAATCGTCCAATCGCGCTGAAATATCGAAACTGTTTGTTTTCCCGCGGGCGACGCGACCGCAGAGCTCGCTACATAGTACCGTTGTTTAACTAGTACATCAACTGTACGAGATTATCTATATTTAGAAAATTCTTTAAAAAAGTTCTTTATCGTCGGTTCGATGTTGCATGTTGAATCTGCCGTATTCATCGGGTATTATTATGTAGTAAAACGTTAAGAGAATAACTCTTTGATTTTTCCTGTTAATTTGGACATTACTCTCGCGACTGAAATGATGGTGATGAAATATGTACAGAAACCCGTTTCATTTGTTTAAATGTTAAAGCGAAAATAACTGTGTGTTCGGCTTACTACGAGTACTTGGCCTTTGACTTGTAAACTTATTTTTTTACCGTCAATGTATTTGATTATTTAATTATTGGCGATTCAGTTGTTATTACAACTAATAATTATAGTTGTAAGATAGCCGAAATAAATCAATGAAATTTTGTAGTCAGGTATAAATTTAGGTATCTTACGGAAACGTTGCATGGTATTTAAGTAATATAAATCTTAGGCAAAATTTAATCCAACACAAAACCTAATAATATATATTTGATTTTAAGGTTTTGATGTAGTTTAAATTGATTATTTTATATTTTCCTATTGACGATGCCCCTTTACAGCAGAAAAATAATTTTATTTTATATAACTTTATTATTTAATTTGTAAGTAATTATTAATTAGGTACTTTATTATAGTGTGTTTTTGACCTGTCTACGTTTTGTGTATGCAAACTATTGATTAAAATAAATGAATATGAATATATCAAACTAAATTCCATTACTTTGATTACAACAAGCATATCGTAAGGCTGGGTCCACACTTGTATCATTTCGGTGTATCACGATCAGGCGTGGCGTATCGAGTATCCGTATCATAAGTATGGACGCTCATTTTATACTTTTATGTGATACTGTATCATTTCAGCGTATCAAATTTAACTTTATAAATATGGACGCTTTAAAAAGAAAATGTAACAAGTAACTTCAAGAGTAACAAAGTCCATACAACCATAGACAACTTTGCAATGTTGGCTTTCGGTATATTTGGATTATTAATCGAATACAGTTAGCTACTCCGATGTTTAAAATCGACAATCCCAAAGTGCTGTTCCTCTCGATCTCCTGTCAAATCATATTTGGGTCAGTGAGAAGTGAGTAATTTCGCGCATCGGATTTAATCAATTACCGTAGAATTTGCGAATAGCCGTAGAAACTGCTACGGCTACAGGGTTGCAGCCGTAGGCAGTGCATTGTGTAATATTTTGGCCTGAAAGCCGTAGAACACGGTAATTGCCGCAGCATTAAATATAAATAAAATAAATATTTCCGGACTACTCACACATCATCACCTAACCCCAAACTAAGCAGAGCTTGTACTATGGGTGTTAGGTGACGGATATACTACATAGATACATTATTTTTTGTAAATACATACATATATGATAGGTACATAGAAAACACCCAGACCCGAAACCAGAAATTATAGATCTTACAAAATCTGGTCCCCCGGCGGGAATCGAACCCGCAACCTCCTGCGCCTCAGGCGGACGTTCGCCCACCGAGCCACAGAGGTCGTCGTTTGGCAGCACTGCATCAAGCATTCACGTCCAAACTTGTTCAATGCAACGCGTATCCCCTTTGATGATCGCGGAAAAACCGACACAGGATGGTTCGGGGTGTATCACGATACAGTATCATGATACAGTATCATGATACAGTATCAAAATACGTCCATACTACCGTGATACGCGTATCGGATACGCGGTGTATCTTGATACGCGATCATTGGAGATCGGGGGCGGATCGGGCCGTATCGGATACGGCATGTATCATTAACGTGTATCAGTTTGCGTCCAAACTAGCGATCATGATACGCGCCGAGGATACGCGACGGGGATACGATACGCCGAAATGATACAAGTGTGGACCCAGCTTAAAGATGTTCAAAGCAGTGAAATATGACGACCTCTGTGGCTCGGTGGGCGAAGGTCTGCCTGAGGCCCAGGAGGTTGCCATTCCCGCCGGGGGACCAGATTTTGTACCATCTACATTTTCTGGTTTCGGGTCTGGGTGTTTTCTATGTATCATGTATGTATTAACAAAAAAATGTATCTATGTAATATATCAGTCACCTAACACCCAAAGTACAAGCTCTGCTAAGTTTGGGGTTATTTGATGCTGTGTGAGTAGTCGGGAAATATTTATAATGTAATTAACATTTTAATTTTTAATAAATGAAATATATTACAAGCCATGTGTAAAGTCATTGATTTACGTGTTTTCATGCTCTACTACCCTTCTATTAGACGCCATTTGCGTAGGGGATTCAAGAAGTTCGCGATTTAATTTTGGAACGTCTGTCGCCGCGACTCTTTGAATGTACCTAGTATATTTAGATCTAGTAGAAAAAAACAAAGAAAATAACAAAAATCATCTTTAACTCAAGATGCGTCGACATCGGGAGATTTAAGAGTTTGTTTAAATTATTGGAAAAAAAATCCTTATAAGTCAAATATAATATTTTATAATGTTTTCCATTTTAATGCAGCCTGTGTCGTTCTCCTTATTAAAAACATTTTCTCTGTGTATCTATATAATATCGTTAATTTCGTATTTATATTAACTTTAAGTTTATTAGTTCTACAAATTGAATAAGTAGGTAAGACAAACAATCTAAATAACGATATTCAAATTGTTTCCTTTTGTTCAATTCTTTGCAAATTTAACTCAACCGATGCAGCTGCTTCGTGAAGCAGTGAAGTCAGACATTTTGCTTATGGAATAGGATACAAATCTCATCGGTAATTTTCACAACGCCCTACATTCTTACTCCACTTTTGAGAATAATTCTCATATCAAAAGCCAGAAAAACAACAATAACAAATTAAGAAAAAGGAAATTATTGAACTGACAAAAAAATCTTGCTAAATATTCCGTTAAAAAAGCCATGTCCATACAAGACCGCTGCCGGTGGAATATGCGATTGATATTCAATTCGGGCGGAAAGATCGCCTCGGGACATTGGCCAATTGAATTTGAAAACAGAACATCTCCCTCCCGCCACCCACTGCTGCCCGAGGCTGGGGTTACCATGCTCTTGGAAAATATAATTTTTTCTCGAATTATTTATTTAAAAAAAACAAAACTACTTATTCGTTAATCTTGTTTCTACATAGCTTACACTTATTTTGCGATATTATCCTCCAATATTTATCATTTCCAGAACGAGTTGATCGCCTCGAACAGAATTTTTAATTATATTGTGACTATTGGCTTGTATATAATAGGCGTGCCTAACTTATATTAAGTGATTTTATGTTATTCATGAAAGTAATTCATGGAATTGGTCCAAAGTATTATTTTTTTATTTCAAAAGTGATAAATATCAAAAATGACTTAACCGATGTTATTGATCAACACACCTACATATTATATTGTTATATTCTACAAACTGCTAATTTTCCTCATATTTCAATGCTGGAATGATTCAAAATTGCATTTGTAGTTTGTTAAGTCGCTTTCAGTTTACCTACTCGTAAGAATAAGGAATAGGAAAACGGTGTCCTGCCAAAAATTAACTTGTGGTGACTACAACTGCCCTCTGCCCAGCGCGGCCATTTTCCCGGCCATAGACAAGAGTTTTATTGTTTTTATATTTATTTATCCGCCGGTGTTTTTGCGTTATTCTGCCGTATCGTTTTTGGCGCGCTCCTTTATGACGTAGCAAAGGACGGTATAGATAGAGATGATAATAATATTGTGGATAAGATTTTTTTTTCCAAAACTATTTGTATTTTTACCGGCACAGTTACCTTGGAAAAAGCCTTAATACATTGGTATACTTAATAAGCCACTAGAATTAATAATTAAGTAGTTATAGGTTATATTTCATAGTATATGAAAGTATGTAAGGTATATATTTATATGCCTTTGTAAGGTATTTTATATATATGTAGGTACCTATACTTGGTTTGCTGTAACACAGTTACAGCAAACCAAAGCACAGGAGGTAAAGTCCTAAAGACTGCGTTAATGATGTAATAGGTACTTACATACTTTCTTAGATTTTTAATAAATGATTGATTGAGAAGATATTTGATTCTTTAGTTAATTTTTGTTGATATTTTATTTCTTTATTGTTATTTGAACTGTATATGTGTTGTATGGATTTTTATCTGAAATAAATAAATTTAATTGAATTGAATTGAATTTAACTTTAATCGTTCGTACGTAGGTTGGTATGTGCTAGCTAGAGCGAGCGTACAATGAAATGAAATAATTATCTTTATTTGCATGAATGTAGGTTTTTGAGGTAGTTAAAATTGATCTTTTATCTTTTTAAATCTGTAGCTTTGATCTTTTGATTGGCCGTCCAACGCGGGCGCTGGGCCTTCCAATCCTCGGCGTTGTTCAAAAACTATTCAGTCACATTGATAATTCTGTGTGTCACATTGTGTGCTTTGTAGCCTATCCACTACAACTTCAGAACTCAACCCTGAGGCTAAGGCTTCGGCCAAACCTACATGCTAGCGACGCGGGAGCGTCTGCAACGCGGGACCAATTTTCCTGATTACATCCCGCTCTGTGGTCGCGTAGATGTTCAAAGAGCCCTAATAGCTAATTTATGGGTACCTAGCGCCAGCCGCTTTGCAATCTCTTTGGTCGAGCAGGTCTGAACAAAGCTTAATAGTAGTGACACTTTGTTTTGTATAAGGTATCCAAAAAAATTGTTTAAGACTTTCCGTATCTCATCAGTTTTTTAACTTTTAATCGAGATTTTAATTTAATGATCGGAATATTTGTCTTTTTCATTAGGGCTGGACTGTCTCATACAATCTCATGTTTCACCATGTCCGAGTAAAATTAGACAATGGTTAAATAAGAAGCACTTTCGCTCAGATAGCTCTTGAACTACCATACCATCATTACACGCGTGATATTGACATAACTAAACATTGCTTAATTTACTCGAATTTTGTGAAATAAACCCAGAGATTGACTTTTATTTTTACTCGAATTTTGTGAAATAAACCCAGAGATTGACTTTTATTTAACAACTCACACATTACAATTTCACTTAGCAGCGGTCCCCGCACGAGGCAAGCCTGTATTGCTGGAGACCTATTACAAATTGGAATTAACCGGGTATAGAAAAAGTGCATGTAAAACAAAGGAGACATAAATCTAAATTTAAAATTTAAGAAAAACCCCCGATTCCCATGCCTTAATTTCCTTAAAAGTAAAACAACATATTATTTTGTAATGTGGACGGGATGCGATTTCATTTGATACCCCACACTAGTATATTTGCAGATTTTTGGTTTTCCTTACCCACTCTCACCCCCATAACTTTTAAACGGCACAACCGATTTTCATGAAACATGTCTAAGAACACTCGCGCCAGACTCACCTTTCATACAAAAAAAACTAAATTGAAATCGCTCCATCCGTTTGGGAGCTATGGTGACACAGACAGACAGACAGACACACAGACAGACAGACAGACAGACACGTCAAACTTATAACACCCCTCTTTTTTGGTCGGGGGTTAAAAATAGGAGAAATTATAATAATATAACCTAAGATTACATTCAACATCATCAATACAATTTAATTAATTTATATTTATGTAGGAAAAACACTCAATAAAGGAAAGGGAAGGGAATAAATTAGGAAGCTGGGAATTGAATTTACGTTAAATTATTATTATTATTGTTTTTTAAATTATATAACGATAGAGATAGATAGATAACTTGAGAAACCTCTGATTATTTCTATCAGATCTCCGAGCTAGTGTACCTTGTCCACACAACCCTGTCACAGTCAGGTGAACCGAAGGTCCTACTATGATACGTCAGCGCGATTTAGAATAGCCACCCTCTTTTATCGTATCACCTAGACCATCTTACCCCGCGCCTAGCACAAGCCATTCTCAATCCTGCGCCGTTGTGAAAAGATTTATAGCTGAAGCAAGTTGGACAAAATATTTTGACAATATTACATAGACAATATCACAAGGTATTCTGAACTCTATGGTATACTAATAAGGTTTCTAGGTGGCGCAGGTGTACGGGAGATACGAGGCAGTACGAATCAATTCCGTAACATACACGTTTGATGCCGTATCGAGCAGATATTACTCAAATGTCGACATTGTGACACAATAAAATGTTTGCAATACAGTTTGAACGCTTTTAGCTGGAATATATTTTTATTTTCCAGGGACGAGATTAGGTGTGTATATTAGGACATAGGTCTCTACGTACCAAATAAATACATAGTACTTATTATAATTATAGTCTTCAAAAGTACTGATTGTGCAAAAATAAATAATCTACTAAACAGTGATCTAAGGTTATCTTCTCAAGGACCTAATAAGTACCCTATCAAGTATTGTATAGGTAAGGGTCTGTTTCAACATCTTTGAGTAAACTAAGCCAATTGTTTAAATATAGAGCTACTAGCAATAACCAGCGGTGTAACTCGCGTTGTAATGGATTTGCCCGCGGGATGACATTTTCCCGAGTTAAAGTATAGCCTACGTCTTTACTCACGCTCTAGAGAATCTGTGTACCAAACTTTATTTAAATCGGTTCTGTAGTTTTTGCGTAAAAGAGGAACAGACACACAAATTTACCTAAGCATTTATAATATAGATTTCGTTAACTGTGACAAAGCGAGGAACCCCTGACATAAGTACCCATTGACACGCATTATTGAATTAACTACCCATCGCTTTGTTTACTCGGATTATGTGAAACAAGCCTTATACGTAACACACGCCGCTAGCTCTAGCTGTTTTCTTAAACAGCGCTGATTGTAATGCAAAGTGGTCAACGAGTAGCAGGGTTTAATGCATACGTTGTCACAATATGTATCTCCTATGTATGTTCCTATATTGTGATGTTGCAATAGAGATTCTTTGTATTGTATTGCACGTTTTAAGAGTACAACACGGCTAGCTTAAATGTAATACAGCGAAACAGTGGCCGCCTCTCTGATAGTTTTGGTTCCGATTCTTTACACTCATGGCGCTGCGAAGGTCTAGAATATACTTTTTTTTCAAATTTGTATACTCGTATCTGCCGTTTTACAAAAAGGCACTTTGATTTATACAGCTAGCTGTAATGTAAAACGGCGAATTATACAATCTGAATTTGATATGCTTCATAATATTTTGAGATAGTTACCTAAGTAAATAAAATATAGTACCTACTAAGAAAACACTCTGACCAAGGAAAGTGGAAAGTGCTTGCAGATTATCAAAACTCTGTTGTCGACGGGAATCGGACCGGCCGGCGCGGCGTCGCAAGCGGACCTCTTCCACTCCGCTAGCAGCAATAATCATGGGATCATTGCTGTATTGCTTATGGCATACCTATTATAAATTAGAGTCTCCTTCGCCACGTCTGTATGACTGTAGGTTTATATTCCTATTTTCGTTAAGAAGTGTTTTAAAATTGGGCTAAACAATGGAGCGAAACTAGTAGTCCTACTACTAGCGCCATCTGTTAAATATGTTTGACACTACATTAGTATTACTTTTTTCTATTTCAAAAAACTAGCAAGATGTCAATGTAGTTGTCAACTATTTTATTATGTCAACCCCCGTGACAAGCATGTCAGTGTCAGCACAACTGTCAGTTACATGACAATTCATATTTCAATCAACTCAACTCAGTCAACCAACTCGTGAATTCATTGAATCGGGCGGCGGGGTAACGACCGGTCGCGGAACAAACAACGTGGTTTTCTATTCTTGTTAGTGCAAAAACATTCCAAAATGAAGGGGGAACAGAAAATCGACGTCCAGGCCCTGAAGGACATCGCCAATAAACTCAGAATCGACAGCATCGTTGCCACAAACGCCTCGAAATCCGGGTAAGTTCTAACCTCAATAAGTTCTCGCCGGTTTTTTGCCGCTACATTGAAGGTCTCTTGAAGGTGATAGACATGGTGCTTCTTATAAAATACACCAATCTAAGATCAGAGAAGGTATTTACAGCTTGTAATACTGCTATAAAAAGCTAAAACTCGCTTACTCAGTAAAAGAATTGCACTACTTTCTCTTTAGAAGTTTTGATTGTTTCACGAATCAGTCCGGATGTTAAAGGTCGCGCTGTGGGTCAGTTTCCTAATTAAATTTGTTGGACTTTGTTCTTTGACTTTTATGTTACCTACTTACATTGTCTGGTAATGTTACCTTGAACCAACCATAACATGCAGTTACTAAGTTTAGCTAATCAATTGTGTCAATTATGTTGCCTAGTTACCACTTTAACTATTTTGAGTAGGTACCTGTAAGAGTAAATAACTATTTGTGATGACTTCATATATTATGTTATCCTTATCATAGACGTAATAAACTTTTCAAACTTTGATTGCTATCACCTGCTTATCTTGCAGTCTGCCGATTCATTATGATGAAATATGAAAATATTATCCACTTCAAGGACATGGTGAATACACAATTTCATGATATGACAAAATTTATAGGCTCATAGAACTAAATACAAGAAATAATGTTCCAGGAAACTTCCTTAAAAGTTGCAATAACTGTTTTCATTTAAAGGAAATATAGTGCAAGACCTAAAGTTACTTTAAAATGTACAATTCTTCCTTCAGCTTATCCAACTATTAAAATACTTATTGGAAAATATTCTAGCAATTTTGAAAATTGTTGCACTTAATCTTAGGGGCTACTGTGTCTTGTAGGTATAGCACTTGCTATACCTATATAGGAAAGATGATGTAAATAAATATTACACTGGTATTACACACCTGTTGCATGTGTGATACCAAGTTAATAAATGTAGGTATCAAGGAGACTATGGAGTCTCCACAGCTTTGTCACCACTTCTCTCCATCGACTCCGGACCTGAGCCAACTGTATTGATGCTTGGAGAGTGCCACCTGTAGCGTCCTGTGTTATGTGGGTCCACCATACCTTACCTTCCATGTCCTTACCTTTCGTTAGGTACCTTCAAGATCTATGTATATGATCCATCTTCATCCTTATCAACACCTAACATCAGGTGACATTGTAGGTATCCAACTATTGATCTACATATAATTGTGGACAAACATAGATCTATCTCCGTGAAAAAAAACAAATGTTTCTCCTTTTAAAATTAACTAGGTACCTGGTTTAATTGTTGGCATTTCAAAACAATATTTTTACCTACATTAACATTCATATAAATCTATATAAATAAAAATGAATTGTTGTTCGTTAGTCTGATTAAAACTCGAGAACAGCTGGGCCGATTGAGCTGATTTTGGTTTTAAAATGTTAGTCGTAGTCCAGGGTAGGTCTAATCGGTGAGCAAATAAGGAAAAATTGCCGGGAACTTTTTTTACCCGTGCGACGCCGGGGCGGGCTGCTAGTATTTTATAAAAATGTGTGTTGAAACAACGGACTAGGCTGTTGGGCTCTAAAAACTACCACAAAAAGGAAATCCTAAGAAAGTTTATTATTCTTACACAGAGAAGAATACTAGTTTTAAAATATTTATATACCTACTTTCTTTAAAAACTTTTTACTATAGAAAGTTGACTATAGTTTATTCGGTAAAGAGTTACCCTAATACTGCATTATTTAAAAGTTTGATATAATTGGTGCAGGGTTGCAACATTTAATCCGATCAAAACTAACTTTTCAACTTTTTTCACTTCCTATTGTATTGTGATAGCTATTTCATATACATATAAATGGTTAATTCACCTTCAATTGCCTTCTATGCAACCTTGACCTCAGCTGACTCCAGATTGCCCCACTATCGCGTATTAACTTCAAACAAATTATGTAATTGATTATGCCAGCTGTATGTATTGATTATCACAGTTTTATGTCATGAACTCATTATTTTATAGCGTTTCCGTGTGCAATTTTTATAAGTTAAATTTTTATAAGTCAGGCGTACTAAACCAAAGCGCTCTACCGGCCCAGATGGAATTCCTGCGTATGTGATCAGAGATTGTCGTATGGTTTTGGCTGAACCACTTCTTCACATTTATAACCTTTGTTTAGAGGGGTCTTACTTTCCGGACACATGGAAAATCACTCGTGTCATTCCAATACCCAAAAGTGGAACGGGAACGGAGGTAAGTGGATATAGACCTGTAGCGATTCTATCGGCTCCGGCAAAGGTATTTGAGTCGGCAATTCAGCATAGCATGCAACAGCAGGTGTCCGCGTGGTTATCGGATGCGCAGCACGGGTTTCGCCCGACGCGCAGTACAGACAGCAACCTGCTAGAGTCCATGACGTTCATTCTGCCACATGTGGATGTTGGGGTTCAGGTAGATGCAGCTTACTTCGACTTTAAAAAAGCGTTCGACTTAGTCGACAACGATATCCTGTTGAAGAAGATGGCATCGATCGGATGTACTACCAAGCTGCTCGAGTTTTTTGCGAGCTACATGAAAAATCGACAGCAGTACGTCGAATATGCGGGATTTAAGTCCGAACCGTATTCAACCCTAACAGGAGTAAGTCAGGGAAGTAACTTGGGACCGTTAGAGTTCTCCATTTTGATCAACGACCTATCAGCGGTTGTTAGAGACTCTAAATGCTTGCTTTTTGCTGACGATCTCAAGTTGCTTCTACCAATCAGGGATGAAAAGGACTGTGAGCGACTTCAGAAAGACATGGATAGGGTAGTAGAGTGGAGTATTCTTAATGGTTTGCAGTTCAATATAGATAAGTGCTCTATTATTACTTTTAGCCGAGCCAAAACGAAAATTGAATACAACTACCAATTGGACGGTAAACCATTACGACGCGTTGAATCGGTGAGAGATTTAGGGGTACTCATGGACTCTAAACTGCATTTTCGGGAGCATATAAGTAAAATATGCAAAAATGCATTTAAAACACTGGGGTTCGTGTTAAGACAGGCTAACAGCTTTCATAATATTAAAGTTGTGAAAATGTTATATGAAGCTTTAGTAAGGAGTAAATTGGAATGCAACGCCGCCATTTGGGCGCCATATGAGGTTAAATATAATATGATGGTAGAGAAATTACAGAATAAATACATAAGATACCTATACTGGCGACTGTATGGCGTGTACCCTTTCTACCCTCTGATGTATCCAACCTTGTTTGTTCTCGGCATGGTTGGATACGAAAAGCTTGAATTGAGAAGAGAAGTTGCGATAGCCAGATACGTCCTGAAAGTGTTCAGGGGGGAGTTGTGCAGTCCGGCAATTTTAGCAGAGATAGGATTGAGCGCACCGGATGGGTTCGTTCACCGGCGCAGGCGACCGCCCTTACTGGTGGTTCCGCGAGGCAGGACGAATCTAATCAATAAAGCACCTTTGATACGCGCTATCCAAACGCTTAACCTAGCAGCCGAGAACTTGGATTTACTGCATTGCTCTCTGAACGAGTTCACAAAAGCAACGTTATACACTTTGTTTTTTAAATAGGCACAATTACCTTTTTCTTTAATGTATTATTATTATTTTGTTTTATTAGGTTTTGGTTTGTGACATTCTTTATTGTTTTTTATTTTTTTATTTTTGTGATAGTTTTAATTTGATAATTTATAATGTTTTTAAATTTATGTAACAAACTTTTGACATTCTTCCTTATTGCATTGGGTTTTTTCCTGTAATAATAGGGTAAGATAAATAAATAAATAAATAAATAAAAAAAAAAAAAAAAAAAAAGTTACATTCTTACGAATATTTATTGCTCTGTTCGGCGTAATGCTCTATGCGAGTGAGTATTTACTAGTTAAGTTTTGTTGCAGTACCTAGCATTTACACTTGAAAAGTCAGGTCGCTCACCAATGTTAACCCAAACACTCAATAAAGAAATATAACCCTTGAGCCCTTTTGAACATCATAATGTAGTCGCCATCTGTAGCGCAGCTTCCGGTGTGCTAATCGGGGCAGTGCCCCAGAGCCCCCAAACCCGAAAGGGGCCTACAGGCCTATCAGAAATGCTAAACTAACGTAAAATTTTGACCAACTTCGGTATGAAATACAAACATCATAAAATAAATGTATTTATGCATAGGATGGGAGGATTACATTGAAATTGTTATGATGTGTTTTATCCTACAAAATTCTATTCATCCCGGTACTTGAGTTACACCTTGAGATAAGTACCTTTAAAGCCTAAGCAATAAGATCGAGATTCCACAATAAATAGTTTAGGGGCAATAGATTTGCCCCATGGGTTTTGGTTGTCTAGCTATTCTACTGGTCACCATCATCATCATTTCAGCCGTACGACGTCCACTTCTGGACATAGGCCACAAAGATTTCCAGTTAATTTCACAGCGGCCTGTATTCTAAGGATACCCGCGGCTTGTCCTCCGACCATCTAGTTCTCAGTTCATCACGATGCAGTGATCCATATATATTTTGATCAGCAAGTACCTAATAGTGTGTCGCTTGCGCAGGCACCCGACATCATGCGCGTCCATGGCGGAGATCATGTCCGTGCTGTTCTTCCACACCATGCGCTACAAGGTCTCCGCGCCGAGGGACGCCTCCGCGGACCGGTTCATCCTCTCCAAGGTATGGATATAGCTTCTACTATACTTCACGCTCCAGCGCGAAATGTCAGTACAGATTGTAATTAATACTCTTGAGAGAGATTCTGAAGGATTGTGTCATTTATGTTAGGTTTAAAGTCAAAAACGTTTATTTCCTGAGAAGCACAGGACATGGATAGGTCAACTTAAAGTTAATTAAATTACCATTTTGAATATAAAAAGTATCGTGGAAATATCATTGTCTGACAGTTTGTTTAAATTTTTTGCACTGAGTTGAATAGCAAAGACAGCTTTATCAGTTTTTTCAATTTTGTAATTATTAAAATTTTAGTATTCTTCTGCTATTTATGCTTCGCCAACGGCATTAGAATATTGGCTCGACAAGTGTGGCAAGTATGGCGACGCACCAATATGATGTTAAAACTATTAATAAATTAAGCTTCCAGTCTACTATTAGTTTATGAATTTATGAATTCAGTCAATATGAGCCGTAGCATTCAAATATTATTTGTACATGGATTATGCGAATGACTGTTATCTTCAATAAGCAGTTCATTTAGGTTACTTTGATTATCTATATAAATAAAAATGAATTGTTGTTCGTTAGTCTGATTAAAACTCGAGAACGGCCGAACGGATTTATCTTATCATAGTCTTGAAATGTTCGTGGAGGTCTAGGGAAGGTTTAAAAGGCGAGAAAAAATCGAATAATTGCCGGGAAAAAAAATTGAATAAAAACCCGTGCGAAGCAGGGAAGGGCCACTAGTATAAAATAATTAATTTAAAGGATCTAAGAAACCTGATTCTTTGGCCTGATTGAGGCCTAATATTAAAAGTTCAATTTAATATAGAATTTTGGTAAGTTTGGATAGACTAACATACACGTAAATCAAAAATCTGCTCATTTATGGCGTCTAAGGCGGAACATAGTTCGCCGGGTCAGCTAGTTGTCAATAAATCTCTTGTTTTTTAGTCTTTGCAAAAAAAACGGCTATTTTTTTCCCTTATTACGTCACATGATCCTTGGACTCAGAAATACTGTAGTATATCGCACTTGTCAATGTTATTTTAGGCTTTCAAGCGTCAGAACAAATACAAAAAAAAATTGTTTAAACACGAAGCACTTCCACGCTACACTCCCTTACTCCCTGAGATCGTCTTGAAAGTTCGTTTAAATTTTTTAAACACTGATATTGTGTAGTAGTTACAACGTAGTTTTACGTGAATGTTTGAGAAGTAGTGTTACATTGTCAGGGGCACGCCGCACCCATCCTGTACGCCGCGTGGGCGGAGGCGGGGCTCTTCCCCGTGTCCGAGCTGCAGAACCTGCGCAAGCTGGACTCGGACCTGGAGGGGCACCCCACCCCGCGCCTCAGCTTCGTGGACGTGGGCACCGGCTCGCTGGGCCAGGGGCTCGCCGTCGCCGCCGGCATGGCCTACGTCGGCAAATACTTCGACCAGGCGCCCTACAGGTACCACATCATACACAACATTTATTCAATTTATTTATCCAGACTGAAGGATCAAATAAAAAAAAAGGTGTGTGTGCGATTCACACACGATAGAAGTGAAACTTCAGTAAATCGACAAAAGAATAAGAAGAATAAAAAAAAAAAACTATGCAAAAAGATTTTTTGCGGATCCAAGTACTGGCGTCGCGCAAAGTTGCTTAACCTTGTTAGCGTTTCCATTTCCGTTGCATCCGGTTACAAATCACAACGATTCTAAAAAAGTTTCACTTCAAAAATCATCAAACCACTAAAATTCCCCAATTTTCCAGGGTATACTGCCTGGTCGGTGACGGCGAGGCCGCTGAAGGCTCCATCTGGGAGTCCCTGCACTTCGCCAGCCACTACAAGCTAGACAACCTGGTGGTCATCTTCGACGTGAACCGCCTGGGGCAGTCCGAGCCCACCTCCCTGCAGCACCAGGTCGGTACTGCTGGAACTCAGCCTACACTAAACCTAAACTTATAATACTGATAAAAAAAGGTGTGTGTGCGATTCACACACGATAGAAGTGAAACTTCAGTAAATCGACAAAAGAATAAGAAGAATAAAAAAAAACAAAAAAAAATACTATGCAAAAAGATTTTGTTCGGGCGGTCACCCATCCAAGTCCTGGCGTCGCGCAAAGTTGCTTAACCTTGTTAGCGTTTAAGATTCTTATTTCCATTTCCGTTGCATCCGGTTTCAAAACACAACGATTCTAAAGAAGTTTCACTTCAAAAAGTTATCAGTATTAAATGTTTAAAATTATCAATAATTGTAAGAAAGTTTACAGTCAACTAACTTTGTAGTTGAGAAAATATTTCGATTAATATAGTACCTATTTGTGCGTTCAGAGATTTTCATAATTTGCCTCTCAGCAGCAGTTCAGAGGATTTAAATGTAAGAAATACTTTCAAATAATAATAACTTTATTCAGTGATAAGCTTAACATAATTCACATTGTTGAAGACACCTTTTAAGTAATAATAGAATACTTGTGTTAGGTGCCTTCGCTCTTCCACTACTGAGTATAATATAAAAAGCTATTAACTACTGAAAAATAAATGAATTATAAAAAACATGCATTAAAAGTTATATAAAAACAAGTTTAACAAGATGAATTATAAAACAACATACAATAATTTTAAGTTTAAAAAAAAAATTAGGGTAGAGAATAAAAAGAAACACAAAATTTGTAAACAATGACTGGTCTTAGCGTATGGTACAAGTTATCGGATTTTGCGTTTAGTCTATTAATTATATTTTATATTAAATACATAATCAATATGAAATTATTTGTATACGCAATAAGGGCTGCTTAGTGTGCTTGTGAGTATTGAGTGAGTGTATGTGTGTTATGTTAGTGTGTGTGTGTGTTATGTAATGTTTGTGTATGTGTATATTATGTGGCTGTTGATAATTGAGTCATCTCTCGAGACATCAATTTCTTAAGAACTTGATCACAGAGAGCAAATAACATAGAGCTCTATCATTACAGGTGTTACCTAATTCAATAGAGACCATTAAATTTCATGATAGAATTAATTAAAATTAGGCAAAACATTTAAATTCAATTAAACATCAAAAGCACTAAATAAACATTACATCATGTTAGTAGAACTCCAAGGATGGTTTTTACGGCGAGAAGAATCCGAATATGATATTTGATCAATTACCCGTGCCAAGCCGGGGCGGGCGGCTAGTTCACAATAAAAATGCCATATTAAAACTACTACTAAATACTATGTTATTAAGCCATGTTATTGAAATAAATGATTTAACTTAATATATATAGCACAGTTGAAAAGCAATTCGTTACATAATGAGTTGTAGACAAATGTGCGATAGCAGGGTGTACTTAGATAAGCTGAGATAACCTTCACATGATCTGCCTTTCTCTATAAATTTAAACTACACAACATATATTCACATACAATTCCAAAATGTTCCTGTTACCAATTCCAATAAAAGAAGTTGTTATTCACACAGCACTGTTAATATTTTAACTGAAAGTACATTACAACTAAAATTTCAAATAATAAACACGGTCTTTAAATCTATGAAGTAGAGTTTAAAGAAGGTTATTCAAAATCCTGAAGTCTGAAGTTGTAACTTAATCCTCTAAATTGTTATGTACTTAAAAGAGCGAGGTTTCCTAACACAGGTATTTTCATTACTTAAAAGGGAACAACACAACTGTACAATCAATGTGAATTAAGTTATGAAATCTAATTATGTTTTGTAATACATATGGCGCAACACTTGAAAAACACTAGCTTAAATTTATCATTATTATTAGTTCAGGTGAAAAAACATTAACATTATTAAAAATGTTCTTTGTTTAGAGAAGACAGGTCTTGTGTTCATGTATATGTACAAACTTACACACACTCACATATACAAACAACTCTCATACGATCAAATTTTCTGTTAGTTGACGGGTTAAATCGATATTTTAATAATTCATCAACTGTTCACATCATAGATCACTGAATTATTTATTCTTATAATTCCAGTTGGACGTCTACGACGCGCGCCTCAAGGCGTTCGGCCTGAACTCCATCGTGGTGGACGGTCACGACGTGTCCGAGCTGGCCAAGGCGTTGGACGCCGCGGCCGCCACGCCCGGCCGTCCCACGGCGCTCGTCGCCAAGACCTTCAAGGGCAAGGGCTTCCCCGGGATCGAGGACCTCGAGAACTGGCACGGAAAGGCCCTGGGGGCTGAGGGGGAGAAGATCATCAAGGTATTATTAAATACTTAAATGGAATATTTCTCCCACACACGCACATTCAACGCAACGTTTCGTTAAGGCTGAAGAAAAATCCCATAAAGTCAACTTGTGAATACTACATAATTGACAGTTAAGCATGCAGCAAACCGACGGAAAGTGAAGTATATGCGCGCTGCTGACCCCGTAATTTCTTCCTGTATAGTCTAAAAAGCTAAATGTGACACATTTGAACCTCCTTGTCCCTTCCAGCACTTGGAATCCCAGCTGAAGTCCTCGAAGATCACGCTGAAGGCGCGCGCCCCGCTGGCGGAGGCGCCGCGCGTGCACCTCGCCGACATCTCGCTGTCCGCCGCGCCGGCCTACCAGCCCGGGGACCTGGTCGCCACCAGGCTCGCCTACGGAACTGCCCTCAAGAAGATAGCCGATACCAACATGCGGTACCAATATAAAACTAAATCTAACTAATATTATTAAGATTAACAACAGGATATTTTATCATGATTTAACGGTTTTGACGCAATTGCATGCGCCATGATCACGGCAGAACTTGAAAAGATGAATTCAATAAATAATAATAACTGTCCGGTCTATTCACACTTATTGTATCATTGGGATTAAGTGTTGAGCTTGTACCATAAATCAATATTTCCGGTAAATCCACACAACAACACTACGGGTGTTAGGTGACTCATATAAAACAAACTTAAAAAAAAAGAGAGAAAACATGCCAAAAGACAGTTGTTACTATTGATTGTTTGTTGATTATTGAAACCCGTTTTTATGTCGATTCAAGATTCTTTACCTTTCTAAGATTTGTAAAACCAAACAATGGAAATAAATGATTTTGTATCTTCCAATAAGTAAGTTTCGATGTGTTGCAGCGTGATCGCCCTGGACGGAGACACCAAGAACTCCACCTTCAGCGACAAGCTGCGCAACGCCTACCCCGACAGGTAACACACCAACTATTCCCTGCATATTAATGAACTTGAACATTGTATAATATGTCATTCAACTTTAATTCATTCATTTTAAAAGTTGTAAAAGAACACCAAAATTGTAATATCTGATAAAAGCTGTGTTGTACCATTCGCTTCTCAACTCAGTGTAAACATTTTTAGGGAACTGTCAAGACAGTGTCCCTGATATATTTTATATAAAAATTTTTAGTGAACGAAGCGTCAAGAGAGAAGTCCCTGTGTCCCAGCAGTGGGAACTTTAATAGGGTGATGATGATGAAGTGGTGTATAGCACAAACTCTGGGAGGCTTAGGTAGTGGGTAAATTGCCAAATTATATATAATTATATAAATAAAATTCTCAAACAAGACTTAGAACGGCATAACTATACAATTAATTTAAGATTTACGAAAATGTGTCTTAGGGTCTAGACAGACGGACTGCAATTCAACTGCAATCCGACTGTGCAGTTACAACGACTAACTGCACTCAGACTGCAATCCAACTGCACGCCAACTGCCCGTCGACGTGCAGTTTGATTGCAGTCGAGCCAACTGCATTCAAACTGCATCTGAACTGCCATTTTGCAGTCGGATTGCAGTTGAATTGCAGTCCGTCTGTCTAGACCCTTAGTGATTCTTGAAAAGGCTAAAGGGACTTATATCAGAGTGTCCTGCGCAGGTACATCGAGTGCTTCATCGCGGAGCAGAACCTGGTGGGCGTGGCGACGGGCGCCGCGTGCCGCGACCGCGCCGTCGTGTTCGCCTCCACCTTCGCCGCCTTCTTCACCAGGACCTTCGACCAGGTCACACATTCATTCTACTTCTGTTAGATAAGCCTTCATCGCGGAGCAGAACCTGGTGGGCGTGGCGACGGGCGCCGCGTGCCGCGACCGCGCCGTCGTGTTCGCCTCCACCTTCGCCGCCTTCTTCACCAGGACCTTCGACCAGGTCACACATTCATTCTACTTCTGTTAGATAAGCCTTCATCGCGGAGCAGAACCTGGTGGGCGTGGCGACGGGCGCCGCGTGCCGCGACCGCGCCGTCGTGTTCGCCTCCACCTTCGCCGCCTTCTTCACCAGGACCTTCGACCAGGTCACACATTCATTCTACTTCTGTTAGATAAGCCTTCATCGCGGAGCAGAACCTGGTGGGCGTGGCGACGGGCGCCGCGTGCCGCGACCGCGCCGTCGTGTTCGCCTCCACCTTCGCCGCCTTCTTCACCAGGACCTTCGACCAGGTCACACATTCATTCTACTTCTGTTAGATAAGCCTTCATCGCGGAGCAGAACCTGGTGGGCGTGGCGACGGGCGCCGCGTGCCGCGACCGCGCCGTCGTGTTCGCCTCCACCTTCGCCGCCTTCTTCACCAGGACCTTCGACCAGGTCACACATTCATTCTACTTCTGTTAGATAAGCCTTCATCGCGGAGCAGAACCTGGTGGGCGTGGCGACGGGCGCCGCGTGCCGCGACCGCGCCGTCGTGTTCGCCTCCACCTTCGCCGCCTTCTTCACCAGGACCTTCGACCAGGTCACACATTCATTCTACTTCTGTTAGATAAGCCTTCATCGCGGAGCAGAACCTGGTGGGCGTGGCGACGGGCGCCGCGTGCCGCGACCGCGCCGTCGTGTTCGCCTCCACCTTCGCCGCCTTCTTCACCAGGACCTTCGACCAGGTCACACATTCATTCTACTTCTGTTAGATAAGCCTTCATCGCGGAGCAGAACCTGGTGGGCGTGGCGACGGGCGCCGCGTGCCGCGACCGCGCCGTCGTGTTCGCCTCCACCTTCGCCGCCTTCTTCACCAGGACCTTCGACCAGGTCACACATTCATTCTACTTCTGTTAGATAAGCCTTCATCGCGGAGCAGAACCTGGTGGGCGTGGCGACGGGCGCCGCGTGCCGCGACCGCGCCGTCTTCGACCAGGTCACACATTCATTCTACTTCTGTTAGATAAGCCTTCATTTGACCACAATCTCACCTGATGTAAAGTGACGATGTGGCCTAAGATGGGGCACTAAGACATAGAAGGTAGATGACACTTTTGGAATATTGTATAACACTATGGGTCCGTTTCAACATCTTCGAGTAAATCATTCGGTTATATGTTACTTTACTTGAATGGTGAAATATGCCCTAAGTTTCATTAGATATATTAGTTATTGCGTCAAGCCTCTTAAGTTATTTAAAATTGGGTGACGCCCCGTCGTCTGCACTAAGAGTGGGTTTTTGAATCTCCTCATAGAATGAAAGTGGCGACGTTAGAAGCGCACGTATAGCTGCATTATGGCTTAGTTTTAGATGCAATAGATGTAATATCCCCATATTACGCGAAACTGATTTGTGATCTGTATGATCAAAAAAAAAAAGGTGTGTGTGCGATTCACACACGATAGAAGTGAAACTTCGGTAAATCGACGAAAGAATAAGAAGAATAAAAAAAAGTGTGTGTGTGTCAGCTACGACGCACGATTGGAGTCTACTACTTACGAACTATTATTATGATATATATCGAATAGAAAAAAAGGGTAAATGAACGCATCTGCTAAAATGATAAGAGAAACAAACATATATCTGTAATTATTCGGATTATTTATTAGTTCAATAAAGCGTATTACATAAAGTATGTTACAAAATAATATAAATAAAATACAGCAATCTTTGCGCGATACTTCGTAGTCTCAACTACGAAGTATCGCTCAAAGAAATTTAAATAAAGCATTGTATTTGTGTCTCTTACCATTTCCGTTTCATCTTTTTGCTTCCGGTTTGAAATCACTACGATTCTATAGAAGTTTCACTTCAAAAACTCTTTTCTAGTTTCATTGGTCTTTTAATCACTTGTTACAGATAAACCTGTTAACATAGAATCAACCTAGAATCATGAAATTTTATTTTTCTGTGCTGACTGCCTCGCCACGGTGCGAGCAAATCGCAGTAATATCCCCGTTTAGCGACTGCCGCGACTGTCTAATCTTAGCGATAAAGCGTCTGCTGAATGCAAATTCGGTCTTAGGCAAATACTGTATTGTTGTAGATCCGTATGGGCGCCATCAGCCAGTCCAACATCAACCTGGTGGGCTCCCACTGCGGCGTCAGCATCGGCGAGGACGGCCCCAGCCAGATGGGGCTCGAGGACCTCGCGCTGTTCCGCGCCGTGCCCTCCGCCACCGTCTTCTACCCCTCGTGAGTATCTCGGCGAGGACGGCCCCAGCCAGATGGGGCTCGAGGACCTCGCGCTGTTCCGCGCCGTGCCCTCCGCCACCGTCTTCTACCCCTCGTGAGTATCTCGGCGAGGACGGGCCCAGCCAGATGGGGCTCGAGGACCTCGCGCTGTTCCGCGCCGTGCCCTCCGCCACCGTCTTCTACCCCTCGTGAGTATCTCGGCGAGGACGGGCCCAGCCAGATGGGGCTCGAGGACCTCGCGCTGTTCCGCGCCGTGCCCTCCGCCACCGTCTTCTACCCCTCGTGAGTATCTCGGCGAGGACGGGCCCAGCCAGATGGGGCTCGAGGACCTCGCGCTGTTCCGCGCCGTGCCCTCCGCCACCGTCTTCTACCCCTCGTGAGTATCTCGGCGAGGACGGGCCCAGCCAGATGGGGCTCGAGGACCTCGCGCTGTTCCGCGCCGTGCCCTCCGCCACCGTCTTCTACCCCTCGTGAGTATCTCGGCGAGGACGGCCCCAGCCAGATGGGGCTCGAGGACCTCGCGCTGTTCCGCGCCGTGCCCTCCGCCACCGTCTTCTACCCCTCGTGAGTATCTCGGCGAGGACGGGCCCAGCCAGATGGGGCTCGAGGACCTCGCGCTGTTCCGCGCCGTGCCCTCCGCCACCGTCTTCTACCCCTCGTGAGTATCTCGGCGAGGACGGGCCCAGCCAGATGGGGCTCGAGGACCTCGCGCTGTTCCGCGCCGTGCCCTCCTCCACCGTCTTCTACCCCTCGTGAGTATCTCGGCGAGGACGGGCCCAGCCAGATGGGGCTCGAGGACCTCGCGCTGTTCCGCGCCGTGCCCTCCGCCACCGTCTTCTACCCCTCGTGAGTATCTCGGCGAGGACGGGCCCAGCCAGATGGGGCTCGAGGACCTCGCGCTGTTCCGCGCCGTGCCCTCCGCCACCGTCTTCTACCCCTCGTGAGTATCTCGGCGAGGACGGGCCCAGCCAGATGGGGCTCGAGGACCTCGCGCTGTTCCGCGCCGTGCCCTCCGCCACCGTCTTCTACCCCTCGTGAGTATCTCGGCGAGGACGGGCCCAGCCAGATGGGGCTCGAGGACCTCGCGCTGTTCCGCGCCGTGCCCTCCGCCACCGTCTTCTACCCCTCGTGAGTATCTCGGCGAGGACGGGCCCAGCCAGATGGGGCTCGAGGACCTCGCGCTGTTCCGCGCCGTGCCCTCCGCCACCGTCTTCTACCCCTCGTGAGTATCCGCCTTTAGTGGATATTCCCTCCACTCGCACTAAGCTATTCACATCAACCTTTATAATTCGCACGGCAATTTCTAGAATTCGCTCCTTGCTGCTGATTATTCCTAATTACTACAACTTGAGTTCTTGAGAACTTGAGTTGGGTTTTGGAGGTTCTGTCTGTTCACGTCCGTAAGTGGTAACCCTCTGAATCCTTACACGTGACCTCCGGGTGGTGCTAAGAACAGTCTCTGGTGGTAGGCTTCGGCCGCGGCTTGTCACCACCCTCCGGGCTGGGCCAGTGCGTGAAGCGATTTTTTCGTGTTTCGTAATGTGGCCCGGAGAAGCTATCTACTAGGTCTTCATGTTCCATCTTAGACCACATCTTCACTTTACATCAGGTGAGATTGTGGTCAAATGAAGGCATATCCAGCATAAAAAAAAAAAAAAAAAAAAAAAAAAAAAGAGTGTCTTCAAGACACGAGTGAATGGATACTTACTAGATCATTGTGATCCATCTTCGTCCACATCGACAATTACCATCAGGTCAGGTTGTGGACAAACAGATCTAATAAAAAACGTGTTGTAGCCTCTTCTACCTCTGAGTAACAATACCCATCTTAAAGTAACATAGTTTCGAATATAGCGTGCTGATAATGGGTAACCTGTTTTCGCGTATTTCCAAAATAGAAATGGCTGTGATACTCTTAAACTTGTTGTTATTTAAATATATATAATGTTTTTTCATCATAATCACCCCTATTTACGTTCCCACTGCTGGGAACTTCTCTCTTGACGAGAGAGATTAGGCCTTAATTCACCACGCTGGCCAAGAACGAGTTGGTTGGTATTTGCTGTAGATCAATAATGAGGACAGTTTAGTAAAACTAACAAGTGTCGTGTTCCAGCGACGCCGTGTCGACGGAGCGCGCCGTGGAGCTGGCCGCCAACACGCGGGGCATCTGCTACCTGCGCACCTCCCGCCCCAACACCGCCATCCTCTACCCCAACGACGAGGTGTTCAAGGTAACACTGCCAACTTATTCATAATTAGCTTTGGAACACGCTCCGTAACTATTTCAAGAGAGAGTTCCATATGCAAAGAGTAAAAGAGGTATAAGGGGTTTATTACTTTCCTTTGTCTGTCACCAGGCTGTGTCTTTTGAACTCTGCCCCCGTTAGTAAAAGGGCCATCTAAATACCTACCCAGTTAAAATTTTCACAGAAGTATTAGAATCCAAACTGAAATGAAATATAATTTATTTGCCAGCATATAGGTTTACAAGTTGTAACGGTCTCTATATTCGACTAGGTACAGTTGTGCAAATATTATTAATTTATATTGTCATACATATAGTCATTACACACAAAATAACATACCATTAGAAATACAAAATAAATTGACAGAGAAACGAAAGCTACGAAGACAGTGGCAAACAAGCAGATTAAAAGAAGATAAAAAAAAATATAATAAAGCTAGCAAAGTGCTCAAAGAACTTATTAAAGACAATCAAAATGATACATTCCAACAAAAAATATCTACTCTTTCTACTCACAAAAAGGACAACTACTCACTGTGGAAATTTACTAAAGCTTTTAAGAGACCTTCAAATCATATCCCGCCACTGCGAAGAAGCACAAAAGCCCATGGGCTAGAAGTGAAAAATAAAAGGCTGAACTTTTTGCAGAACACCTCAAGGAAGTCTTTACTCCGCATAAATCAACTAAGTATGAATTTGACAGTGAAATAGATACTATGGTTAACAGTGACCAGCAGTTATCTCCACCATTAAAACTTGTAACTCCAAATGAATTAAAAAGAACAATCTTATTACTGGAAAATAAAAAAGCCCCAGGTTTCGATCTGATCACTGGTGAAATACTTAAACGCTTACCCAAAAAACCAATAGTATTCCTGACAATATTATTTAATGCAATTTTTAGAATACACAGTTTTCCAAAAATATGGAAAGTTTCAACCATATGTATGATTGCAAAACCTGGAAAACCACCAACGGAGCCAACCTCATACAGACCTATTAGTCTCTTACCAGTACTCTCAAAGTTGTTTGAAAAAATTCTCTTATCCAGGTTGAAGCCAGTACTAGAGGAGAACAAAATAATACCTGATCACCAATTTGGGTTCCGGGAGAAACATGGTACTGTTGAACAGGTGCATAGAGTAGTCCATAAAATTAGACAGTCCCTTGAGAGAAAAGAATATTGCTCTGCAGTTTTCTTAGATATACAGCAGGCATTTGACAAGGTCTGGCACAAAGGACTGCTCTACAAATTGAAAACAAAACTTCCAAACGCATACTATATGATCCTCAAATCGTATTTAAACCAACGAAGTTTTCAGGTCAAGTATGAAGATGAGTTTTCTAAACTACACAAAATAAGAGCATCAGTGCCTCAAGGATCAGTGTTAGGACCGTTACTATACTCTATATATACGGCCGATTTGCCTGAAACACAAGATGTAGTAACAGCGACCTACGCCGACGACACTGCTTGCCTTGCTAGTGACGTAGATCCTCAAAAGGCTTCTAGTAAACTGCAGGTTCAGTTAGATAAAATAGATAAATGGCTACAAAAATGGAGAATTAAACTAAGTGTGACGAAATCTACACATATTACTTTTACCCTCAGGAAAGGGGACTGTGCGCCCGTTTGCATGGAGGGAAAAACTCTGCCAACAAATACCACAGTTAAATACCTAGGGCTATACCTCGATAGAAGATTGATATGGACAAACCACATTAAAGCCAAGAGATCAGAAGCAAACATACAATTTAAAAGCTACTCATGGTTCTCATTGGGTCGTCAGTCTCGACTTTCGTCCCATAACAAATTACTCATATACAAGACCATTATTAAACCAATCTGGACATATGGCATAGAACTTTGGGGAACGGCCAGCAACTCCAATATAGAAATTCTGCAAAGGTTTCAAAACATCGCCTTAAGAACTGTCTCAAGTGCACATTGGTTTATCAAAAACACAGAAATCCACGAACACCTTAAAATGCCCACCGTAAAAGAAGAAGTCAATAACTATTGCTTAAAATATAAAGACAGACTAAGCAGACATAGCAATCTACTTGCTCAGGCCCTCCTTAAAAACCAAAATGACATAAATCGTCTCAAAAGATGGCAAATCCTTACACTGGACCAAAGAAGCTAATAATATGACTATGTATTAAAAACCTACTTTGATGATGAGTTGCTCAATGGAGTCTACTTGTCTACAACCAAAAATTTCCAACCCAGAACTCATTTAAATATGGCCATAAGGTCGATTGTAGATAAACAAAAAAGGAAAGAAAGAAAAAAAAAAAAAAAATATTGTCATACAAAATTAATTTATGAATTAAATTTAAAACAGTCCAACAGGTTTGGAATAATATTCCATGATCCATATTTTTCACATAATATGTCAGTTTAATTTTGTTAAATTTAGACTAATGTTGTGTATTAGGGTATTAAAGTGTCAATGGGTAGGCCATGTAGCACATAAAACAGATATCCGATGGGTCCTGAAAGTTCTCGAATGGAGATCACGAATCGGCAAACGTAGCGTAGGTATCCACCAACTAGATGGTCGGACGACCTGGTGAAGGAGCGGGCTCGCGCTGGTCACAGGTTGCCACCGACCAAAGTTACTGGAAGTCTTTACGGGAGGCACAGATGTCCACACAGCGCGCACTATTAATATTAAAGCGTTTTTACAAGTACACCAGCATATGGATATTTTTAATTATATTAGCAAGTCACTTCATTATTAGTTTTAATTTGTTATGATTGTATTGTTGAAATGATGAAATGATGATATATGTGTGTGTAATAGATAAGTCTAGGTTCCAAGATATTTACAATTGGCCCCAAGCTGTAAAATAACCTTTAAATTAAATAAATTATTATTATTAGCAGTGGACGTCCGACGGCTGAAATGATGATGATGAGAT
This sequence comes from Gymnoscelis rufifasciata, assembly GCA_929108375.1. NCBI lineage: Eukaryota > Metazoa > Arthropoda > Insecta > Lepidoptera > Geometridae > Gymnoscelis > Gymnoscelis rufifasciata. Next base: position 13,642,117 of record OV815321.1, read on the forward strand.
TTGTATGTGGTTAGATCTATAGTAACTTGTAAAGGTAAGATTTATAACGGGATATACCATGATTGATTGTCTTTCGAGTTTCCCGATATTTCGGCACAGTTACATGCGCCATGATCACGGTTGAACTGGAAATCTAATTTTCTCTGGTGGGAGGCTTCGGCCGCGGCTTGTCACCACCCTCCGGGCTGGGCCAGTGCGTGAAGCGATTTTTTCGTGTTCCGTAATGTGGCCCGGAGAAGCCATCTTCTAGGCCTTCATGCTCCATCTTAGACCACATCGTCACTTTACATCAGGTGAGATTGTGGTCAAATAAAGGCTTATCAATAATAATAATAAATCTAAATAGTATTGATAACCATGATAGCTGCACAAGTTATATGGTAAAGGTAAGGTTTGTAAGGTTTTTTGTAAAGTTTATCATTAATTTGTGTGGTGTACAATATTGTGTTTTGTATTGTATTGTAAGTAGTATTGTTTGTTGTGGCGCAGGTGGGGCAGGCTAAGACCCTCCGGCAGTCGGCCAAGGACAGGGTGCTGCTGATCGGCGCCGGCGTCACGCTGCACGAGGCCCTCGCCGCGGCCGACGCGCTCAAGGAGGAAGGTGAGACTTGCGCCAAACATAATTATAAAAATAATTGAAAAAAAAACATGTGTGTGCGATTCACACACGATAGAAGTGAAACTTTAATAAATAGACAAAAGAATGAGATGAATAAAAAAAAAATACTGTGCAAAAAGATTTTGTTCGGGCGGTTGCTTAACCTTGTTAGCGTTTAAGATTGGCTTACCTGTCGTTTTTTTCCGTTGCATCCGGTTTGAAATCACAACGATTCTAAAGAAGTTTCACTTCAATAATCATTTATTGCATTTAATATAATACATCTATATAAATAAAAATGAATTGTTGTTCGTTAGTCTGATTAAAACTCGAGAACGGCTGAACGGATTTATCTTATCATAGTCTTGAAATGTTCGTGGAGGCCTAGGGAAGGTTTAAAAGGCGAGAAAATATCGAATAATTGCCAAGAAAAAATATTGAATATTGAAAAATTGGTGTTGCGAATGGCTTGTCTTTTTATTCTTTAACAGCATAAACACAATGTTTACAATTCAACAAGTTATCACTCGGGTTTTCCCGGAGCGATGTCTTATCAACAACCTTTTGCTTGAGTTAATATTTTTACACCAAGTAAGATGATTTATTTATGTAAAAATATGTATAGAAATGTTATCTAAGAATATTAAATTTGAAATATACATGGAAAAAATAACATAAGCATACTAAAAATTTTATTTATATAAAGTAGTTGACATTAGGACGTAAGTTGGTTTCAATGCCCTGTAATATAAAATCCAAATTAAATATCACTTATATGAATAATTCATACATAACACTCGTTAATTATCTGGCTTTCAGTGGACTAAACAATAAAAATGTAATTTTAAACAACTTATCTGAAAAAATAACTTATCTTCTAAACACCGAGGAACGCGCTCAAAAATCCCAAAAATCGCGGCGGTTAAAGACATTAGAGGTTAATGCAGTTTTTAGTAATAGGTATGTAAGTAGATTCGGGATAAAACTCTATGCTTACCTTAAATCCAAAGTCCCACTCGCGTTTTTATTTCCGTATCTAAACGGGCCAGTTAGTATTATACTTTTTGCAACCGTGCAAAGATAATGTATTTAACCGTCAATTTGAATATTTAACCCCCGACCAAAAAAAGAGGGGTGTTATAAGTTTGACGTGTCTGTCTGTCTGTCTGTCTGGGACATAATATTATAGCTCCCGAACGGATGGAGAGAGCCGTTTAAAAGTTATGGGGGTGAGAGTGGGGAAGGAAAACCGAAAATCTGCAAATATCGAGTATATTTTTTTCAAATTTTCAAATTCAAAAGCATTTATTCCATAGGCAAAACAAAGGTGCACTTAGAATAGTCACAATATACATTTATAAATTGAAAAAAAATAGATTAAAATAATAATTATTACACAATGTCTTGTTTAAATTTTAAATATATATATACAGGGTGTGGCGTAATGAGTGGATAATCCTTTACCCACGGTTGGGGGGCATCGCGACTGTTCGGAAAATGATAATTTGTATTCAGTAAAAGTGTCACGGTTTTCGAGTTATCAGGCATTTTTAATTTTTATAAAAAAGTTCGACCTGACCCACTCTTTTAAGTACCAAATTTACAATACAAAGAATTTTCTCAGTCTGTTTTCTGAATAGCATTCCTACTTAGTGGTGCTATCAAATGTAAACTACCAATTTTGTACGATAGCCATAGTTTTTTCTATTTTTATTTTTGAACGCAAAATTTGTGTTTTCATTTTATTTTGATCTAACTTTGGGATCTCGTGGTGTAAAAAAAATGTATGGTGACATGAGTGCCCAATTAATAAAAAATTAGCCTATTTCATTAGGATTCCAAAATGGTATAACATACGATATCTCTAGCTCTGAATTAAAAAAACTAATGATTTTAAGATGAGTTAGAAGCATTTTTTGAATTTACAAGATAATTTAAAATTGATTTAATTTTAATAATTAATACCAATGTTACAACTAGGAACTGTATGAGAGCGTGTAAATGAAACAAAAAGTCATCAAAACTACTGGTAACGCCATCTATCCATAATCCTATCCAATTTCTCCTTTCCCTGACATAAGCGTGCTAGTGTCACTGTCAATGCGCTGGCGCGACAAGAAGAAGAAAAATGGCAACTGAAGAACAAGACTTGACCGTGGGCAGTCGCGTGGAGTGGACACTAATCGATAGCGTGATCGATTTTCATCTCCAATTTCCCGCCATATGGAACATTATAATTCCGCTGTTTGATTTCGCTGTTATATCATTGCGATCTTGGACGTAATATTTGGTCTTCTACCGCTCATTTTATGCGAGACGATATAGCCGTGTGTGGTGACAGTGTGGATGTGCTTGAGGGCGCCCTGAGTTGCTGGGCTGCCCCACCCCCGCAAGGAACGTGGAACCTGGCTGGAAGTCCTTCGCTTGCAGGTCAGTGCACGCTTTTCCCTTCCATCCTTATTATTTTTACCCATCTGTTAATCCCCAAGGCGGCCCTGTGGTATCGAAGGCACAGGGTTCCCGCGCGTCTCCATAAGTGTGGTCCTTCGAGCCGGATTTGTCCCTAAAGTGTGGTTTCTCATTGAGACGGATTTATCCACACATTACTCATTTATCAAGATACAAATTTGTGGTTCAAACGAACCTTAGATACATATAATTTATTTCCCCCGCATAGCTTGTTAGAATACCTAAGTTATTGGTCTAACAAGTTATATTTTCGCTGTATAATCGAATTACATTACGTGATTCGAGTGATTGACCTTTTTTGTCATTGAGACTAACCGCATCCAACACGCATCTATTGCAGTTGGACCTGGTCATATCATTATAACCCGCTGTTTTTATATTTAATGTTCCATAACTTTAACATTATATGGTGTTTACGCATATACGTATTGATAAATTTACCGCAATTACGCAGTTTATAAATTTTCTGTCTGCCTTCATAATTATTTAGCACTACCCCCTGCTTATTTTGATAGAACACGCCATTTTTGCCCGGCATAATACGAGTATCGCAACCGGTTTGCCGACGCAAGTATTCCCCCCGCGCCCCGCGCCCGCGTTAGATAGGTTATTACGCTTGTTATACGAACGCGCTGTAAATACTAATTTACTTCGTTATATTTTATATAACTATTAAAACATAAGGCCTATCTTTCATTTCTTACGCACCGCAGTTATTTTATAATTTCTACAATGGCTAATACTAGGTCAAAAAACCCTATCGAAACAAATGATTCCCAGCTGTTAATATTGCAAGCTAAAAGGGAAGCTATCTTTGAGTTAATTCAAAACATGTATGATTCTTCTTCGAATATAGACGTAAGTGCTTCGAATAAGGAATCTTTTCTCTCTGAATGTGCTAATATTGATAATTTACGCAGTGAATTCTTAAAATTACTGGACGACTATAATTTACAGTTATTAAAGGTCGATCCAACCGCCGTACCAGATTATAAATGTATGGTTGCATTTGAGCAACTATACAGCCGCATAAAAAGATTGTATGATAAGCATTCTGTTCCGTCAGCTGTTATCAATACAACACAACCTTCTGTTGTTTTTAATAAATTGCCGCATAGGTTGCCACCTATTGAGTTAATCACTTTCGCAGGAGATATAAGGAAATGGCCTATATTTTACTCTTGTTTTAAGACCGCTGTACATGAGAATCCATCCCTCACCGATGCCGAGAAATTATATTATTTAGTTGGTAGGTTGACGGGTAAGGCCGAGTCAGTGTGTATAGGTATAACGCACTGTCCAGAAAATTACGAACTCATTTGGCAAACGCTTGTTGACAAATATGAAGATAAGCGAATGGTAGCAACTTCTTATTTAAATCAGCTGTTCGATTTCTCGCCTATAAGCACCGCATCTACAGAAAGCTTTGATTTGTTTCATGAACAATTTATCAACACAGTCCGCGCATTGAATAACTTAAAGATAGAAAGATTAGATGAGTTAATTCTAGTTCACATCGCTTTAAGAAAATTAGATCGTAGTACTGTTCACGCCTTTGAGTTGAGTTTAGGGTCCGATATACCTACATTTTATACACTCGAGTCATTCATAAAAAATCGCGCGAAGGTGTTCGAGCGAACGAGCTCCGCCCCCGCCCCCGCAGCGGGTCCAGGCCCGCGTAAAGGTACTCCGCGAACTCTTACAAAGCAAATTAATAATAATTATAATAAAGGTGCACCGCAGCTACACGCTTACGTAAACACTTCACCCGCCGTTGCCGCCGCTGTTTCCGCGAATTCCGTGAATTCCTCAGATACCGCTGATAAATGTCTATGTACTAATATTGTTCATCATCATTTATTCAAATGCCCGCCGTTTCATAAAATGACCCCCATGGAACGTTTTAATTATGTTAAGGAAAATAATTCATGTATAAACTGCCTTAGCATAAAGCATAGGGTCGCTCTGTGTAAGTCAAACACGACTTGCCGCTCGTGTAAATCGCGACATCATAGTTTATTGCATTTCGGGTCGAGAATCGAACCCGCACGCCATCCAAGCGTCTCCCAGGCTGCGACCGTCGCGCCGCCCGCGCAGTCGTTATCTCAGCCTGGGCGCTCGGACGTATCGCTGTGCGCGACCTCCATCGCTGCATCAAACCTGCCCGCGTCTCACTCCCCAGTACGGAACGAGCAATGTACCACGGTTTTACTAGCTACCGCTCAGGTCGTTGTTTACGATACTGACGGAGTTAAACATCATATCAGAGCCTTGTTAGATAGCGCGTCACAGTCTCATTTCATTACGAAAGATACTTGTGACCTGTTAAATATAAAAGTAAATCATGCCGGGAGTACAATAATAAAAGGTTTTGGAGGAACGCAAAACACAATAAATTCTAGTTCAATTGGCTTAGATTTTTATTCTCGTTTTAATAAAAATATTAAGTTTAATATTTCGCCGCTTGTTGTCGATCGCATTACTGACTCATTACCGAGTGCAGTTATAGATAAGAGATCCTTATCGCATTTACACGGGTTACCGCTAGCCGACGAGTTGTTTGGAGAACCTGGTGAAATAAATATGTTATTAGGCGCTCCGCTGTTTGCGCATTTGTTATTACCAAACGTCGCGCCCGACTTTACTCGCACCCCGCATTATTTACGTACAGTATTAGGATGTGTCGTTATAGGTTCAGCGCCTACTTTATTTTCCCGCGAGGCTATGACCTGCTGTCTAGTGCAGGAGAATAGTCTAAAAAATGTACATGATCTCGTTCAGAAATTCTGGGAACTGGACGAGCTTCCTTCCGCTACCGCGCCAAGCGTTCTATGTTCCGCTGACATAGAATGTGAGGAATTTTATAAACATACTACAACCCGCGACCCCGCTTCCGGTAGATATACTGTAGGCCTACCGTTTAGTAAGGATGTTTTTTCTTTAGGCAAATCTTATGAAACCGCCCGACGACGCTTTCTGTGTCTCGAGAAGAAGTTAGAAGCTTCTTTAAGCCTAAGGTCCGCGTACGATGACGTCATTAAGGAATACTTGGATAAAAAATATATTTCACCCGCGCCTCCAGGTCTACCTAATGACTCATCGCCTATGTACGTTATACCGCACCACGGTGTTGTACGTAATGATAAGACGTCAACTCGTCTTGGAATAGTCCTACTTTCTAGGTTGTTGCGCACGGTGCTAGACAATTACTCAGGTCAAATCCCAACACAAACATACGCGTTTACAGATTCCAAAGTAGCTTTGTATTGGATAAAAAGCTCACCGCATCGATGGCACACGTTTGTTGCCAACCGCGTGGTTCAGGTGACGGATAATATTCCGCCTGACCACTTTTATCACGTCGCAGGCACAGAGAATCCCGCAGATTGTCTGTCGCGTGGCCTTACGCCACGAAAATTAATGTTACATCCACTGTGGATGCACGGACCCCCCTGGATCGCGCTCGATCCATGCCAGTGGCCCCTCCGCTCCCTCGATGGCCAGCCTATTGAGGAGATTCCTGAGCAAAAGGTATTAGCGCACGCTACGGTTTGTTTACCATCTAATGATTGCGTAATTTACAATCTCGCTTTACGCATTTCGTCGTGGACTAAACTAATGCGAATTCTTGTATATGTCTTTACGTTTGCTAAGTTATTGCAACGTAAAGGAACACCCGCAGTTACGGCTGACCAGCTTCAGTTTGTAGAGAATAAAATAATACTCGCCCTGCAAAGAAAATATTTTGCAGAAGAATTTAATAGCCTACAGAAAGATGAGTCATGCTCACGCGCTATTAATAAATTAAGGCCGTTTATAGACGAAAACGGACTTATCCGAGTAGGTGGTCGTCTTGTTAATTCAGGCTTGAATTACACAAATATTCACCCGCTGATTTTACCGCGCAGTGACCATATTGTCAACTTGCTAATTGATTATTATCATTTAAAATACCTACACGCAGGTCCGGAATTATTAATGTCACTTCTTAGACAAAGGTTTTGGATTTTATCCGCTCGCCGCCTCGTGAGACAAAGATTCCACTTGTGCAATAAATGCTTTAAAGTAAATCCGCGTCCAACTTACCCGCTCATGTCAGACCTACCTGAAAGTCGCGCTCGCCAAGCTGTTAAAGCGTTCGCACAAACAGGCTGCGATTACGCAGGACCTATCGCTTACACCCCAGTACGCCGTCGTGGAGTGCATGCTGAAAAGGCCTACATATGTTTATTCACTTGTCTGACCACTAGGGCCGTGCATATTGAAGTCACAACCGACCTTAGTACGCCTAGTTTCATAGCCGCTCTTAAACGTTTTCTCGCACGTCGAGGCCCTGTCCAAGTAATGTACTCAGACAATGCAACGAACTTTAAAGGCGCTGATGCCTATTTACGCGACTTATATAAATTCTTAAATAATGAATACCGCGAAAGTTTTAAAAGAGAGTTGGCTGACAGCCGCATTAGTTGGTTCTTTATAACTCCTATGTCACCTCATAAGGGAGGGGCTTGGGAAAGTATGATTAAGGTAGTAAAAACGCATCTGCGCCGAGTAATCGGTCAGCAGATTCTTTCATATGAAGAGCTTTGCACTGTACTCACACAAGTTGAGTGTTTACTTAATTCGCGGCCGCTAACAGTGCTAAGTTCCGACCCCGCTGAGCCTACCGCACTTACACCTAGTCATTTTTTACATACCGCGCCGTTGTGTTCTTTGCCCGCGCCTAACGTAGAACCTGAAAGTATCAGTCTACTCCAAAGGCATTCGCTACTGGATAAATTAGTTCAGTCATTTTGGCAAAGGTGGAGGATGGAATATCTACACAGTCTGCGGGCTAGACAAAAGTGGAATACAATTTCCACGCCTATCACTCCGGGTACTATTGCAGTCGTGATAGAAGATAACGTGCCTAGTTTAGCCTGGCCATTAGCCATCGTAGAAAAGGTTCATCCCTCTAAGGACGGAGTTATCCGTACGTGTACTATTAGAACCGCGAAAGGGGCAGTGTTGCTTCGGCCAACCGTTCGCATATGCCCGCTACCGCAACAATAAACATTAAGATATATATTTAAGCCTTAGTTTTAAGTTCTTACGGTTTATTTATCAATACACGTAACACCGCTTCATTTAAGTAATTTTCCCGCAGTTTTATATATTGTACCGCACATTATAATGATCCCGCATTCAGTTGTCCTTTTCAACCGCTGTTACTTATAATGAGTTCAGAGATATTAGGCTCATCCTAGTCTCTGCCATTCCGCTAGAGATATTAGAAATTTCTAGTCTCACTTACGATTGTGTCTTTATGCTGACACATCAAGGGGGGGAGGAAATGGTAACGCCATCTATCCATAATCCTATCCAATTTCTCCTTTCCCTGACATAAGCGTGCTAGTGTCACTGTCAATGCGCTGGCGCGACAAGAAGAAGAAAAATGGCAACTGAAGAACAAGACTTGACCGTGGGCAGTCGCGTGGAGTGGACACTAATCGATAGCGTGATCGATTTTCATCTCCAATTTCCCGCCATATGGAACATTATAATTCCGCTGTTTGATTTCGCTGTTATATCATTGCGATCTTGGACGTAATATTTGGTCTTCTACCGCTCATTTTATGCGAGACGATATAGCCGTGTGTGGTGACAGTGTGGATGTGCTTGAGGGCGCCCTGAGTTGCTGGGCTGCCCCACCCCCGCAAGGAACGTGGAACCTGGCTGGAAGTCCTTCGCTTGCAGGTCAGTGCACGCTTTTCCCTTCCATCCTTATTATTTTTACCCATCTGTTAATCCCCAAGGCGGCCCTGTGGTATCGAAGGCACAGGGTTCCCGCGCGTCTCCAACTACATTTATTAAGTTTATTTACAATAAATGTTCGAATTGGCCACCGTGAGCTCGAATGCATGCCCTGCACCTTCTAATAAACCATCGCTTAACATTTCGGGCATGCCCCGTTTGATTTATGGTCTCCGCTGCCCATGTCCTTGAGGCACCCCCAGTAAAAAAATCCAGGGGGTTTAAATCAGGTGACCGAGGTGGCCACGGAGTAGTTCCCAAGCGCCCAATCCATCTTCCGGAAAATGTGGTGTCGAGATGTTCGCGCAGGAACATCTTTACTGGGGTACCTCAAAGACATGATTTACAAAGAAACCATTTTTTTTTTTTTTTTTTTTTTATGATTGATAAGCTTTTATTTGACCACAATCTCACCTGATGTAAAGTGACGATGTGGTCTAAGATGGGACATGAAGACCTTGAAGATGGCTTCTCCGGACCACATTACGAAACACGAAAAAATCGCTTCACGCACTGGCCCAGCCCGGAGGGTGGTGACAAGCCGCGGCCGAAGCCTACCACCAGAGACTGTTCTTAGCACCACCCGGAGGTCACGTGTAAGGATTCAGAGGGTTACCACTTACGGATGTGAACAGACAGAACCTCCATTTAGATATTCATCATTAACCAACTTTGGGAGCGAATAAACAGGGCAGCGGAGACCATAAGTCAAACGGGGCATGCCCGAAATGTTAAGCGATCGTTTATTAGAAGGTGCAGGGCATGCATTCGAGCTCACGGTGGGCAATTCGAACATTTATTGTAAATAAATTAAATAAATGTAATTTTGATGACTTTTTGTTTCATTTACATGCTCTCATACAGTTCCTAGTTGTAACATTGGTATTAATTATTAAAATTAAATCAATTTTAAATTATCTTGTTAATTCAAAAAATGCTTCTAACTCATCTTAAAATCATTATTTTTTTTAATTCAGAGCTAGAGATATCGTATGTTATACCATTTTGGAATCCTAATGAAATAGGCTAATTTTTTATTAATTGGGCACTCATGTCACATGTCATGTCATACATTTTTTTTACACCACGAGATACCAAAGTTAGATAAAAATAAAATGAAAACACAAATTTTGCGTTCAAAAATAAAAATAGAAAAAACTATGGCTGTCGTACAAATTTGGTAGTTTACATTTGATAGCACCACTATCTAGGAATGCTATTCAGAAAACAGACTGAGAAAATTCTTTGTATTGTAAATTTGGTACTTAAAAGAGTGGGTCAGGTCGAACTTTTTTATAAAAATTAAAAATGCCTGATAACTCGAAAACCGTGACACTTTTACTGAATACAAATTATCATTTTCCGAACAGTCGCGATGCCCCCCAACCGTGGGTAAAGGATTATCCACTCATTACGCCACACCCTGTATAGGTATATATTCTTACAAGTCTATTTAACAATTGCCCAGGCATCTTTATCTGAGAGGAAATCCCTGATAGCGTAATAAGCTTTCTTTTGAAGTATTTTTTTTATAATATTTTTAAATGATTTTTCATTTAAGCCTGTAATACTTTCAGGTAAAGTGTTATAAAACTTTACGCAATTGACCGCATACGATTTGCTAACTTTTGAAAGTCGTGTATTTGGTTGTAAGAGCTTCTTTCTATTTCTAGTTTCGTACATATGACAGTCAGAATGCTTAGCATATTTTTTTTATATTTTTCCTAACATGCATTATATTTAAATATATGTAAAGTGAAGGCATTGTAATTACTAATTATGTCTATGTTCTTAAATAATAATCTGAGGCTGTCTCTTCGTCCAACTTGGTAAATTGCTCTGACTGCCCTCTTTTGCAATAAAAAAATGTTATTTGAGTCTGCGGAATTACCCCACAAAAGAAGACCATACGACATAAGGGAGTGAAAGTAACTATAATATACCGTCCGAGCTGTTTTGATATCAGTAAGGTTTCTTATTTTGTAGACAGCATATACCGCAGAGCTCAGTTTTCCTGATAAAATGTTTGCCCCATTGGAGCTTGGAATCAATTGTCAATCCTAAAAATTTGGTATTATTACAAATGTCAATTTTATTCATATTAATTTGGATAGGTGCTGTCATAAGATTATTTGTCAATGAGAATTTTATACATTTTGTTTTGTCAGAGTTAAGCATTAGATTATTAACATTAAACCAATTGTCTGTTAAATTTAAATTATGATTAATAAATGAAGTGTCAGGGATTTTACGGTCGAGTCTAAATAAAATTGAAGTTTCATCAGCAAATAGTATTATGTCAGCAAACTTTTTGACTAGAAACGGAAGGTCATTAATATATACTAAAAATAGAAAGGGGCCAAGAATGGAACCTTGTGGGACACCAATGTTAGAAATCAAAGCATTCGATTTTGCACCATTAATGTCTACTGACTGTTCGGTGATATTGGTATCAAATGAAAGAGCATCGCGTGCACATTACTAAATATTATGGTGTTTTACTTTTAAGAAAATCAAGGCATTGGATTCGGGGGTATTTCTTAAATTTCAAATTTAGATTTATTTCCACTTGATTTTTTTTAAAGTATAAGTTGTGTGTGGCAGGTATCGACGCGCGCGTGCTGGACCCCTTCACCATCAAGCCGCTGGACGAGGCCGCCGTCGTGGCCGCCGCGAAGGCCTCGCAGGGCCGCATCGTGGTCGTCGAGGACCACTACCAAGCCGGTACGTTCATTATCTGCCTACTGCCTGTCCTATTACATATCATTCCCTCCTCCTCCGCGCGTCGATTTCCTCATTACTGAGGGTCGTGACACTCTATTTGTGGCATGATCTTCATTCGGACTGTAGCTCGCCACTTGTTCCTCTCCACATACATATCATTAACCCCGACAAACAAGAGGGGTGTTATAAGGTCTGTCTGGGACATCATAGCTCCCGAGCGGATGGACAGATTTCAATCTAGTTTTTTTTGTACAAAAGGTGAGTTTCGCGCGTGTGTTCTTAGATACATTTGATGAAAATCGGACCCGTTTAAAAATTATGAGGGTATAAGTGGGGAAGGAAAACCGAAAATCGGCAAATATAGTCGAGTGAAGTCTCAAATGAAAGCGCATCACGTGCACAATACAAAATAGTATGACTTTTTTACTTTAAGGGAAACAAAAGTTCTGGAATCGATGTTTCTTTTTAATTTTAAGTTTAGATTATATACATATATATTTTTTTATGCTAGATAAGCCTTCATTTGATTACAATCTGACCCGATGTAAAGTGACGATGTGGTCTCAGATGGGACATGAAGACCTAGAAGTTGGCTTCTCCGGACCACATTAGGAAACACGAAAGAATCGTACATTAGTGTACATTAGGGTGTTTAATATGTATAATAAAAATATCTATATATGTATGTATATTATATTAAGTATATCAGATATCTAGTACCCGTAACACAAGCTTAGAGCTTACCACGGGGCTAGATGTTGTTGTGTAAATGGTCCGGAAATATTTATTTAATTATTATTTATTTATTTATTTATTATTTATTTATTTATTATTTATTTATTATGAGTATTAGCGTGTTACATAGTACCTATGCACGTAATCTGCAACCCTAAGCCTGACACCTTGCACTATCTTTGTGTTCTGCCGGTACAACACGCCGGCCTCGCCGACTCAGCAATGACGTCTTTCCCTGGAACGTGATCGCGGCCGGCCATTCTACACTCGGTACTTGCATCGACCGTTTGTAGTCTCTACGCTAGTTTTAACTTAGAATAATTTAGTCGTAATTTTCAATTGTGAAAAGTGAATAAAGTCTTGGAAAGTTTTTGGTTTTTTTTAAAACCGTCGACTGCGGCTTACGTATTTGGCGCAGGCGGGTAGGAAACGTCAAATCAGTGCGGGAATTCGTCTTGGAAATCCAGAAACTCGGCACCGGACGGAGAGGACCCCTGGTTGACTTTCAAGTCTTCGTTGACGTATCTTGAATCTACGGGCTCGCGGCGACGGCGCACTCAAAAATCAGTGTAAGAAAATACCAAATGTGAGTACTTTGAGACTTTCTTTGAAGTGTTGCCATTTCCTTCACCATTTTCCGTCCTAGAAAATTAGGAGAGGAATCTTCCTCTTCTAGGGAGATTCGTAGGAATAGTGAAATCGATTCACATAGGGATTTAGAAAATAGTTTTTGTAGTTTAAATAATAGTATATTAGAAACCGACGAAATCGCGGTAAATATGAACATGGAAACGGATAGCATCTATAAGGCGCTCCGCATGGTCCCAGAATTTGACGGGAACCCAAACGTTCTTACCAGGTTCATTAGAATCTGTGATCAGCTCGTGACGCAATACATCAGTCATGATCCAGCCAGAGAATTAGATAACTTATGCCTACTTAATGGAATATTAAATAAAATTACTGGGCCCGCATCCAGGACCATCAACTCTAACGGCATTCCAGACAGTTGGTTAGGGGTTAGGAATTCTTTAGTAAACAATTTTGCGGACCAGAGGGATGAAACAGCCCTCTATAATGATTTATCTCTAGCTACTCAGGGTAACGAGTCCCCACAAGAATTTTACGACAAATGTCAAAACCTTTTTAGTACAATTATGACGTATGTGACACTGCATGACAGCGTGGCAACCACCGTGGAGGCCAAACGTGACTTATACCGTAAATTAACCATGCAGTCTTATGTACGGGGTCTTAAGGAACCCCTGGGGTCACGTATACGGTGTATGAGACCCCCTACTATAGAAAAGGCTTTGGAATTTGTCCAAGAGGAATTAAATGTGATGTACCTACAGCATAGGAATGACAGCGGTGACCGCCGCAACGTAGCGCAGCAGTCATCATCATCACCTAAGGTACCGTACGTAGCACCTAATTTTGCCATTAATAAAGCGTTTAATTTTGGTGTACAAAGGCCTATGCCCATGCAGCCGCAATCGCAGCAGCATCCACAGCCGTGGCGTCCAGCTTTTCAGTTCCAACACCAGCCGTATCAGCGTCCACCCTTACAACCATCTCGTACGCAGCAGATGTTCCGGGCACCCCCACCTAATTACAACCACCAGAATAGCGGATTTAGGTTTCCCCCTAGGAACGTACCCCCTCAGAATCAAGGGCCAAAGCCCATGAGCGGCGTTAGTAATTTTGTATCTAGGCCACTTCCCCCTACTATCCAGGGACACGATTGGCGTAAATTCGGCAACCCTCCGCCATCAAATTATTTTAAAACTAAAGAGATGAATTTCAATGAGGTAGGTGATTATGTAAATTATTATTCTGATTATTATAATGATTATCCTGACTATAACTATTCAGAGACAGACTATGGTAACTACTATGGCTACCAAGGCGTTCCGGAATATTACTATGACCAACATGACGACTATGAGACACCCGACGATGTACAATCGAGCTCAAATGCTATTGAGCAAATGCCACCATCATCATCATCATCGTCTAATAAGGAACAGGATTTTCAAGTAGGCCGATCCAAGCGCGATTTAAAATAGAACTCAATGTGCAATCTAATACAGAGTTAAGGTTCATTCAAACATCGAACCCACCTCTTAAATTACTTATTGATACAGGGGCGAATCAGTCATTCATAAGCCCTGAGGCCACTGATTATTATTTTAATAATGTTCCAAGGAATTACGATCCTTTTGAGGTCACTAATTCGCGTGTAACTAGTATGCATGACCATTCAATAACTATACCTCACTTTGCGGAATTTTGTGACAGATCTAATATAAAATTATTCGTCTACAAATTCCACAATTATTTTGATGGATTAATAGGATTAGATTTACTCAAGAACAGTAAGATCGATTTTAAAAATAACGTCTTAGTAACTGAGTTCGCTTCAATTCCACTATCGAACTATCAATGTAGGAGAGTAAATCGTCAAGAGATCATTCCCTCTAATTCATCTAGGTTAGTTAACATCCCGATTGAACATCCAGACGGTGACGTACACGTGACAGAACAAGTAATGTGCAACTGTCTTATACATGAGTGCATTACTACGGTGACTGACAAAACAGGAATAGTTGAACTAACTAACATGACTCACGAGGACATAGTTATTTCATTCGAAGACTCTATGACTTGTATAGACGTATGTAATGTAGAATGCACATATCCCGGGCCAGACCCTACTCGAGTTAGAAAGGTTTTAGATAATCTTAGGACAGATCATCTTAATGTCGAAGAGAGAGAGAATTTAAAAACCTTATGTGCACGTTTTGCCGACGTATTCTATATTGAAGGAGAGGCATTAACATTTACTAATAAAATAAAACATCATATAAGAACAACCGATGAATTACCTGTCTATACCAAGAGCTATAGATATCCTTACGTACATCGCGACGAAGTTAAGACACAGATTGCTAAAATGCTAGAACAAGGAATCATTCGTCCTTCAGACTCCGCGTGGAGCTCTCCTATTTGGGTTGTTCCAAAGAAAGCAGATGCTTCTGGACGACAAAAATGGAGACTAGTCGTAGATTTCAGAAAGTTAAATGAGAAAACCATCGACGATAAATACCCCATACCAAATATAGCAGACGTTCTCGATAAACTAGGTAGATGTCAGTATTTTACCACGTTAGATCTTGCCTCCGGTTTTTACCAAGTTGAAATGAACCCTAATGATGTTGAAAAGACAGCGTTCAACGTCGAAAATGGCCATTTCGAGTTCCTTCGTATGCCTATGGGCCTGAAGAACTCACCATCCACGTTTCAGAGGGTTATGGACAATGTCCTGAGAGGCCTACAGAATGAGATATGTCTTGTGTACCTGGACGACATCATTGTCTTTAGCACTTCCTTACAGGAACACATGGTAAATCTAGAAAGAGTACTGACTAGGCTACGAGCGTCCAACTTTAAGATCCAGATGGACAAATCTGAATTTTTACAACTAGAAACAGCTTATCTAGGTCACATTATTAGTAAGGACGGCATAAAACCGAACCCTGATAAAATTGCCGCCATACAGAAATATCCTTTGCCTAAGACCCCTAAGGAAATTAAGCAATTTTTAGGTCTATTAGGTTATTATAGAAAATTCATACCAGACTTTGCAAGGATAACTAAGCCTATGACTAGATGCCTTAAGAAATCTAATAAAATCACCTTAGACTCCGATTACGTTAATTGCTTCGAAATGTGTAAGAGACTTTTGACAAATGACCCTATATTACAGTACCCTGACTTTGGCAAAGAATTTAACCTTACGACAGACGCGTCAAATGTAGCTATAGGAGCTATCCTTTCTCAAGGACCTATAGGTTCTGACAAACCCATTTGCTATGCGTCTAGAACTTTAAATGATAGTGAGCTTAATTATTCCACCATTGAAAAAGAACTTTTAGCTATCGTATGGGCCACTAAGTACTTCCGACCATACTTATATGGGCATAAATTCAAAGTTTTGAGTGACCATAAACCACTCCAATGGGCTATGAGCTTAAAGGAACCAAATTCTAAAATAACTAGATGGAAGTTAAAGTTAAGCGAGTATGATTTTCAAGTAATATATAAACCGGGAAAGAAAAATACTAATGCAGATGCTTTATCCCGAGTAGAGATTAATAATGAGGAGCTCGAATCCTTCCTAGCGGAGATCGACTCATTAGTTGTCCAGCATTCTCAATCATCTCAGCGCGCTGGTTCCTCTACCGTAACTGCTCATACCAACGTAGAAAATCCCATACTTGATATACCGATTACTGACGATCCTCTTAATAAATTTCACAGACAGATTTGCTTTACTATTGTAGGAGACATAAAACGACGTACTACTGCGACAAAACCTTTTGACACCCACACTCGTACTCATATACAACTTTCAGAATCCACATTAGAACAGGATGTAGTTAACGCCATCAAAGAATATGTTAATCCTAAGATTAAAACTGCCTTATTGATTAAACCACCTTTAGGTATGTATGCTGTGATTCCTATCATTCAAAAACATTTTAAAAGCTCTTCTATGAATTTAGTTTTAGCAAAAACTGAACTAGAAGATGTTAAAGAGTACCTTCGCCAGCAGGAAATAATTAAACACTATCACGATGGCAAGACAAACCATCGAGGCATCAATGAATGCTATCTAGCCTTGTCTCATCGCTATTATTGGCCAAAGATGAAGGAAGAAATAACAAAGTACATAAATGAATGTACTATCTGCGGTCAAAGTAAATACGATAGGAACCCCATAAGGCCACAGTTTAAATTAGTCCCTCCGGCAACAAGACCATTCGAGATAGTCCATATGGACTTATTTACAGCACAATCTGAGAAATATCTCACATTCATGGACTCATTTTCTAAATATGGTCAAGCCTATCATTTGAGAGATGGTACAGCAGTCAGTATCCTTCAAGGACTGTTAACATTCTGTACACATCACGGATTACCATTGACTCTAGTAACTGACAATGGCACTGAATTTAGTAATCAAATGTTCGCTGAATTTACTAGGCTACATAAAATAAATCACCATAAGACTTTGCCAAACTCACCTAACGATAATGGTATTATAGAGCGATTTCATTCCACCCTATTAGAACACTTAAGAATTTTAAAATTGAAACATAAAAATGAACCCATAGTTAACCAGATGCCTTATGCTATATTAGGTTATAATAGTTCTATACATAGTTTCACTAAGTGTAGACCCCATGACATTGTGCGAGGACATTTTGACCCTAGAGACCCCTTAGATATGGACTTGACTGAACATCTAATGCAACAGTATATTCTAACGCATCGTGAACAGATGGAGACTGTCTATGACGTAATTAATCAGATGACGACAACCGACCGTACGAATTTGATGAATAATAGGAACAGGAATAGGGAACCTGAAGTACAATACGAACCGGGACAACAGGTATTCGTTAAAAATCCTTTTGCATCCAGGCAAAAGTTAGCACCACGATATACTCAGGATAAGGTCCTTGCTGACCTCCCGATACACATTTATACATCTAAAAAGAAAGGACCCGTTGCCAAAAATCGTCTTAAGCGTTTACCTAAGAAAACGAAATTGTTACAGGATTCGACTATTACTGATACTGCAACTGACGATGGCACTGGAGATAAGACTTGAGAGTTTGGACGATGGACCCGGACTCCTTCCCTTTAAACTCGGACAAGCTAAGCTTATCACTCACTATCATACCTTTCTCCAATATATAGAATTGACTGACTTAGAACACCAAGTAGACTCTATTAATGATCAGATTAATTATTTTAAAACTAAATTAGAAAATAACACTTTCGATATATATGACTTACAAATGAATCATCTTTCTAATAAATTAACTAAACTATATTCTCAGCTGAAAGGTTTAGAGCCCAATCGTGCTAAGAGAGGTCTAATTGATGGTCTAGGATCTTTAATTAAAAGCGTTACTGGTAATTTGGATCATTCAGATGCTGCGCGTTATAATAATGCTATTAAAATCCTTCAGACTAACGAACATAAGATGTCATCCGAGTTCAACGATCATATTAGTCTAAATAAAGAATGGATGTCCAAATGTACCCAGATAATTGCTGGTATTGCAGAAAATCAGAAGGAGATAAATAAAACTTTAGGATTAATTTTAGATAGTAATGCTCACGCAGAGACAATTCTCTCGAAATATGCGAGATTTGCTCAGCTTTTAGCCATCATCAGTGAAAACACAGATGAATTATCTTTAGAATTAAATAGGATAGAAAATATTTTAGCATTTGCACGTGCATCGAGCACTCATCATAGTATGCTTAGTATAGATAACTTAGAAAGTATGTTAAGTAGACTTATAGCTTTGTACGGCAGAGACGAAATATTAGATAATGATTTTCGTGAATATTATAATATAATTAAATCAGGTTCTTATTTCGTAGGGAAAAGATTAGTTGTTGTATTTAGATTTCCAATAGTATCTCCCAGTAGTTTCGAATTTTATAAGCTCTCCATTGTTCCGAACAAACTTAACCTTACCATTATTCCCTCATATCCTTTCCTGGCAACCGACGGGAAAGTTTTCATGTACATGGAGGCAGAATGCCCGAAGTTCAAGCAACATCATCTTTGTGAAGAAACCATGAATCACCAGCCGCGAGAGTATCCTGATTGTATCCAGAATCTCATCGCTCATCAGTCCTTTCACTCATCATGCAGACCAACTAGAATATCTCTTACAAAGGAAGCTATGGAGCAGTTAGATGACCAGCATTTCACCCTTATATTTCCTCGGCCAACACGCACTAAACTACAATGCGAACGCCAGGAATATATGACCCTACATGGCAGCTATCTCGCCACCATACCACAAAAATGTTCTATACAAACCAATGAATTCACCATTAGCAATACTAACAATCAAGTAAAGGGACAACCTCTGAAGATATCTGAAATGCCGAGAAACTTCAGCAGCCAACACAGCATCCCTCATCTCAAATTGACTTCGATGAACCTCAAAAGCCTACACCATATTGAAGACAAAATACTACTTCAACATCCTATGGAACTTAAAGAGATAGATGGTACGATATATCATACTACTGTACCATTCTATATGACACTATTCGGTGCAGCTGCACTTGTTATAATCATCGCAGTGCGACGTCACCGAAGACAAGTAGTAACTACACAGAAATCATCGAACAATGATGAAAATCCCGATCACACTTACGCTGTTCCTGAGAAGACTACCCCCCGGGAACCTGTGCCAGCAACATTCTCGCTCAAGGTTCTCAAATAGTTGCTGCTCTGGGGATGGAGGTGTTACATAGTACCTATGCACGTAATCTGCAACCCTAAGCCTGACACCTTGCACTATCTTTGTGTTCTGCCGGTACAACACGCCGGCCTCGCCGACTCAGCAGTGACGTCTTTCCCTGGAACGTGATCGCGGCCGGCCATTCTACACTCGGTACTTGCATCGACCGTTTGTAGTCTCTACGCTAGTTTTAACTTAGAATAATTTAGTCGTAATTTTCAATTGTGAAAAGTGAATAAAGTCTTGGAAAGTTTTTGGTTTTTTTTAAAACCGTCGACTGCGGCTTACGTATTTAGCGCATACAATAATTGTCAATGGTTATTGGCAGGCGGTCTGGGCGAGGCGGTGCTGTCGGCGGTGGCGCTGCAGCGCGACACGGTGGTGCGGCACGTGTGCGTGCGCGAGCTGCCGCGCTCCGGGCCGCCCGCCGCGCTGCTCGACAAGTACGGGCTCTCCGCGCCGCACGTCGTCGCCGCCGCCAAGGCGCTGCTCAAGGCCTAGGCCTGCGCCACCCCTCCCCCTCCCCCTCCCGCTGCAGCGCGACGCGGTGGTGCGGCACGTGTGCGTGCGCGAGCTGCCGCGCTCCGGGCCGCCCGCCGCGCTGCTCGACAAGTACGGGCTCTCCGCGCCGCACGTCGTCGCCGCCGCCAAGGCGCTGCTCAAGGCCTAGGCCTGCGCCACCCCTCCCCCTCCCCCTCCCGCTGCAGCGCGACGCGGTGGTGCGGCACGTGTGCGTGCGCGAGCTGCCGCGCTCCGGGCCGCCCGCCGCGCTGCTCGACAAGTACGGGCTCTCCGCGCCGCACGTCGTCGCCGCCGCCAAGGCGCTGCTCAAGGCCTAGGCCTGCGCCACCCCTCCCCCTCCCCCTCCCGCTGCAGCGCGACGCGGTGGTGCGGCACGTGTGCGTGCGCGAGCTGCCGCGCTCCGGGCCGCCCGCCGCGCTGCTCGACAAGTACGGGCTCTCCGCGCCGCACGTCGTCGCCGCCGCCAAGGCGCTGCTCAAGGCCTAGGCCTGCGCCACCCCTCCCCCTCCCCCTCCCGCTGCAGCGCGACGCGGTGGTGCGGCACGTGTGCGTGCGCGAGCTGCCGCGCTCCGGGCCGCCCGCCGCGCTGCTCGACAAGTACGGGCTCTCCGCGCCGCACGTCGTCGCCGCCGCCAAGGCGCTGCTCAAGGCCTAGGCCTGCGCCACCCCTCCCCCTCCCCCTCCCGCTGCAGCGCGACGCGGTGGTGCGGCACGTGTGCGTGCGCGAGCTGCCGCGCTCCGGGCCGCCCGCCGCGCTGCTCGACAAGTACGGGCTCTCCGCGCCGCACGTCGTCGCCGCCGCCAAGGCGCTGCTCAAGGCCTAGGCCTGCGCCACCCCTCCCCCTCCCCCTCCCGCTGCAGCGCGACGCGGTGGTGCGGCACGTGTGCGTGCGCGAGCTGCCGCGCTCCGGGCCGCCCGCCGCGCTGCTCGACAAGTACGGGCTCTCCGCGCCGCACGTCGTCGCCGCCGCCAAGGCGCTGCTCAAGGCCTAGGCCTGCGCCACCCCTCCCCCTCCCCCTCCCGCTGCGACGAATCACCGTCACATACCTAGTAGAACGCACATCACAGCTGAAGACTTGGTCTCCGATGTACTATGTCGCTTGCAAAATTATCGTATGTTGTACTTTTCGTTCTTGAAACCGGCATTTAACGAAGACTTGAGAGTGTTTGTACGTGAGTTTATCTAGTTTCTAAATGAATTTTGGCCCGGTCTAGCGAGACTCATGAATACTGAAGGTTGATCGAGAACGTTTGAGTCTGTCTGTACCGATAAGCGAACTTCAATGCTTTGCCTCATAGAGACCATCTAAGGTTTCTATTTGAACAATAATATACTTCAAGTCTTGTAATAAATTGGGATAAATACGATCTGGGTAACTGGAACTAAGAGACTTATAATAAGTAAGAAGATATTGAATTGGAAATTATTTTCCAGTAAACTTGAATTATGAAAGTTATCTAGTTCGTGTATCAGTTAAAAGTAACTTAATTTCTGCTGTTAATACATTCCTATGAATTGGATCAACCCAACTAGTTCCTAAGCCACAAATCGTTATAAGCCTAGTTAAGTGTTCTGTTTACGGATGTTTTTGCTATCTTTATATTATATGACTGTTGTAATCAGTGCCTTATACGCACTCTAGATATAATATGCTTTTGGATGTATTTAAAGATGTGATCTATTTGTGAAAGAGATATATATATTTTATATAGCTCGTTTATGTGAGGGCTTCTTGTTGAATCATACACGAAATGATTTGGTTAAATTTTTATTGGTACTTTACATTCCTGTTGCATTTTCGGAATCTTGGTTTTGTGTAATTAAAGTTTATGATATAAAAATTTGTTTCAATAATATTACAAAACATTAATGTATTAACATTTTTATAACAAAGTATAAAACTTAAATTAATGACTAGAATAACTCAATTTTTTTCATATTTACAATAACCAATCTTAGCGAGGTCAACTGACTAGTTTTGTTAGTAAACTTTATGTAGAACTCACACTTGTACTCAAAATCAGTCCAAAGTCACAGAGATAATACTCCTGAGAAAGATACTTAGTCTTAATCACCAATATTGTTCATTTTGAGGTTAGACCACACAGCAAGCGTGGGGTTTATTAGACTTAAATGTAGTTATTGTACTTGTTACACGAACACAACACATTATATACAATCTACGAACGCAGATATTCGGACGGAGTGGCGACTGGCGACACGCGATAAATTAACTTAAATGCATTATTTGGCCAGCATAGTCTCTCACAAAGCATGTTAATACACTTTACTTAATAAATTACTTAGGATCTTAGGAACAACAGCATCAAACACGATATACACTGAGCACCGATTATATAGTAATACTTGAGGGTAGTTTTAGTTCTTTGGTGTATCACCCCCATCCCCCCCCTTCACTAACTGGTGGGGGGGCTGGTTCGGCCACTTCTCCTGGAACTTGCCCCCCCTCTAACTCCCCCGGGAGGTAATCCTTCCAGCTCCGGAACAGATATCTGGTAAATTTCCTGAGCTGCCTGAACTTGCAGTAGGTGGCCCCCTCCGCGGACTGAAGTTGCTGCGTTTGGATTAGAAACCCCTTCTCCTTGAATGTCTGCTCCAATTTCTCTCTTTGCAGACTTTTCCGTGATTTGCGCTTTTTTTTACTTAACTCTTCGTTCAAATTATCATTGAGACGTGCCAGGGAGGATTCGCTCGTCTCGGGAGGTGCGGAGCTCGCGTCTTTGTGAAGGAAATCGTAACTTTTGTTTCCTTTATTCCCAGTGCCACTGTAGTATCTAAAATTGCCTCCAGAGTCCACGGAAAGCATCTTCTTCTCCTGTAGCGATGGCTTAGAGCCGCCGGTGAATTTGAACTTGCAGATGCTGACTTCTGTGGTCGGAGCGGCCGAGTTACTCTTAGTAGGAATGGGCGGTATGAAAATGGCCGAGCGTTTTCTTTTAACTGGACCTTGCGCTGGATTCGGGGAAGCCCGTTTCATTTTCTGCTCGGGACTCTTTTTGGCCTCCTCTACTTGTTTTATCACTTTAGGATCTAACAGCTCGGATATTTGTTTCAACACCAATTTGCTTTTGCTGTCTTCGGCCGAAGCGTCTGTGGAGACGCTCTCTGGGAGACTTGAGGGTGTGGTAGGCCCGTTTTCAGTCGTGATTGGCAACTGCCCAGCGGCCGCCAATCGTTGGTAGTAGAGTAGCTGTGTTTGCAGCGCTAAAGGGTGCATATAAACGCCTGCATTGGGCCAGTAGACGTAACCTGGGAACTTTTCGTCCTCAGGACTAAGTGTTGAGTGAGCCGGTTCTGAAAGCGTCGGCGAGACGGTTCTCTGCTGTCGCGACAGATCCGGCGAGCTCGCCGCTGTCGTCGGCATTAGATTCGTATTCCTCTGAATGACTGATATAGCATTCGGTTGTTCTGATTTAGGGCTGTCCAGATCGGTTTCCTCAGTCTTGACTTCAGGCAGAGAAGTGTAAATGTTGCCGAATTTCTTCTGTATCTGTATTTTTAGGTCGTGGAGATCTCTAATGCAGAGGTTTAGGGGTTCATCGTCGCTGTGCAAGGGTCCTTTTAATGTGAGTGGAGCTTCTGGCATTGGAGCGTCCGGACTGTTTAATCTGGGAGGAGATAGATTCTCAAGTCTTCGTTTGTTCTCCTGGGACAGTTTCCTTTCGAGCAAACTTGAGATTATTTTGTTTTGAAGGTCAGTCTTTGGACTAGATAATGGTTGGGTTTCGTTTCTGAACGGGGGACAGAGAGTGAGAGGGTTGAGTCTGTCCTGAGCGGGGGGAGGTTGTCCCGGGACTACGGTGCCGTAGTTCTCATAGATGAGGTGGCATATGTCTGCCTTTTTGGGTTTACGTCCGCGACGCGGCTTGGAGTTATTCAAAGTCATCTCGCCCATGTACGGTAGATCATCATACGTGACGATCTTGCTGGGTGCTATGGCTGGGATCTTTTTTTTCTTATCCTCAATTTTAGGAGGCATCTTCGCAGAAAGGTTGGGAACCGTCAGTGTTCCAGTATCATTTTGGATACCAGCTAATCTTTGAGCCCAGATCTTGAACGTTTCGTTCGTGATGTTGTTCAGATCTAGGTTCTGTTGGCCTTCCTTGGGTTTGTCTGGTTTCTGCTTGGTCTTAGCGCTGGCTCTCTGCAGGCTCTGCTCGTAGTGGTCGAGGTACTCCTGGGGCAGCGCCTGGTGGTGGAACTTGAGCTTCCATCGGTTCTTCTGGCGGTTGCGGCTGTGCTTCTGCTTGGGCGGCTCCGCTTTCTCCAGCCGCTCCTTACTGGTGGACAGGAGCTGTTGGCGCAAGAGCTCTTTGTTCTCAGACCTGCGGGAAGGAGAGAAATTGCTTAGTGAGCTAATTGGTATAATTTTTAACGTAGATACCTATTGCGCTGGATATGGCATATATTTGATGAGACTTGAGCTTTTGATTACCTAAGGATTACCAAATAATCCAAATAATAATATCTAAAAAAATACAAAGCTCTAAAATCAAGAATCAAAAAAACCTGAATAATGAAAAATCTCAAAAGCCTCAATCGACAACAGGCCGCTTTTGCTGATTCTTTCATATATTTTTGGTATTTAGATCAAAACAATAAGAAGGCAGAAAAAGTTGCAAATTTACATTTAACAGAGCCGATGACAGCATTAAGGTAAGTACCTACCTATGGATGAGTTGTTGTTATAGACTTGAGTGGTTCATTATTGTGTGGTTGTGGTAAAGTACCTGGTGGTGGCGAGGGGGCGGGGCGCGGGCTGCGGGGCGGGACACACGTCGCCGCACATGGCACGCCGCATCACTTCTGAAACAAGCAAACAAACATTATTAATAAATTTATACAGGTTATATATTAGTTAGTTCATATAAGTGTATTTGATTGATTGATGTCCTCCGTGTCGTATCCGACAAAGGCGAACCTGGACTGTTATATTTTCTACTGTTTTCTATTGTGTGCCCGAATGTGGCTGGCGAAGCCAAATTTAGTTTTGAAAACATTGTTGCAGGGCGCACACCACAGTGCAGTTGGCCACTGCTATCATAGGTGTAATTGTAGGAAGGCTTCGGACAGATCTTTTTATTAAAGCTTTTTGCGTCAAGGTCTTCTAAACGACGCTCTTCAAAGTTCGATAAGTGTATATATAGGTAACCAAACTCATTTATTTCAGCCGTAGTCAGACTACGAATGAATATTGTATAGTGCTCAATCTAAACACAAGGAACAACGACAAACTCGCTTTTCCAACCGTGCGGGGTTATCTATATAGACTGGGGTAGACACTAGGGTCTAGTCTCAAGCTAGTTCAGAAGAAAATCGCCTCTGCCTTAAGGCTAGACTGCGGCTGTACCTACTGGTCATGCATGTTTTTACATGCAAGGGTCTCCCAAACACTTTATGAAAATCCTAATAATATCCTTTAAGAATATTATTTTCCTCAAGTTCATGAGACGCAAGCGCTGCGTAGAACGTCCACCAACTAGATGGACGGACGATTTGGTATAGGCCGGTACAGGGTGGATGCAGGCCGTCTCTAATCGTACCTAATAACTGAAAGTGTTATGTGCAGTGCAGCAGTGAACGTCCTACAGCTGATTATGATGAGAGGCACACGTTCGTCCGTATGATTCATCACTTTCGATATCGTTACAACGGTAACGAAAGCCAGGGATCTTATTTTGGCATACAAGAATGGCATATATTATTTACGACTGTAGTTCTCTCTACTCGGCAACATTGTCGCTTTACATTTATATTTAAGTTGTAATCATGACGTAGCTATGTGGTTACGTGTTGTACTCAATTGTTTAATATTTAGGTACCTACTTAAATCATTATCATGTTCCTACCCTTGGCCCACATTATAGCTATGGGTCGGCAAAACACGATATGCTTCCATTTTCCTCTATCACCCGTCATCACAAAGGTATTTACCTACTCTTTTCTTACACATGCCATATTTCACACATTATATATTTATTAATTACACGCGCAAATTGTAGTTGAGCTGTTAATCCATCATCACTACAGCGCTATCAAAAACTATATAACATAGACAAGTCTACACTGATTCAGTGCACTCCAACGAATATAATCAAACATTTTTCAGACATCGACGTTAGATCATTTATCAAACAGAAACAGGTAGACGAACTCAGGTCGTAAATCGTTTTGTTTACAACGTGGATCGAATACGCGAACTGATTATACGATAGATAATAATTTTATAGATACACTCATCGTACCTATTTTCATGTTATGATCAGATCTAGACATGATGAAAATCTGCGGTATTAAACATATTTCGTAAATGTGTGGCCTTGTGAAGGTGCCTTGACGTTATTGTTCATCTGCAAACAAACCATGGTCTTAGAGCCATACATTGATTAGATTAAGAAGTACCGAGGTACCTACCTAACGTATTCATCCAATCCGCTAAGTGGCTTTCTAACTATGATAAACAGTTGAATTCTTGTTTCGTTTTAAGGAGAACATTATAAATGTTACGTTAGAAGTTACCTTTTTGTCTAAGGTTGGTAGATGTAGGCTGTAGGCATACTTTGGTTTAAAATTGTGATGTTGATGAATTAATAACACCGCGCAGCGTCCGAGACGGAAATATTTACTTATAAGCAGCATAGCTACTTCCTAGGTAAACCAACACACGCTGAAATTACTCAATTGATCAAAACACTTCAGATATATAAGTACTAGTGCATTTGCTTACATAAATACTCTTTTGTTTTAAAATGTTTAGCTCCGGATGCACGACGAAAGCGCCGAAACTCTACACAGTCCGATTCTCGGTATTTCTCATCTAAATAGAATTAGAAATGAGCAAATACGTCGGAAAACGGGGGTCATCTTACATAGAAGCGCAGCAGCATCTTTCTGCAAGCAGTTTCGGCGCAGAAATGAAACCGGAGCTGGTCTCAAAATACCCTCGGCGAGCGAGGCGGGCGCGCCGACGCCATTTCGCAACATGGCTAGCGTTACCGCTTCTCTTAGGGAAAACCAAATACAACCGAACCTTTTTATAGAAGCAATAAAATAAACCAAAATAAACGGATGACATGATCCTTCCTAATACAGTCCACAGAACGTCTGTCGCCGATTCGGGACATACTGGTACAGGATTATATTTATTATTTTTGTATATGACAGCCCAAATAAAGATCTCTAAATAAGGCTCAATAATAAGGAAGGCTTTGGTTAAGTTAGAGGTTCGTAACATAAAGTATCGGTCTACGCATCTCCAAAGATAGTCACAAAATAGGCATTCTCCTAGCATTTTTCATAAATAATAAACCTTTATGAATTATAGAAATAAGGTTCTAAATATTTTGTAAAAATGCCTTAATGTTATTAACTATATATGTATAAATGCAAATCTAATAATAATTAATCTAAAAGTAATATACAATGTGTCTAGTTAATACCGAACTATTTCGTGTACGATAAAATTGAAACACGGATGTTTTAGGATTCTTTAGTATGTAATCAAAATAAATCCAAAATGTACTCTTCTCTTTGTCCGATGTGAAAGGATGTTTTTTTTCCCGACACAATTTTTTGAATCGCTGATGATGATTTTTTTAATCTTTCTGAATTAGGAGGAATAGACGTATGTTTTTTCAGTGGCTTTTCACAGAACACCACCAAAAATGCTAACAAAAATTCTACACCACCAAAAATTCTAGGGCATTTTAGGACCCCCCGAAGAAAAAATCGCATCATGTTAGGTCTGGGCTCCTGAGGGCCAATCAATGTCACCTCTTATTTAAATAACCTTTTCATAAAACAATTTTTGTACACTCGTTGTGAGGAAAAGACCTCTCTCGATAAAATGCGAAGACAAATAAAAGCATTGCTCTCGCGTGTTGACAACGACATAGTGACAACTGAAAATTCTCGAACCTCGCCGCAAAACGCCGAGCTCGTCTTTCCTCTGACCTTTTGCACTATCTTATTATTAGTTCTTGAAATAGTTGGATCCTTATTATGACACATCCTGTATTTAGATTTTATGCCTTTCATTCATTACAAAGTTAAAGGTAAATCCATCTAATTTATCGTAATACAAGTTATAAATCTAATAGGGATCACATTAGTCAATTAATCGAAATAAAATTAGACTATTTTAATACATAGGTAATTAATGAAAACAAAAGATTTGTTGTTAAAATGATGTCCTACGATAATCTTCATTTAGTTTATCGGAAATTAGGTTGGAAGCTCCCCAATACGATTATTGTGTCATCGCATCACATCAATGCAATGTCTGTTAACCAAATGCTATTTTCATTTTTGACTTAGCCGTTACCATATGAATGCTGTTCCATACATTGTAAGCACGATTTAGGTATCCTAGACATACCTACCACGCGGCACTATTTGTTTAGGATAGCTAGGTATGTTCTAAACTGACTGTCGTCACAATATGAATCGTTGGGCATTGATTATATACTTACGTATATCACCAAATATATCATCAATGTCATTTTTTTTGCATTAAATGTCGGGTGACGCAAAGCAAGTCTTTGAAGTCAATTTTCTCTAAAACTCTTACTCTCCTGTTTTACCATCTCCGAGTAAAATAAGACGATGGTTAAAATATAGAGCTATTTCGCTCAGTGACATGTGACAAAGCGAGATAGCTGTTAACTATCCGTTGGCGCGTATTATTGACATAACTAACTAACCATTGCTTAGTTTAGTCTGATTTTGTTAAAAAAACCCTTACCGTGGCATTACCTAGATTAATATATATAAAAAAAAACTATCCTTTTAAACAATTTTAAATTTAATGATAAATATTGAATATGTAAAAAGTTACTTACCTACTATAGTCTAAGACTATTTTTGTATCAGTTGTAATATCCCAACGGGGCTCATGTAAGGGTATATATAAAACTTAACACCATTTGTAACCACATGAATCAACGAATAAATGAATATGAATATAAAATATATATAAGATAGAGACGCGTCCTGTTACGCAGAATTGCCATCTAAACCTATTTTAAGTACTTAACTCAAACAAATGCCGTCATATTCGTTTGTATTTTGCTCTTTTTTGTTAATTGTTTTTGTTTGTTGATTACTTAATAATTTGTGTTGAATGAGACAAATTCAAATCTTTTTTTTCCATACTATATCTAATCCTAAGGATTTCCTGGCTTCCTCAGAAGAAGAAAACATAATTTAACAGAGATTAAAGTATTCTTACTATAATGGGTATCCAAAATAAATTTATAACATCGATGGGGGTAGGGTTTTTCATAGAATTAATGTTGGAGTTTGTACAAAGGTATAGTATAGTCGGTACAAGCCACTTAGGAAATACGAAAAATCGTTTCACGCACTGGCCCAGCCCGGAAATATTTCGTCGGCTTATTGCAAGAAGTCATTAACCGACAAATCCAAAAGTGTGGCAAAATCAGTTTTAAACTTTTTATGACTTTAAGAGCCCATATCATCAAAACTACGGCAGTTATCAATATAATTTAAACGCCAATATATAGTGATATTTAATTATTATATAAACAGCTGAAATCAGTCTTAATTTAATCATGGAAATTTTTTTAAAAGCTAAAAATGCAAAGATAATGATTTCTTGCGATAAAAAGTTTTGACTAAACTGGAGTTAAGTATTTCTGCAACAAAGTTATTAGTGGCCTCTTTCAAGTAATAAAACACAAAATAATCTTAAAATAACGTCTTTTATTACTAAAAACTTAAGGAATTACCTTGTTTGTTCATAAAAACTTAATAAAATAACTAAAATGGCCACAGAAATCAATCAATCAGGAAATATTGATATTTCGGTAACTGTCACCTCATCGCTTCCTTTTTACCCATCAACTTCAGACCACAGGTAGGTTCGCTAGGTTTAGGAGCCTTGGGTGGTTGTTCAACTTTTTTGCAACACGTAAACAACATAAATCTTCGATTGCTTTATCGTTAATATTCGTATTAATAAAAATAGAAATACCTACTTAACTATTTAATGTAGAATTTGAAACCAAGATAGATTATCTCATTTCTCAAATTGTAACGAATTAAACAAGTTGGTATTGAAACTTTAAATAGGTACCTAACTGGGTAGTAACCTAGGTATGTACACTATTTTATGTAATAATCATCTATTAATGAGAAACCAATATTCAATGTAATTATTACTACCAGTTTTGAATTGCATCTCATAGCTCTAAAATCATAAGTGTCTAAGTTTTGTAAAACCAAACTATGGAAATAAATGATTTTGTATCTTGTATCTCATAAAACTCGCCGGCAACTTATAAGTAAACAAGCATTACATGTTGGCTTAAATGTATGTGTGCAAAAGTCATTACATGCATTTTCCTGTATAATTTTACAATAACAAAAATCACTAATAAAACAATACATCATTCAGGCGATTTCAGTCTTGTATTAAGTGGTTTGCCATGTTTCGGCAAAAGTAATTAATGTGTATATAATGAATTCTATAAAAACTTTACTCGTTTTGATAGAAATCATTAAAAACCGTTAGTATTTTTTTTCCCAAATAGTATGATACGTCAAAACTAGTTAAGTGCAAATAATGAATTCAAGCAAAACTTAATCCACGGTTTGTAAACGTAAAAGCATTTTTAAAATGTTGATATGTCACATAAATGAATTATGTATGAAAATAAAAATGACAATTGTGTTTTGTTTTCTTTTGGTAAAATATATTAATGTAAGTTAATGAATTTTATGAAACCAGATTGACCAAAAATGCAGTTATTGACTTTATTACCAAGCCATAACTTCTAAGTTTGAAGAGCTACAAATTAGTGAGTTTTACCAGAATGTAGAGCTCATCGAGACGAACTCATTGGTGTATCTAACGCAGTTAGTGACTTCTTGCGACTAATGACTTCTTGCAGTAAGCCGACGATTTGATTATTGGTTAACCTAACTCTGATTATGATTAACCATCCAATGAATATTGTATATAAATCAGTAAATTATGTGTACCTAGGTAAATAACCTACACATTTTCTTTAAAAAATATATGTCTTTCTTTCTTTCTAAATAACCTACCCATCTTAGTAAAACAATGAGTACATAATGTTATGTACTGATAACTAGAAATGCATATAAGTTTAAAATTAAGATACGTTTTAACATTGATACGAGTAGGTAGGTAAGCGACTTGGAATCACACGTTGGAAACATTGAGAAAAATATGGTGCATTACAAAGATAACGCTAAATAAACTGATATAGGTACTCCAATAATCTTATCATCACAAGTAAAATACATGTTATACAGAAGTTACTCGTATTGTAAAATATTTAGGAAATAACAATAATATAGGTACATTTAATACAATAACAATGACGATTATGGCGTGTCAACCAAAGATCATCTTTGCCCATACATGGCGGCCGCTTCACGGCTATAAATACGAAATGATTTACTGGCATGTAGGAAGCACTTATTATGTAGCATTATAACTCAATTGCTCTGCCAACATTCGCAGAGATGAGCAAAAAGTAGTATAAGTTGGTAGGTACTCAGATTGTTAGATATGATGACTTCATAAAAAAAGGTTATTCTGTTCCGTATGATAACCCGTCCAAAATACTGGATACCTATTTTTCGCTTTTTAATTACCTATAGGTAAAGGTATAATAAGGACAGTTTCAAGATATGAGTGTATCAAAGTTTCATAGTGAGGGCTTTTAGCGAATAAATATAGTACATATCGCAGGATTATCTTGATTTTTCGATTATAAGCAAAAAATAAATATAGGTGTACCTATAACTCTTTTAAATAATCTAATTGACGGACGTACCCTGTTAAGAAGTGGTCGGTAAATTTCTGAGCTTTATTAAAATAACATCAGCGTTTGCTCCTGAGCTACTTTTAATTTAATTAGCAAGTAACCTACTGCCCTAAAAACATCTCTGGGTACTGATTTACCTACAGTCTTTAAAGCATTGGCGTCACTATTATAGCCAATATTAGGTAAGATCCAAATATACAAGAAGTTTCCGTAAAAGTATTAAACTCAGCGACAGCTCCTGACACCAATACTTAAAATAAAATTCTTGACTCTTTATCTTTAGTACCTATCTTTATGTGACTCGACCTATCAGCTATGTTATTTGAACTTTCTTATTTAAACTACTTATCGAAACTACAAAACCAATAAATTTTCCAAACTATTCCAAGAGAGGAGTGTAGAACATTTCTAAATTAATTCCAAAGCTTTTGCAATCGTTTCCACCACGGCTATTAAAATAGGAGTTTTAGCAAAAATTCAAAATCCTCATGCAGTTACACTTATTATCTCTGTAGTAGGTAGATGTTGTTTTAATGTTTTCTATAAACACAGTATTGTGTATTTCCCCGAGTGAAGTAACGAGCGCTGGCGCGCGTCCAAGTGACGTCACACGTACTCCATGTGCTTACAATTGGGCTAATCGGTGAACGAACACTGCTCACAATTGGGCTAAAACGTACACGGATTCAGGCAAAACCGGCCTCTGCTCGAATCATAAGGAATCTCTGACTCATAATGGTACATTTGGTACATTTGCGAAATTGGTCGGTAGAGAAGGATAGCGTAGTATGATCGCTTCTTAGTAAAAACCTTAAAACTGCAAGAAATTTAGTATCCTCTTGGAGTTTATAGAATTTTAACGCAGGTGTCAAGGAATCTGTTAGTTTTGTAAAAATAGAGATCACTAAACTATTTTAATGTGCGCGCAACAAGATTGATGACATGTTTCAGATTTTAACCTTGAAGTTTCCGGAATGAATATTATTGTAAGGAGTTCTTGTAAAATATTTTGTCAAAGTAAATAAAATTGTTCAGTAAAATAACGTGACAAACTTACATTGAATGTTCTCCAAATTAAAGTATAAAGATTAATATTCAATCGCAGTCGATGCAATAAAAGGAAGCAATGCATTGCGGAAGGGACTGAATCATCAAAACTTAAGCTCCAACTTCAGAGGCAATAAATTACAATACCGAATTGGTTAACTTAAACGCCTTATAAGCGAAGAACCAAAAATAACCCTAACTTAATAAGAAACATGACGTTTATGTCAACATTTAAGTATTTTAACGACCTATAATTTGTATATGGCGATTATTATTGGTGGCTTCAGATGATTTGGGCAGTATGCTGAGATCAGGGTGGCTGCATCGATAATTAATCTATATGATAGGGCATAATGGATGGAGCACGCCGTGAATCAGCCGGGGGCGTAGGATTCGCGCCATTATTATGGACACGGAATCCAAACACAACAAACGGATATGGAAATGTTTTACATAACAGTGAACTTATTATGATGGAATCGTGTTATTTTTATGAGTGTTAATGGAATATTATTAACGTGCGCTACCATATCGCTTTTATTCGCAAATCTCAACTTTTTGGATCAAACTGACTAAGGCCTTTTTGTGCTGAATGTGCCTCGAAATCTTCACATTACTTACTGAGATACCTACCTACTTATGTTTGTTTATTTACGTAGGTAGTTTTATTTGATGTACTGTTTAAGTAAAGTATTTGTTTTTACAGTTCTGCCGTTCCAAAATATTAACCATTTAGAGTTGTTAGTAAAATCAAGGCCTAAAATATTTCCTTTTAAATGTTTACCTCGATCCACCTTATTAAGCGAGTGATAACAAAATGCACCTCGCACTGTTTGCGCGCGTCGTGTGGGTAACGATTTCGCTGTAACCTCACATTAAAACAAATTGCTCAAATTGTCACTCTCCAAGTAGGGTTACTCCGAGCTTTCTTGCAGTAATGAGGGACGTGCTAACCGAAGAACAAACATGACATAGATTGTCCCAATCGCGTTGACAGTTTCATTGGAATCGCAGAGAAAATAGAGATCTTTGATGCCTTTCTCGAATGTGTAAAAATAGCCGGTTTGGCTTTTTTTGTTTGATTGTTTAACCTCAAATGCGTTGTACAATGTACATACCTACTTAGTGTTTATTTGTCTTATATTGAACTTAACTCTCGCCTTGTCTGTGTTGACTCGTTATAACAATCGTTTTTAAAGGTTATTGATAAAGCATGGGCATGAGATATCTTTGCGCTTATAATAATAATTGTCAGCTGAACCACAAAGAGCATTTAAAATGCCGCTAGCATTCGTTTGTCCTTATCGATCACTGTCATTTTATTTTTGTTAATAAGTGAAAATATTCTTTATTTATATTATGAAAATGGCGTGTAACTGAGTAACATCTTTTTCATATTTTTTTAATTTAACTTGACACTGGCAAACTGACGCTTCAAGCGCAGAGTCCAATTAAAGAAATTGAATTGAATTGTTTTGAATAATTATTGTATTATTCTTCCAAAATTTATTAATAGATCAAAATAATGACATTTCTAGGTAACTGCAAATAGGAGCGAAGATAAGATAACAAAATTTCATTTGTTGCTGTGATAAGCGGCACATAGATAAAGCACAATGCATGCCTAACAATAACTCTATGTCAGTTTATATAAACACGTTGTATTAAGATACTTATGTATTACATTTAAAAGAAATTAAAAAATATCATCATTATGTTCCTGCCGATATCCAACATAACGTGGGGTCAGCACATTATATTAATTAAAAAATGTCCTTAATAAATAAATGACATTGTGATCACCGCAATCCGATAAAAATTTTAAGATATGGTTGAGAAGATTTGGATATTATTCGATAGTCATCACTCATCACATCACACATTATGTCATCAGGACGAGAAAGCAGGAAGATAATCACCTCCACCTTCGGGCAGCATCAGTGACATCCAAATCCTCGAGTGACGCACTGTTTACACCAAACCGTTGATGGATCGTTCAGTTGAGTTCCCGGCGGGCGTGCACGGGCGCGCGGTCGCGACGGGCGGAGGGAGCACACTCGCGCGCGCGCAATCCCGCTCTAATCTAAATACAGACAACCGTCGACGCAACCAAAATCGCTCGTATCACTTTCGGTTTCCATACGGCCTAAATTTAGAGGCCGCTCGCAACAGAAATAAAAACGTTTTTTACGTGTTTTTAGACGCAGCGTTTTTGCAGTCTGGTGGCGTGCCAGGAGCGCGAAACCCGAGATTCGTGCCGTATTTGGCAGCCGCGCGCTTTTGGGTATTTAGTTTCGTGCGTTTCGGGCGCGCGGCTAATTTCAGCGCGGTGTGCCACCTGCGCCCGCGCCGGCTGCCCTATAAGGACTAGAAGGCACTCGCCAGAATTAACCATCTTCGTGCTGATCTCACAGTGACCCATTTAACTCTCTGTTTATGTGCTGATGACGGGAACTTTCTGTAGCCAACTTCCGATTGATTCCGTCTGTTGAAC
This sequence comes from Gymnoscelis rufifasciata, assembly GCA_929108375.1. NCBI lineage: Eukaryota > Metazoa > Arthropoda > Insecta > Lepidoptera > Geometridae > Gymnoscelis > Gymnoscelis rufifasciata. The sequence goes on from OV815321.1 coordinate 13,677,684, forward strand.
ATTTGAAAGTGTTATTTATTGTCCATCATAGACTGCTAGGATTGTTATAACAAACCGGATAACTATTTTATACATAAAAGTATGTTAGTTAATTTTAATAAAGTTTTCTTATACTTAAAATTTAAGAAAAACTCCCGATTCCAATGCTTTAAATTCCATAACAGTAAAATACCATAATGCACGCATGCGCTCTAATTTGATACCCCACTCGAGTATGTTGCAGATTTTCCGTTTTCCTTCCCCACGTTCACCCTCTTAACTTTTAAACGGTACAAACGATTTTCATGAGACATGTCTAAGAACTCTGACGCTAAACTCACCTTTCATACAAAAAAAACTAAATTGACATCCCTTTATTCGTTCGGGAGCTATGATGTCCCAGACAGACAGACAGACACGTCAAACTTATAACACCCCTTTTTTCTTTTTTGGTCAGGGGTTAATTTTTTTTTATTTTCCTTAATGATAGACCTTCTTCCACTTTTTTCTTTTCGAATCATGCTAAACTAATGTTCAATTTATTTACATTTTCCTCAGTAATTTGTGAATAAATGAACGACAAGTTTAACTAGAGGTACACTAACTTTATGGAAGTAAGAATTACGAATTCTGAATACGGTTTCGGAATGGTCAAATTCTTCCACAATTAACGTTAGAATTACTTGGATTATATGCAACTTCAAATCTAAAGCTGCTTCTTCGCTGAGTAATTTACGTTAAGGTCAATTTTAACCCTCTCTTGCATAATACCTACCCCAGATAACATAGTAATTTCAATCTAAGCATACATATATCATTAAAAAATGTGTTCTCTTTCCAACGGTTGCACAGCAAAATGAGCAAGTCGCAAAAATTCAGCCTGCGTACACTCTTTCAAATGAAGGACTGCTCTTGACTTCCGTTGTCCGAAACGTGGATAGTTCATCAACATAAAAAAACAGGATTATTTCCTTAGTAGATCAAGTCTGTTTTTACCCGACTGCGCAACGCAAAGGAGTGGTAATGTGTTTAATAGTCTATGTATGTCTATGTAAGGAATATTAATTATGTAATATTCCTTTATTTTGAAAATATAAGTAATCTATACAGACCAAACGCCTGGGCCGACTTTTATGATTCACTTATCAATCGTTTCGATGACGTCAGTGAAAATGAAAATGGCAACTAGGTACTGGACGCAATTTTGTAAAAACAAAAAAATTAAGTCAACAAACTATGTCATGTACCGCTGAATAGGTATTTAAAATCATTGATTGTTTTCTTTTAAACATTTGCGATCCGACTGACAGTTGAGGATCTATGTAATTTTCACATAAAAGGCCTATATACAGTAAAAATTCCCAAAAAGGTTAAATCGCATCAGGTTATATTTTTTCTTAATTTCAGCTTGTTTAAAACGATAACTTTGAAAGTGCAAAACTAGGTTTAGTTGACGATTATACATAGGCTGTCGTAACTACGTACCTAGGTAGGTACGAATATTTAATTTACAAAGTTTCATTTTGATACAAAGGTAGGGCAACGATTGGCATAAGCATAAGCACTCCTAACTCCTGTCCCAGCAGTGGGGACGCTGCTGACACACATTTCTCTCTTGACGAGAGAGAATAGGCCTTTGCAGGTAGGTAATGAAAATCCTTGCTCAGCTACAAAACCATCAATATCGCTAAGCTGTTTCCAATTTTAGCTATATAAAACTCAGAGCTGACCCGGCAAACGTTGTATTGCCATTTACATCTTTATCCTCCCACTTCCACTGCTGGGTACTCCTACTCTTACTCCCACTACCCATCCTACTCCCATCCCTACCCTACTCTTTCTCCTACTCCTACCCCCACTGCTTCAACTGATTCTATTATATTAAATATTGAAACGAGGGAACATTTGTATGGCAAAATGTGTTAATGCAGTTATTTTATTTTTCTTACAATTTATGCATGTTTTTAATAGCTTTTCTGCTATTCCGGACGGAGACAAATCTACGGAGAAAAACTATGTTCTTCATTAACAAGTGCTAACGCACACTACTTTGTTTGAAATATATTATATAGATGTAACTAGGTATAAAATAAAATAGGAATTCATCTAGTTTCAGAAGAGATCGAGCAAAGGGAAGCAAAAACAGATTCACACATTTCGTAGAAGCACTTGCCAAATAGTTTCATAACATTTCTTAGACACTGCCCAATTTATTGCCCAGATAAAATATTTTAAAAACATTGTGAAGTCAGAATGCGACGAAAATACGAGTTTATTTACAGAACAGCACGGCCTGAATGTAGACTCAATGTAGGTACAACTGTATCTATGACGGAAATATTTTATGACTTGTCAAGGAAGAAAATATAATCAATTTATTTTGCATTATTACATCTCTACTAATATTATAAAGCTGAAGAGTTTGTTTGTTTGTTTGTTTGTTTGAACGCGCTAATCTCCGAAACTACTGGTTCGAATTGAATAATTCTTTTTGTGTTGGATAGTCCAGTTATCGAGGAAGGCTATAGGCTATATAACATTACGCTACGACCAATAGGAGCAAAGATATAGTGGTAAATGTGTAAAAAACGGGAGAAATTATTTCATCTTTGAAGCCTTCCGTTGCGTGCGCCGTGAAAACGGTTCAAGATACACAAAAAATATGTATTAAAGAATAATAGCTCTTTTAATGATCTAAAAAACAGTCCGCAATAGTATATGTCTTTCTTTTAAGATTAACTCACAAAAACCGTTTTATGGTACCTAATTTGGTCGAAATAATTTGTTTAAGTTGTATCAACATAATAATATTAATCTTTATTCAAATAAATATGTTGTTGGTTAAGAGTACTTCATCCATTATAACGCGGGTAGCACCGCAGGGCACAGCTAGTTTTAAATAAAATAAGTTGAGGCTGACAATTATGTCTAGGTATTGGGGGGATTGAACCCTGTTTATTGAAATAACAGCTTTTTACTCTTTTTTTATGCTCGATAAGCCTTCATTTGACCACAATCTCACCTGATTGATGTAAAGTGACGATGTGGTCTAAGATGGGACATGAAGAGTTAGAAGGTAGATGGCTACTCCATGAGGGAGAGTATGAGGGGTGCTATAAGTTTGACGTGTCTGTGTGTCTCTCAGGGCCACCATAGCTCCCGAACGGATGGTGCGATTTAAATTTAGTTTTGTATGAAAGGTGAGTTTCGTGCGTGTGTTTCTAGACATGTTTGATGAAAATCAGTTGAACCGTTTAATAGTTATGAGGAAAAAAGTGGGGAAGGGAAACCGAAAATCTGCAAATATACTCGCGTCTCAAATGAAAGCGCATCACGTGCACATTACAAACTAAGTAGTATGATTTTTATATTTAAGGAACTAAAGTTGTGAAATCGAGGGGTTTTTTTTTAATTTAAATTTAAGATTTTATCTATAATATTTTTAATAGGTACTACTTCAATGTTATCTCCACGGGTCCGGAGGTGCGCGTCTCGTCGCGCCCAGACCCACGCCTCTGACCCCAATTCGATCCCGTAGGTGTGCATTCTAACTAGCCCAGCTAACTCGGATATTTCTATTTAACTCGCTCAAATATTCATAAATTATTATGGACACGCAAGAAGGGATTTAATTGGACGGAGGCTGGGTGAATGTGGCTAAGAATCATCAAAAGACCAATCAGCCGATGGTCCGATGATAAATAGCTTGGAGTTCGCTTTGAACAACTGGAGTATGGCTAAGATTGGCGAACTATACGAACTTTAAAAAATATTTCTCTTTTTAGCGATAATACCGCCATATGTCGTAATAATATAGCATTATGCAATTGTTATATTTACAATTTCTTTTGTGTGCAATAAATCATTTTTATCTAATCTAATCAGATTTTCTATTAAATGGATTATTAGTATGCTTTAGCTAGAGTTTAGAGTTGTAGTACCTACCAGTTAGGATAGCGGCTACCGCAGCCGATGGAAGCCAGCAATAAACAGGGTATAACAAAGGTTGAAAGTGTTGAGGTTGGTCAGTATGGGAAGGTATAAAAATAACAGAGGAGATTTCTTCTTTACTTAGGATTAGGAACCATGTCATCGATTTAAGCAAAATGAAAAATTGTACTCACACATTTTAAAGAAACTTTGCTTGGAAACTAACCCGGAATTTTTGATAAATAAAAACACACTATTTCTATTTTATTTTGATATCGATTGTCTATACTAATATTATAAAGAGGAAAGGTTTGATTTTTTGTTTGTTTGTTTGTCTCGAATAGGCTCTGAAACTACTGCACCGATTTAAAAAATTCTTTCACCATTCGAAAGCTACACTATCCCTGAGTGACATAGGCTATATTTAGTTTTCAAAAATAATATGATTCCTTACCAAACTCCGATAATGTAACCCATGGTGAAAAAAAGAACCTAAAATCTTTCTTTAATCGCGAATGCTGCGAAAACGATTGAATATATAACAAAGTGATGTATTACAACTTTGTAGAACTTATCATTATCTACAAAAAACGTCTCACATCATATTTCTAACTATTATAGTTTTGTGACAATAAGCGATTTATTTTTTAAATTAAACCTTAAATCTTTCTTTAATCGCGAATGCTGCGAAAACTATTGAATATATAACAGTGATGAATTACAACTTTGTTGAACTTATCATTATCTAAAAAAAAGTCGTTTCATCATATCTCCAACTATTATAGTTTTGTGACAATAAGCGGGGTTAAGATCACGAAATAATCTGCCGCGTCGCGTCGTCGGCTCCCTACTGAATGGTCGTGTGTGGAAATAAAAAAATTGTCGCTTGATAATATTTTGTCGCTTAGTTAGTAGTTAATAATTCGTTAACAGGTAACTAATCCCATTCAAAAAGTTATTTTCAGAACTAAACCCTAGCATATAGCATAGATATTGTACATATCGTCGGTTGCAGGTTCAATTGGGTTAACCACCAAAACACGTAAAATAAGTTGAAAACAGTTTTTTTAAGTTTTTTCTGCTTTTACGAATAGCATACTAATAGAATTCTAGCTTTAAAAAAATACAGTTACGCTACACATTTTAACTGTGAATTTTGCAGACTTCCGTCGAAATTATGTTGTAACTGAGTAGGTATGTGATCCATTTACATAAGTCGAATTGTTGTATTCCTATGACCGAAGAAGGTTAAGTTGGTGTATGTATCTTGGCAAACCAGCATTGCTCTTACACTAATTCTTAGCTTGAACGCAAAATTATAACCACACATACCTACACCAATATAAAACCAACTTTCTTCAAAAAACTAACGTTACACCAATTGACCCGAACCAAGTTTATGTTTGTTGTCGGTTACACCAATTTGAGCATTGCAATCAATAGTATGTTTTCTCTTACCTTAATCTTCTTATAAATAATAAATCTAAATTTAAAATATAAGAAAAACCCCCGATGCGAATCCTTCAATTTCCTTAAAAGTAAAACACCATAATTGTGTAATGTGCACGCAATGCGCTTTCATTTGATACCCCACTCGAGATTTTTGCAGATTTTCGGTTTGCCTTCCCCACTCTAACCCCCACAATTTTTAAACGGCACAACCGATTTTCATGGAACATGTCTAAGATCACTAGCGCCAGACTCACCTTTTAAACAAAAAAAACTAAGTTGAAATAGCTTCATCCGTTCGGGAGCTATGATGTCCCAGACAGATAGACACGTAAAACAATGACATCCCTCTTTTTTTTCGGGAGTTTAAAATGAATCATGTGTCATCATAATGTGTTGCTAAGCGCATAACTCAACAACGCCTATACCAATTTAGCCAATTTATTTTTTTAAATGTTCGTTGGAGTTTAAGGATGGTTTTTACGGCGAGAAAAATTCGAATAATTTTGAAGCAATTTTGAATAATTACCCGTGCAAAGCCGGGGCGTGCCGCTAGTGTAGGATAAAAGCACAAAATTTTACTACGAAACATTACATTGACTTCTAAAATAAATAAAATGCTAGGTGTAAAGCACTGAAGGACTGAAGGTTATTAATTGTTCTCAGGGCGTTAAAAATAAAAGAGAGTTCGTAACACGACACAGGAAAAGTATATTAAAGTAAAAGTACACAAGGATTAGCACACACAAAAACACATAAAACTTCAATTACCACATTTAACAAACAAAATAGCTCCGTCGCGTGCCGCGCGCGATTCCGACTGGCTTCCTCCCGCCCCCCTTGCGTTCCCGTACACCCCTGGCGAAGCGAGAGGCCAGCGCGCGTTGCACTAAAGATGGACACCGGCGTTTCGCGCTCAAAACAAAAAGGAACTTCGCGCTATATTTTCCCCCTCTGCCCTAGACAAGTCGCCCTCGCGTCTAGGACAGTTAGTCAAGGAATCGTTTTGGCCTACCTCGTTTTCTTTTTTCGTTAACGGGCGGTTCGAGATTACCTACAAATGGGGTCAATTGAGACACATGACATCTACCTATCGATTCTCCATTTCTAATTCTCTCTAGAACGTAAGTAGTGGGGCTTGCAACTGAATTAATACGATACGGCCCGTCACGACGGGGAATAAACTTAGGGGTTTGACCACTCGTCGCGTCGTGTCGTTACTACCATGGGTTTTAACTAACACTAGATCACCTGGGTTATAATCCGGGGCATGCCGGCGCCCTTCATCGGCATAACGTTTTAGAATGGCTTGTGCTTTTCATGAATTTCACGCGCTTCAAAAAGTACGTTAGACATTCGCCGAAGGTAAGGAGTTAGGCAGGTTATAGCGTTGTCGCTCTCCACTATCACACGCATGTCGGATATGACATCTGCCGTTGCACGGATCTCACGGCCAAAAGTGAGATACGCTGGTGAAAATCCTGTACTGCTGGTCACGGCAGAATTCATTGCGAAGCGGATTGCGGGTAGATGAATATCCCAAGTGTTATGGTCTTTCCCTACCAAAATGGCGAGTTGCGGTTTTAAATCTCGATTCTTTCTTTCAACGGGGTTTGCTTGAGGGTGATACATAGGGGAAAGAGACTGAGTGATGCCGAAAGATCGACATACTTGCTGCATCACCTCACTAATAAATTGAACTCCGTTATCACTTATTACTCTTCTAGGGACTCCATATCTTAAGAATACTTCAGCTATTAAGGTCTTGGCACAGTCTGAACTGGTAGCGTTCTGGAGGGCGAATAGTTCCACCCACTTTGAACAGGTGTCTTCAACGATTAGAATCCACTTGTTCTTAACGGCTGTTTCAGGTAACGATCCGAACAGGTCTACGGCAATCACTTCGAAACGGCGGTTGGTTGCTGGCGTCTGTAACAGTCCGGCTGGTTTCCTGTTATCTGCTTTGTACCGCTGACATTCTATGCACTTCTTCAAGTAAGCCGAAACGGTTTGCCTCATCCCTGGCCAGTAGTGCTTAGACTTAATCCTATCTAGGGTTCGCTATACTCCTAGATGTCCGGCGGTTGGCGCATAGTGATACTCCACGAGAATTGCCTCTCGTTCATGTTCAGGAACGACGAGACATGCTGTTTCTTCTTCACACTCGTCTGGTCCATACCTATATAATACTCCATCAGATACCACAAAGCCGCGATTAGCCCAGTCCCTCCCCCTGAAGGGATCGTCGTTTGCTTCGAGGTCTTCAATAATTTTGCGTACTTCGGGATCTCTCAGCTGATTCTGACGCACGTCATTAGGACTCCTTGTCGGAATATCGACTTCGACCAAACACAGGTCACTGTCAACTTCTTCAGTGCAGGGTGGCCTTGACAACGTGTCCGCTATTGCGTTAGACCTACCAGGTACGTACTCGACACGTAGATTATACTCTTGAAGGGTCAAGGCTCACCTAGCAAGGCGGCCACTGGGAGATTTTACAGTCATAAGCCAACGGAGAGGTTGATGATCAGTTTTTACAACGACTTCAGATCCTTCAATATAACCACGGAATTTTGTGACTGACTATACCACCGCTAGTGCTTCTCTCTCTGTGGTATTGTAATTTCTCTCGGCGCTATTTAACATTCGACTCGCATATTCGACAGGTCTTTCCTCGTGGCCCTCCCCCTGCATCAAAACAGCACCAAGGCAGTAGCTGCTGCTATCGGTTCGGAGTGTGAATTGTTTTGACTCGTCTGCCTGGCGAAGTATCGGGGCGGTTACCAAAAGCTTCTTGATGTTCTCAAAGGCTTCTCGTTGCTTTGAGGTCCATGCAATTTATTTGGAAGTATCCAGATCTTAAATCACAAGTGGTCATGAAGCTAGTGTTCTTCGCCGCGTGTAGGACATCTTCAACACGCGGGAGCGGGTATCGGTCTGGCTCGGTGACTGCATTCAGTTTTCTATAGTCTACACAGAGCCGAACGCCGCCGTTCTTCTTTGATACCAGGACCACATTAGCTGCCCAAGGTGAATCGCATTCCTCTATCACGTCTGCGTCCAGGAGCTTCTGTATCTCCTGTTCCAGGATCGCCTTCTTACCGGGTGACATCCGGTAGGGGGGGCAAGCGATCGGTTCTTGGTTCGCGTCTATCTTCAGACGGTGAGTGGCGTACTGCGTTGGTGGGCCCTCCTTAGCAAATTGATGGGCCTTCTTGATTAACAACGCGTTGAGTTGGGTTCGCTGATCTTCGGTAAGGTTAGTACCTTCATCATCTCTTAACATTAGATTAGCCGCGTCGACTTTCATAAGCTCTGTCTCACTTGTTGTAGGTAAGTCAAATTGCGTAACAAACTCATGCCAATCCCTTCGACTGTCGCTATAACTCCACCTGTTGTTCGGGAGGTCTAACGTAATTTTCGCGTTGACAATGAAATCTCTGCCCAACAAGGTTCGCGTATTTGCGTCGGGTAAAATTATAAACGTAGTAGGTACTGCGCGACCAAATAGGATAACATAGGTATCGCACTCAAGCGCGGAAAAAATCTGTTGAGACCCGTCAGCTAAACCTATAGTTTTGGAAGTATTTCTAAACTCTACGCCCGCGTTTATGAATATATTAGGTCCTTACATATGAAATTGGCGTTTTGTATGGGAGGAACAAAAAGTCGAATATTTTTTAATATAATATATTTAATTAATCAAAGTATGAACCATTATTTTCTATGCACTTTTGCCATCTTATAGGTAGTTCATTGATCCCTTTACTAAAAAAACCAGTCGGACGGGAATCAATAAAATCTTTGAAGGCGATTTGGACTGCCCCATCGGAGTTGAATTTTTTCCCTTGCAAGAAGTTATCCAAATTTCGAAAAAAATGGTAATCTGTTGGAGCAAGGTCCGGGGAGTACGGAGGATGTCTTAGACTTTCCAATTGAAGCTCTTCTAATTTAGTAGCCGTCTGTTGCGCAGTGTGTGGTCTAGCGTTGTCGTGAAGCAGCAGTGGCGTGGAGCGATTGACCAGCCTAGGTTGTTTAGCCGCTAGCTTTTCCATCATGGTTTGCAATTGCTGACAATAGACATCAGCCGTAATAGTCTGGCCAGATTTGAGAAAACTGTAATGAACAATACCGGCACTAGTCCACCAAACGCTTACAAGTAACTTTTTTGGGGTTAATTTTCGCTTGGGGCAGGATTTGGCTGGCTGGCCAGGATCCAACCATTGCGCTGAGCGCTTCCGATTATCGTAAAGAACCCATTTTTCATCACAGGTAATGATTCGGTTTAAAATACCTTCATTATTGTGCCGGTTTAGTAATGAAACGCAGCAGTCGACGCGCGTTTGCCGGTTTGCTTCAGTCAATTCGTGAGGTACCCACCTTTCAAGCTTTTTAATCTTCCCAATTTGCTTCAAGTGAATTAAAACAGTTTTATCACTAACACCGCAGCCTGCAGCTAACTCGGACGTGGTTTGCGATGGATCCGCTTCCACAATAGCCTTCAACTCTTCATTATCAACTTGAGTCTCAGGCCGTCCACGGGGCTTGTTCTGCAAGTCGAAATTTCCAGAACGAAAACGTTGGAACCAAAAACGAACTGTGTTTTCTTTTGCAACACGACCGCCATACACATCATTCACCCTTCGAGTTGTTTCCGCAGCACTAGTGCCACGGCGGAACTCGTACTCGTAAATAATGCGATATTTTAAGTTTTCCATTTTGTAAAATGAGTGACGCAAACAGAAAAAAACAGAAGAAAAAAAACAAATGAATGACGATCATCGAAGCACAAATACATGAGTCTATAGCTGTACAAATTTGAATTTGGAATTCCTTACCAAAGAGGAGAAATTTGTGATTAAAGTGGCCAGTACGAAAAACGCCAATTTCATATGTAAGGACCTAATATTATACAAGAGCGGTCCAGCGATGCAATGTGTAGCTCCAGTATCAAGTATTGCTACCCCTTTTCGGCCAACTACCTGTATTTCCACTAAAGGACGCGGCTCGGTATGACTACCTACATTCGCGGTATAGAAATCAACTTTATTACTTGTACTGGGGCCGCTGGAGCTAAAATTTTCCTTGCCCTTCTCCTTTTTATCCATGCGACGACAATTCTCTAATGTATCGCCAAACATTTTACAATAGCTGCACCTGGGTCGAACGCGTTCGCGTTTTGCGTTTTCGCTTTCGTTGCGTTTCGCGTCCGCACTACGGGGGTCAGTTGGCGCCTTTTCTGAGAATTTCGTGCACGTTACGAGATTATAATTGTTACGACTGGTGGTTACGGGTGGTGTCCGAAGATTAGTGGAACTCGTGCTAGTACAATAAGGGTTACTCACCTCCGCCAGGGTTTCTTCTGCTAAACGTACTTTCGCGACCAGCTCGTCCAGCTCCGTCACCGCGTCACGGCACACGCGTTCCCTAATCCTAATATTTAACAAACCGTAAATTATGTCCAACTTTACAACTTCGGGTAATTCGTATGGCAATTTACTTAATAGAGCGCGTAATCTACATATAAAAACGTCGGCACGTTCACTGCACTGTTCACTGGTAAAAATGTCCCGGAACACTTTGTACGCGGGTCTTTGTACGCCGTACATTCCTCGGAGCCGATGTAGCGCGTCAGGCCAGGACCGCACTGATGCCTTCACCCCCAGCCACCAGACGGCGGCCTGTCCGGTGAGCAGCATTGGCAATCCCCGCAGCGCGTGTTCCTCGGATATGTTTGTACACTCTCTATAGACTTCGACAGCGTCAATGAATGCCTCCAGTTCTTCCGCACTCTTAGCAGCGCCATCGAATCGTGACGAGCATTTCGAAAAATTCCCCGAGCGTGCTTGAGGGCACGGCGGCGGCGGCGACGACGGCGACGGCGGTGGCGACGGTCTGATCTCCTGTGCACCTTTTTCTCTCTCGCTTTTATTTGCCAGGATACTCTCGAACAAAACCCTGTTCGCTTCCGCTTGGCTTTGAGTCATATTGAATACGAGGGTTTGGAGCATGTCTTCCGTCATGGCGATTGTAGGGGACGGTGGCGTAGGAACGATGGTTTTATCGGCGGCGTCGTCGGTGTCCGATTCCGAACCATGCCTTTTCGCAGCGCCGGCGGCACGTGTTATCGGCGGTGGCATGGTGGTAGCGAGGCGGACGGCAGGTAGGTATAATTATTTTGTGTTTTCTACACTTAATTCACACAAGCCGAAACCGGTTATGGTCAGTACTCAGTACCTACCGCGGCGGTGTTCACTATCAATGCAGCGTAAGATGCTTTGGCAGGTAGGCACTTATTCGACTTTATGTTTTCCGATTGGGAGGCGGCAATTCTCAATACCTACAGGATACACTGGATGTATCGACAACACAGTCGCGGCACAGTGTAGGTATGCGTGTTTGCTTGCCCGCCCAATGGTCACGTCACGTCCGTCCGTGTAGGTATCTTGTCGGATGTTTTTCTGTAGTTTCGGTGTTTATCGTGTTTATAACTATCTGAAAATGTCAATACGCATATATGCGGCTCACGATAGGTCACTTGTATGCACTTTTAGTGTCACTGTATCGTGCCCGCGAGTTGGGGCCAATGTAAAGCACTGAAGGTTATTAATTGTTCTCAGGGCGTTAAAAATAAAAGAGAGTTCGTAACACGACACAGGAAAAGTATATTAAAGTAAAAGTACACAAGGATTAGCACACACAAAAACACATAAAACTTCAATTACCACATTTAACAAACAAAATAGCTCCGTCGCGTGCCGCGCGCGATTCCGACTGGCTTCCTCCCGCCCCCCTTGCGTTCCCGTACACCCCTGGCGAAGCGAGAGGCCAGCGCGCGTTGCACTAAAGATGGACACCGGCGTTTCGCGCTCAAAACAAAAAGGAACTTCGCGCTATATAGGTTTTTTTTCAAATTAATACATAATTGTATGAAAAATTTAATGTGTAAATGCAATTTTTCATTTTGCTTCAACCGATGACATGGTTTCTAAGAACAGATCTTCCTACGTCTTATATTTTCAGACCTTCCCATTAGTATGGGAAGGAAGAAGTATCGGCTAGTGCCGATACTTTTGATACACCAAGAGAAATGAAGAACATTTTGATGGTAGCCGCTTTCCTTCAGGTGGGCTGCATAACTACTACCATAATAAGCACAAAAGACACACACCTTTATATTTCATTTAGTAGACTTTACGTTACGGTATCATGTTTGAACAAACTACTTAGATTAGTGTTTGCCTAATAATGACAATACCGATGTTTTCAGAGACATCGTGACATAGTGTAAAAAAAGCGAAGCGACCAGATACCATAAATTTATTTCCTACTTATCTTTAAGCACCTATGACCTATATGTTTTTTTGTAATCTATTTTGACGTGTCTAAGTTTTGTAAAACCAAACTATGGAAATAAATAATTTTGTATCTTGTATCTTGTATCATCTTCCCTAAGCTCACAACATTTTATTACTTACCATATTAGACACAAAAATTTCGTTGCGTGTCGGAAATATTAGTAATATATATATATATTAATCAAATTTAGGAAGGTAGTTTTAGTTAAGACTTATGATTCAGAGGCAGTAGGTATATCTTAATAGATCAAGTTATGTTAAAATTCAGATTATTGAATAACTCCCTCGTATTTATTAAATTACTTTGTTGTTGTTTATTTTTAACACAAAAATATATTTTGAACTAACTGTTTACTTTTAATATTATGGCTGGCGAAGAATGCCTATGCCCAGCCGTGGACGTCCTACCGCTGGTGATGATGATGTGAGTATAGGTAGGTACATTTATTTATTCTCTGTTGACCCCGACTTTTACCAAACAGCCCACTAATAAATTATGCACCGAGTCAATTGAATTGGTTAATTCATGGAACAATGCTTGAACATGATATTCGCTAAATATGGTCCGAGTATTGATAACTTGTCAAACACCCACTGCCACTATCTTTAGACCTTTTCTAATACCGAGATAATATGCTTTGGGCAGTTTGAAAGAACCTACATATTTTGATTCATTGCATTTTAGGTGTTGTGTCGTTGTGATAGAGTGGTAGACGGTGACTGGTGTCAGTGAGCCCACCGCTGTAATGTGATATGCTGTTGAGAAGTAAGATTAAGTTCAAACCCACACGCGACAGTCAATTATTTTTACAGTTAGCTGAATAGATTAAACTGGTAAGATTAAGCTTATTAAGTAAGTAGATGATAAATATGTGGATTGTAGCTTTTAAAAATAATAAGCAGTCTGCTTAGTCTATCATAAAGTACTGGGCATTATTTTTTTCAGAAAGCTCCACGATGTAGATAGAGCCTCATAGTTCCGGAGTGGGGCTTGTTACTAATAAATTTATTAAAAATCGCACGAAAGGTCACAAACTTCTAAGTACCGTTGTCTCCATTTTTATTTGCAAGAATGTTATATATTTTTTTGTAAAATGTTTAGTTAATATAAATCGGCTTTTATGATGTTCTTAGTAAATATTTCTGGAATAGAAAAAGTGTTCGTTTTATTATTCTTATAGTCTTTATAAGTTGGCAATTGGGTCCCAAGCAACAAGGTACAAGTTTGTTTTAATTTTAAATCTATTTTAAAAATACTGAATCGTTCTAGTAATGATACCTTGGAGGATGGACTGATCTAACACCAGGCATTGCTGTGAATGCCACCTTACCAGCAATGCTTTTTAGATTATTATTTTTTTAACTAGCAGCACGCCCCGGCTTTGCACGGGTCATCACCATCTCAGCCGTAAGACGTCCACTGCTGGACATAGGCCTCCCTCAAAGATTTCCAGTAGTTTCGGCTGGCAGCGGCCTGCATCCACCGTGAGCCCGCAGCCTTCACCAGATCGTCAGTCCATCTAGTTGGTGGACGTCCTACGCTGCGCTTGCCGATCCGTGGTCTCCATTCTAGAACTTTTCGGCCCCAACGACCATCTGTTCTGCGTGCTATATGGCCTGCCCACTGCCACTTCAAAGAGCTAATCCGTTTGGCTAGGTCGGTGACCCGCGTTCTTCTACGGATCTCCTCATTTCTGATTCGATCCCGTAGAGAAACCCCGAGCATAGCCCTCTCCATAGCTCTTTGAGCGACTCTGAGCCTGTTGATGAGACCAATAGTGAAGCACCACGTTTCGGATCCGTATGTCATCACTGGCAACACACATCGATTATAGACTTTCGTCTTGAGGCACTGCGGTATATTCGATGAAAAGACGTGTCGTAGTTTTCCGAACGCTGCCCATCCGAGTTGCACGGGTTATTATTCAAAATTGTTTCAAAATTATTCGAATTTTTCTCGCCGTAAAATCCATCCTTAACTACAACGAATATTTAAAAAAATAAATTGGCTAAATTGGTATAGGGGTGTTTAGTTATGCGCTTAGCAACACATTTTGCGATTCATTTTTAACCCCCGACAAAAAAAGAGGGGTGTCATTGTTTGACGTGTCTATCTGTCTGGGACATCATAGATCCCGAACGGATGAGGTGTGTTTGGCGCGAGTGCTCTTAGACATGTTTCATGAAAATCGGTTGTGTCGTTTAAAAATTGTGGGGGTTAGAGTGGGGAAGGAAAACCGAAAATCTGCAAAATTCTCGAGTGGGGTATCAAATGAAAGCGCATTGCGTGCACATTACACATTATTATGGTGTTTTACTTTTAAGGAAATTGAAGGATTCGACTCGGGGGTTTTTCTATTTTAAATTTAGATTTATTATTTTTAAGAAGATTAAGGTAAGAGAAAACATACTATTGATTGCAATGCTCAAATTGGTGTAACCGACAACAAACATAAACTTGGTTCGGGTCAATTGGTGTAACGTTAGTTTTGTGACAATAAGCGATTTTTTTGAAAAATTTAACCTTAAATCTTTCTTTAATCGCGAATGCTGCGAAAACTATTGAATAAATAACAAAGTGATGTATTACAACTTTGTAGAACTTATCATTATCTACAAAAAACGTCCCAACATCATATCTCTAACTATTATAGTTTTGTGACAATAAGCGGGGTTAAGATCACGAAATAATCTACCTAGTTAGAGATATGATGTAACGAAGTTTTTTGTAGATAATGATAAGTTCTACAAAGTTGTAATACATCACTTTGTTATATATTCAATCGTTTTCGCAGCATTCGCGATTAAAGAAAGATTTTAGGTTCTTTTTTTCACCATGGGTTACATTATCGGAGTTTGGTAAGGAATCATATTATTTTTGAAAACTAAATATAGCCTATGTCACTCAGGGATAGTGTAGCTTTCGCATGGTGAAAGAATTTTTTAAATCGGTGCAGTAGTTTCAGAGCCTATTCGAGACAAACAAACAAACAAACAAACAAACAAAAAAAAAAGGTGTGTGTGCGATTTACACACGATAGAAGTGAAACTTCAGTAAATCGACGAAAGAATAATAAGAAGAATAAAAAAAAAGTGTGTGTGTGTCAGCTACGACGCACGATTGGAGTCTACTACTTATGAACTATAATTATGATATACTAGCTGTGCCCCGCGGTGTTACCCGCGTTATAATGTATTTTCCCGCGGAATTACGTTTTTCCGCGGTAAAAAGTAGCCTATGTTATTTTTCAGGGTCTAGAGATTCTGTGTACCAAATTTCATTTAAATCGGTTCAGGAGTTTTTACGTGAAAGAGTAACAAACATCCATACATCCATACTTACAAACTTTCGCCTTTATAATAGTATAGTAGGATATCGAATAGAAAAAAGGGTAAATGAACGCATCTGCTAAAATGTTAAGAGAAACAAACATATATCTGTAATTATTCGGATTATTTATATTACTTCAATAAAGCGTATTACATAAAGTATGTTACAAAATAATATAAATAAAATACAGCAATACCTCATTGCGCGATACTTCGTAGTCTCAACTACGAAGTATCGCGCAAAGAAATTTAAATAAAGCATTGTATTTGAGTCTCTTACATAATTTCCGTTTCATCTTTTTGCATCCGGTTTGAAATCACTACGATTCTATAGAAGTTTCACTTCAAAAATCAAACCTTTCCTCTTTATAATATTAGTATAGACATAGAAAAATAAATACTATATTATTACTATATTATTCTGGTTATTTTTCTATGGTATAGATGAAATAAATACATTTAATTTTATTTTTATTTTTTAAATGTTGTTTTTCTTTGATTAAATGGATGTCATTGTTCGATCAAATTCTTAAGCACAGAAAAGTTAAATAGTTTCAGACTTTCATAAACCGAAATCCATGAAAAGAGAAAATTAAATGTTGTTTACTTTCTCTCACAATGCAGGTGACAATATTTGTACATAATTACTGTAGAATAGTTTTATATTCATGTAACAAAATCGATTCTTTTTTTGTAAAATTTTTACAAAAAAAAATATTTTTAATCGGCTTTTGTAACTAAATTGTATTTTTTTTTAATTTTCATAGCTAGGTAAACTATCTAGCTTTCAAATGAGACTACTTTGAACAAAATACACAGTTTACTCGCACAGAAACAAAGAAAAAACCAGATGAAGTAGTTTTCATAAAAAAAAAATTAAACATTCATAGGGGCGCAATCGATAGGTATTGAGGTGTGCCACCGTTGATCCATGCCTCGTAATACAACCTGTATTCTAAGAAAGCACATTCTAGTCAAAACATTAGCAATATATTGGCAGAGTGTTAGCTGCATTTTTACAAAAAATGTATTTAGTTAATAAATAATATAGTTATGCATTTACGTTTGTCTCATAACGCAATGTTTAGGATGGTACTGGAGAACTCCTCGAAGTGTTGTCCATTGTCCACCCACAGCCGCACAGCCGGGAACGCCTCTAATTACTCGCATTTACATGAATCTCATCCATCATACTGTTCGTGCTGTTTTTTGCTGAGCATCGCGCTCCTTTCTGGGAAGCAAAGATCCTTTCTGGCCCGACACAGCCTAAAGATATCAGTTGGGACATTATGTATATTTACTCTAGACGTAATAATAATGATAAGTACTATAGTAATTTGATTTCACTTCAATTTCGTCCATGTGCGAGTGCAAATGGTCTACGAAAATATCGGAGCGGGATAACCATCTTATGCATAGGTAGGTAGGTACTTAAATACTTATAAATCCTGTTTTCGGTTTTCTTACGTACACAAATTACTATGTCAAACACTCCTTAATATATGAAACCGGTAAAATATTGCAGTAGATACTCGGTAAGTTTAACTTAAGTTATAATTTAAATTTTCATATAGGATTATTTTGTATGCTTGCTTTTGACGCAGACGATATAGAAAATGGGTCCATTTTTAGTAGCTTAGCAACTTTAATGAGTAGGCATAACGTATGTAAGACTAATGAGAAGTTACCATAACAACTGAACGCATAGGTAACTGTTCTCGCATAATTCTTAATACTAGATAACCTGGCTATAAGTTACATTATGCCACTACATAATATAATATGTTACATTCATTATGACAAAGTAAATAGGTAATGACGTATAATTTTACTATAAATATATGACTTAAAATTAAGGAAAAAAAAATATGCGATTTAGATGTGTAAAACACAGAAGGGTTCTATTCTATCTATTCTCTATTAAAATTTCTTAAAAATATAACGCTGAACTCAACAACCACTGAATAAACCAGCCGTTTCCACCTCGCTGTCATGATTCACGCGTCGCTGTGGGTGCCACCTACATCCACAATAATTATAATAATAATCCTCGCATTTGTCTAATACATCCATAACCCAGCGCAGCCTGCCCGAGGCACGTCTACAAATTGAATTCAATACCTCTTAGCCCACTTCCATATAAGACCAACTTAAACTAATTTGTTAAGCTAATGTTACCCTATGGAGTTAATCAATTTAGCAAATTAGTGGAAGGAGATGGCTGGTTCCGTAGACGGCGTTTCGGTGATTTGTCAAAGATTTTTAATTGATGGTTTGCATTAGTTTCTTTCTTTGAGTGAGAATTGCCGACGAGTTATGTGTTAGAGATAGCCTAATGTGAGTATGGGCCCAGATGTATGGGCGGGGGTCGAGGGGCTTTGGTCATCTAAGACATCAATTATTATCTAAGCCCCGACCAAAATAGAGTGGTGCTATAAGTTTGACGTGTCTGCCTGTCTGTGTGTCTGTCTGTCTGGGACATCGTAGCTCCCGAACGGATAGAGCGATATCAATTTAGTTTTTTTTTTATGAAAGCTGAGTTTGGCGTGGGTTATCTTAGACATGTTTCATGCAAATCGGTTGAGCTGTTTAAAGTAATGGGGTTGAGAGTGGGGAAGGAAAACCGAGCGGGGTATCAAATGAAAGCGCATCGCGTGCACGTGTTTTAATTTTAAAGAAATAAAGGCTCTGGAATCGGGGTTTTTTTTATATTTTAAATTTAGATTTATGTTTCTAGGTTATTATTATGTGAATACACATTATAGGTAGGTACACCAATAAGCAGTGCTTGTGCTTTTCGTCTAAGAAAGAAGTTAGTGTACCTATAAACACAAGTTAAGAATAGGCATGATGATTGCTTAGAGATTGGTTCTGTTTATTTCGTCCAAAATACTGGAAACCTAATTTTCGCTTATTAGAACACCATAGTTCCGGAGTTCCGCAAGCGTTGCGTCACGCGAAACTTCAGTGCGAGTAGCCGAAATAATTTGACAGCATATAACCAAATTGATCTATGTAAGCAGTTCTAATTTTCAAAATATTTTATGCGCCCAAAGAGGTCAAAATATGTTAGCAATGGTAATAATTTAAACTATCTGCTCTTAAATAAGACTACTGGATATCTGCTGTAACTTTTACTGCAGTGAAAGCAAAAAATAATAACAAACAAATATTGACCATGCATAATGCGTTACTGACAACATTACCCTAAAAGGCAACCCCGAAGTTACGACCGAAAATCCCACCCACTTAAAAACTTCAAAGTTCCCACAGTTCATAAAAGCATCTTTATGTTGGTTTATCAAGTGCCAAAGAAAGGTGACGATCAGAACCAGAGCCTTATTGGTGGGCAGGAACCTTAGGAACACATAAATTGTGCTCGTTTTAGTGCGCGCCCAATCGGGCTCGGCCTCGCCGATATTTCCTTATAATCCTATAGGGGTGGGGTTGCAATAGCAGCGAGCCGCATAGCACAGACGACACTACATAAATAGTTAGTTTGAGCTATGGTACTCAATGCCGACTGTCGATACTATGCCATCATTTCCAAAATATAAAACAAACATTCCCGTCACGCCGTCTTTTTAAAATGTTGTCCAGGTCTTCCTGAGATGCCGACTTTTTGATTAAAAATGTAGGTTTTTATTATTTAATATAGTATTTCAAACGCAAGTGTGCTTAGCATTAGAATGAATTCTCACTTCAGTTCTCACTGAGAACTTCTCTAGAAATTCTACCACATTCTGCTATCGCCATTTGGCACACCATACTTATGTCGTGAAAAAAATCTTAGTTGAACGCCATTTTGCGTTTTCACCTCCGATTAACTAATTTATTGGGTATAGATATGCAAAATTATAATATGATGAAATGAAATTAAAAATGTTACATTGACATTCCCATTGAACTTACATTGTTACTTAGGTTGATAATATTAACCGTAAATACTAGTTATTATACGTAAAAACAGTACTGGAGGCCTTATTATCAAAGTTATGGTAAATGGTTACTTATGCTCAATTTTATTGTTATACACTCATATGTATTTAGTGCTTGCATTAATAAGTAACTATTCTGTATTTTATCAATAAAAACAATAATAATCATCGTATCTTGTAGAGTTTAAAAAATGTTCCAAGCTCGTATAATCGCGATCAAAAGCACCCCGCCGGCCGGTAAGTTATCGCCGATATCATTGTCTCCTGGTATGGTTTATAGCGCGCCTCTGCTCCGCGCGGCCGCTCATTACCGCCAGCCGCCAGACAGTGCAATGACTACCTACTGACTGCTGCGGCCAAGCGCACGCTTCCAGTTCCAGCCTTCTGTACTGGTCATTTCACGCTATAAGGTTCACATTTTTGGAGGTTTTGACTGTTCACGTCCGT
Organism: Gymnoscelis rufifasciata; assembly: GCA_929108375.1. Classification (NCBI taxonomy): domain Eukaryota; kingdom Metazoa; phylum Arthropoda; class Insecta; order Lepidoptera; family Geometridae; genus Gymnoscelis; species Gymnoscelis rufifasciata. The sequence goes on from OV815321.1 coordinate 13,698,115, forward strand.
AAGTGGTAACCCTCTGAATCCTTACACGTGACCTCCGGATGATGGTGCTAGTCTCTGGTGGTAGGCTTCGGCCGCGGCTTGTCACCACCCTCCGGGCTGGGCCAGTGCGTGAAGCGATTTTTTCGTGTTTCGTAATGTGGCCCGGAGAAGCCATCTACCTTCTAGGTCTTCATGTGCCATCTTAGACCAAATCGTCACTTTACATCAGGTGAGATTGTGGTCAAATGAAGGCTTATCCAACATAAATAATAATAAAAAAAAATTTGGTTACCATTCCGACCAGGTAAGAACAGGTCATTAACAACCCCATCTTTGGTTTATGCTTTTTAAGACAACTCAAATAATAGAGATCTTGCTAGGCGTTACTTTGCGTAAACATAATTCTAAATATTTATAAGGAAAGGGTAGAATCTACAAAAAACTCCCACACCACAGCTTACCGGAAGATCAACACGACCACGGAAAATGCAGATTCCAACCAAGGCATGTCTTAGCAAGGCAGCCGTTGGCTTGCTGAGACTTGCTTTCATCTTGTAAAGTACCTTATAAAAACTATTCTACCTACTATACACATATCTACGCACGTCCGCAACAATAGCCTTCAGCGTATGACAAACGAGGTGTCCGGCTCCACGTAGGATGGCATCAGCATCGGCAGCGCCCACGTCGCCAGATGTCGCCAAGCGCGCCGTTTTACTTGATATGGAAGTTTTGTATGACATATAATTATTAATTTAATAAGGCTGGACGTGGAAGAATGACCCTCCTAGGTGGATTAAGTACAGTGGGTTTGATGTTCGTGGGTGACGGTTAAGGGGCCGTCTCCACGAGCGAGAAAATCGTATACACTCTCTAAGCATGTTTCTACACACGACGGAGATTCCCTCTCGCGCTCTCAGCCACTTGTCGCATCGCCGCGATATCATCGTCGCGTCGTGCGAAGACATAATGGAGAATCTCCATTATGTCTTCTTAACATCTCCATTGGAGATATATTAACAGAATGTATTGAAATACGTGGCAAGATGAAAACATCGCTCAAATCCACTCGCTCGCTCAAGAACCTTGTCTAAAATCGAACTGTTTAACACTATGATTGAAAAATAGCTTTCAATCATAGTGTTAAACAAAGTGTAACGCCGTCTTATATTAAGCTGAGTTGCAAGTTCCTTGTAACCCCAAACGTAGATACCTATTTGAGATACCCACTTTTTTCTATAGGAGTCAAAGGTGTTTAAAACCTACATCATAAGCAATCCAATTTACGTTCCCATTGCTGAGACATAGGGACTTCTTTCTTGACTTGAGAGAATAGATTTGAATGTTAAAGTCAAAATGCTCAGTTTTAGAATCTTATAGGTTTGCCATTCAACTTCAACGTTTAAATGCTGCCAGCATTACAGTCACACTAATTAAAATATAACTTAAGGATTGCTTATGCGTAAATGAATATATTTGCTCAATAAATTCCAGTCATATAACATCAGAACCTGTGGTAGCTCAATTCTTCTTAATACATCTCTAAAAGGTATCGTTACTGCCAAGCTTCCGCATTTCCGGGCATTTATCTCCAAAATTGAAAAATGAATATTCATTAAGATCGTATCACATTCAATTTCCAAAAAGCTGACACAATGGCATACTTCAAAAGCCCAATTACTGCGTATGTAATTAAGTTCTCATTTGCCTACCGTTATGGAGCGGGTCTCAAGGCTCCATCAGTTTTCTGTTATCAATATTCCGTCAGTCGCCGACGTGAAGAATTATCTGTAATTAGTTTGTTAAAGCCATGTTCGGCTGTCCGCTCGTGGGAGGTTTCCTAAAGAGGTTTAACAGTTTTAATGAGCAATAGTGCGTTGCAGCTATTATAAGGGTAAATAGAAAAATACATATAACAACACAAAAAAAACCATACAAATGGAATATTTGAATTTTGTGACACGCTCCTTGTTCAAGTGTGGCCTTATTTTTATGGAAATGAAAAGTTTTTTAGTTTTATTTGCCTAAATCGGTCTTTTAAGTCATATTGGAGAGAGTTATCCTTTAACTTTTACTTTCTTGTCTTTCTTGTTAACCCCAATGCCCATTTTTTTTTTTGTGCAAGATTACTGCTACTTTAACATGCTATGATACGTAGGTATCTAAGATTGTTTGTACGGTGAAAGACGGGACTTTTGTTTAAAACACTTACAAATATAGAAAGAAAATATATATAATTACATTGCACAAACAGTGTCCCAAATAGGCTACCAATAACAGCCAGCTTTGAAGTGAAAGAAGTTCTATATTTTCTCCGATTACCTACCTATTTATTATATTATTAAGTGTATCTAATAAAGTTACTTATTAAGTATATTCGTGAAAAGCTCTTCTTCATAACAGGAAATACCCTACTAAGAATAATATGCATCTTTGCTTTCTAGTATAGCAGGTATTACCTAACTCATGGACATTCAAAGCCTTGTCTTTTTAGATTGTATCAGTAGATAGCAATCAGACGCCCAACACGGATGCAGTAACTAGGTGAGGTCCATTCTGTGTCCAGGACTGGGCCTAGGCTGTGGCTTATCTGACGAGTATGCAAATGCTATAAATCCTACTCTCGCCTCGAGATGTCTGATACAGTATTCGCATTTACACCGAGCACCGTGTAAATAGTCTAAGGATAAGAATTATTTATTTGCATAAAACATAAACCTACTATCTATAATATTATGGTTGCAAATGTGTTTGTTGCTCTTTCTCACAAAAACTACTCAATGGATTTTGGTGAAACTTCACAGATTCATAGCTTACATATCAGAATAGCACATAGGCTACTTTTTAAGGCAGTGAAATAACTATAATTTACATTTTGAGGAAATATCAATTATTGCATTATTTGCATATTATTTATTATTATTATTATTTATTTATTTATTTATTGGAAAACCAAAAACTTACAAATACATAGTAACAAATCAATATAACACTAGAAAGCTTAATTAAGGTTTTCACGGATACAAAACACAATATAAAAACAACAACACTGTGAACAAAAACAAACAAAACCGCATCAAAGTAACAACACACAAAGATATACAACTAACATTATCTTATAAGAAAAAAAAAAAAAATATTTATTATTTTGGTATTCAACATACTAGCTGTTGACCCAGTAAAGAACAAAAACTAATACTCTTTACGGAGAAAAAATCTATTATTACGGGGGCACCTTCGCGGGCGGCAGTATTATTATAATAAAGACGATACCTACCTACTTAAGGGGTTTAAGTCTCTGCCTCTCCCTACCTCTCTGGTGATACAAAAGTCCATGTAATGTACTATTTCCGCTCTAAAACAAGTGATCGGCAGGATTTAACTGTCTCCCCTTAAAGCTAGATCTAGAGCTCTGTCCTTTAATATTGTTTTATATTTTATCTCAAATCCCTCCGGCATGAAACATAACTATAGAGCAGGGGTTGGCGTCTTCAATGTCACGATAATTTAAATTACGACGAATTACAGTTATCTACACTTTGTTCCAAAAATAACAGGTCTGTCAGATAAACCCGAATACCTCCCGAACTAACGTATGCTATCAAGTTCAAGTTTCTTTATTCAAAACAAAGGTTACAAGTCAGGTTACAAATTTATACATGTTTGTAAAAATGTACATACATAATACTATATTGATACAATAAATTTGTTTTAATTAAGGAAACATAATTCAAGAATAATAAAAAATAAAAATAAAATATTTATCAAGAATACATTAACTGGCTATATTCTAGATTCAGGGTCGGCAAGTAGTTTTAGGTAGGGCTCGGATATTGCTCGAAAATTTTTAAAAGGTCCAGAAAAAAACAACTGATAATAATTAAGTACAGCTTTTTATTACCTAAAATTAATGAGAAAAATTGCAACGGCGGTCTTGAGCCAGGTTTTTATAGTTTGGTTCTCGTGAAGAACAGCTAATTCGAAGAGTGTCTTTTATTCTGGAACGATATTTGTATTTCAAAAAATTCATTTTTGAAAAAGATGTTTCGCATATGTATGTCGAGCCAAACATAGTGGCCAAATTGATAGCAAGTTTTTTGCAATTTTCATATTTTTCTGGGACATGTTTGACCCAAAATTCTTCAGTTGACACCTTTTTATATATTTGCAAAGACACAAATTCTTGCAGATCGATTATTTCCATTTGAAGTGATGGCTCGACGGCGCGGCGGCGCCATGTTTTTGATCGATGTCGATGTTGTAAAACAGATTAATTAGATTAGGTAGGTACTAAGTTAGATTGGTTCAAAAATATTACGTATTTATACCTACATTACAATATTTGGCGGTCCGAGGTTCAACCTTTCGCGGTCCGCAAACGGACCGCGGTCCGCCTGTTGCTGACCGTTGTTCTAGATGTTCTTTTCTTCCTCTGCATGTAGTTGTACCCTTACGGGCACTGAGCACTACCTACAATATCGCATCAAATATTTTCCGCTTGTAGGATAATGTTTTTACTAGTTACGGATTATTTTGATTTATCTTATTTGCTACGATAAGTGGGTACAGTCAACAACAAAAGTGGGTTATCAAAATCAACCTTTCAAAACATCATCTATCGTAACGTTCCAGATTGAACAAGTTACACCAAAGTATCACTTTTAATTGAAGTTTTAATGAATCAATAGGTTTTAATAACACTGAGGTTCGAAATAAATATACATAATACATACATAAATATAACTTATGACATTTTATTTGTTCCTATACTTGTAATAAGCTACAATAGTGAGTAACTTTTGACTTATTTTTGGGACCCTATTTCATAAGTTTCTTTTGCTGTTGACTGTACCTACGTACCTGTTATGATTTGAGATATGCTCAGGTATACCTATTGTGGTTTGCCTTTACACAATTTGCCTAAAGCCATTACGTAGGTTTGGTCGATACTAATCTGCTATTTTGTTGCAAATACAGGCGGTTATGGTAATATCTGACATCAACATACTATATAATATAGTTAGATGATCTGTAGAATGTAGTACTTACAGCTTTCCACATTGTATAAGGCAACCCATACATACAAGAATAACAATAATTCTTATTGAGATGAGACAGCATGTGGATATTTTTAATGATAGTTACAATTATATTCATAAGACAATACGCTATTACAAAGTGCAGAATAATTTCGACCTATCACGAAATTGACGTGTTGGTGTGATTGGCGCTTGCCCGGAGATGCAGGTTCGAATAATCCTGTCTGCATAAAAATAGCTATTACATACTTGGGAATTTGTATAGTGTCTATGATGTCATAAAATATAATTCATTATTAAAAATCTGCGGTTTCGGGTGACCCACGAATTGTAAGGTTTCCTGTACCATTGTTTGTGGATAGGCATACATTATATCAGTAATTTTCAAGGTAAATATTGTATAAATAAAGGCGAATGTGACGGCAGTAAATTAAATATTATTCAGATTCAACATAATTATAATTTGAATAATGTGAACCTGGAATCTATACTATTATTATAAAGCTGCAGAGTTTGTTTGAGAGCGCTAGTTTTGGGAACCACTGGTCCGATTTGAATAATTCTTTCACTGTTAGATAGACTATTTATCAAGGAAGCCTACTTCTTACCGCGGGTAAAAACACGGGCAAAGCCGTGGCGTGAGATGCTAGTTATTTATAAATTGGAAATCTTAGCGGAAGGCTTAGTCCAGCCAGGCGACCTACCTAATTGATATTATAATGATGATGATGGCGCTTGCGAGCCCTCAGTAGATTTTGTTAATGTTTGTTTACGCACCACTTTCTGAATCACTTTTGCAGTACAGTAGTTATGATACAAAAAGGTGAGCTTAAGGCTAATAGCGTTAATGCTATGCAAAGCAATGCTATAGCATTATCTACCATTCAACCTATAAACAGTCAACAGCAACAGAAGGTGATCAATATTATTTTAATATTAATATTCTGTAATATTAATATTAAAATCGAGGATCTAAATAACTTATGACACGTTATTTGTTCCTTTACTTATAACAAACTATAATAGTCCCTAATTTACTGTATATATTATTTTGGGACCCTATTTAATGTTTCTTTTGTTGTTGACTGTACATAGTTTAAAAAAAAGTTGGTGTACTTTACGTACTTACCCCATCTTTCGCTAGTATGAGCGGCTAAATACTTAACTAAAGTTACACCAAATAGCGATATTAAACATTCACGGTCTTACCACAAAAAAAATATAAACACGACTTAGACATTGTGTTAAACTGTTGTTTAAAAATTATCTATATTAACACTTTTGCTAAACAACAGTTGAACGCGGGTCTAAGTCGTGTTTTAGTGTTAAGGCAGTCAGTTATAACTTGATAAGTAACTACTTTTGATAATTAAATCGCGTAAATTGTCTGTAACATTTCCAACAGTTGAATGAAAATTACATCATAACTCTGTGACGTCACCGGCTGCAGTTTAAATGGGTTCGGACATTTTTGTATGGAACCCAACCTGCATAAGCAATAGTCCGCTATTTAACTGGCACAGTGGCGGTGGGCGAGGGACCGCCTGCGGCGCTATTCGGGTTCGATTCCCGCCGAGGTGTAAAGTGTTCGTATGTTCTGCAAGCACTTTTCTCCTAGGTCTGGGTGTTTAATATGTATGATAAAAACATATCTAAAATATCTATTTAAAGTATTATGTATGTCTAATTATGTTAAGTATATCATTATCAAGTTCATAAGTCTAATATTAAGTTTTGAAATGTATTTTTTTTTATGTATTTGTAGCTTACAAATAAAGATTTTTCTCTCTCTCTCTATATTGGATGTCTTAATACTAGCTAAGAGCTTACCACGCGGCTACTAAGTGTTGTGTAGATTGTTCACAAATATTTATTTATTTAAAAAAAACTTTGCCACCATTGTTGAAACGAAATCGACAGAGTAAATGTTTACAATAAAAACAGATAAAAGGCATCAACTCTCTAAAATGCATTATGATTTCTGAGATTTTTGGGTCTAAAAAGTTTGAAAAAGCAGCGTCCGTAAAATAATATTTTTTCATAATGGGCAGCCATTTTGAAATAACATTTTTTTACGGCCAGTGCTAAAATTTGGGTACATCAACATAGAGTAAAAGTTAATAAAAAAAAATGATAAGGAATCATGCGCGGTAGTCGTTATCATAATAGCCCCTATTTACGTTCCAGCAGTGGGAACGGACACAGGGACTTCTCTCTTGACGTGCGAGATTAGGCCTTAATTCATCAATCTGGCCAAGTGCCGGTTGATAGTAGTAGGGTTTACTTATATAGATCCAAATATCCCGGAAACCGTATATAACCGGCAGAGATTTGATTCCTTATCACGTTCGTTAGCATTTACTTTCTAGATTTAGTTTCATCACTGGCCACAATATCACGGTTTTTTTTTCAAAATGGCGGACAATTAATTAAATATATTTTAGAGCCCCATTGATAAGGATATAAATACTGTTCCTAGTTGAGGAAGCACATTAGTTCATAATCTATACTAATATATAAAGCTGAAGAGTTTGTTTGTTTGTTTGTTTTGTTTGTTTGTTTGTTTGTTTGTTTGAACGCGCTAATCTCCGAAACTACTGGTTCGAATTGAATAATTCTTTTTGTGTTGGATAGTCCAGTTATCGAGGAAGGCTATAGGCTATATTACATCACGCTACGACCAATAGGAGCAAAGATATAGTGGTAAATGTGTAAAAAACGGGAGAAATTGTTCATCTTTGAAGCCTTCCGTTGCGTGCGCCGTGAAAACGGTTCAAGATACACAAAAAATATGTATTAAAGAATAATAGCTCTTTTAATGATCTAAAAAACAGTCCGCGATAATATATGTCTATCTTTTAAGATTAACTCACAAAAACCGTTTTTATGGTACCTAATTTGGTCGAAATATTTTGTTTAAGTTGTATCAACATAATAATATTAATCTTTATTCAAATAAATATGTTGTTGGTTAAGAGTACTTCAACCATTATACACCGTGTGGGAGGACACTCGACTTTCATTCCGAAGGTCGTGGGTTCAAACCCCGCCACGCACCTCTGGATTTATCTTCTTGAGAGATTTATGTGCGCTTTAACGGTGAAGGCAAACATCGTGAGGAAACCGGCATGTTCTGAGAACTTTAAAAGAGTTTGAAGGACATGTGACATTCACCAACCCGCACTTGGCCAGCGTGGTGAATTAAGGCCTAATCTCTCTCGTCAAGAGAGAAGTCCCTGTGTCCCAGCAGTGGGAACGTTAATAGGGTGATGATGATGATGAACCATTATAACGCGGGTAGCACCGCAGGACACAGCTAGTCTATTACTAAAATAATATAGCCACGAGCCGGAGCTCTCTTATTTTATATTTAAATCCAATGTATGGTATAGTGTTTGTGTTCTATAATCTATAATATAAAAATGAATCGCAAAATGTGTTGGTAAGCACATAACTCAACAACGCCTGGACCAATTTGCCCAATTTTTTTTTTAAATGTTTGTTGAAGTTCAAGGATGGTTTTTATGGCGAGAAAAATTCGAATAATTGCCACGAATTTTTTTTACCCGTGCGAAGCCGGGGCGGGCCGCTAGTTATAAATAAAAATGAATTGTTGTTCGTTAGTCTGATTAAAACTCGAGAACGGCTGGGCCGATTAAGCTGATTTTGGTTTTAAAATGTTTTTTTGTAGTCCAGGGTAGGTCTAAACGGTGAGCAAATAAGGAAAAATTGCCGGGAACTTTTTTACCCGTGCGACGCCGGGGCGGGCCGCTAGTTTAAAATATAATTATCCTATTAGAAATAAATCCTTGAAAACTATTAATAAATAAAATCCAAAAAGGCACTTACATCCTATTAATGCTCTTCACTACATTCCTTTTGTCCGCATATTATGATTTAATCACTGCACTACACATAACAAATCCTCACAATTCAATACAAATATAAAAATCCAAATTATTTTTCAGTATCGAAATAATGAAAATCCAAAGATGGCGCCAATAGATTTTACGACAGCGCGATTCGCGCGCAAATATTAAAAAGTAAAAACATAAATTCGTGGCACCGAGCCGCGCGCGTTCTGCCAACTGAGTCCGCGGAGGCTGCCACCCGCCCACGGTGCAATGAGATCACAGTACACGGCGCTAATTTACGCGCTAAAGCCTACTTTGCATTGCATACAAAATATTATGCTAATGGTAATGCGTTGTATGGAATTCACTCCATGGTACTTAGTAACTAAAGTGTTAGATTATTATTATGACTGATTTTGTAAAGAGGAAGTATCTTAATAGTAGACTATTAAATAAAGGTTCCTGAACAGAAATAAAAAAATTGAAGTGTTTGTATCAGTATCCAATAAAAACTAATTGTACAATTTCAGTTTATCACCCTGTGAACTTTCTTTAATGTGATTTAAATAAATGTGAAATAAAAAATCTTTCACCCAGAAAGCGCCGTAATGTCATTACGTTCTATCATAATCATTTTCTTCACAATCCACCTGATATAAAATTTCCGATTATGAATCTGCAGGTTTGTGGTTTCGTACCGTCTAAAATCCTGTTAGCCTTCCAAGAAATATTAATCAGGATATCAAGTTTTGCGCGCTTATAACTAGCTTTTACCACAAGTCAAACGTTTAAAGCATAAGCAAATAAAAATGTATAGATCTATAGTATACCAAATAAAAATATATCTAAGGTGTCTAAGGTATTGCTTATTAGCAGCTTATAGAGATAACTTACATGACAAACCTTTCATTAATACCACGTAAGTCTTTATGATTTTACATGTACGATATATCTACAAGTGGTATAAACTAATTTAATAAGTAAGTGGCTTGTAAAATAAAATCGTTCAATTAATGACGAATAGAAAAGTAGTTTAATAGAAAATATAAAAGAAAAGGAGTTTACGGTATCGTTTGTAAAGCCCTAAAAATATAAATCACGCTTATATTGCAGTGGGACGTTGGGTGGTCGCGCTGTCAATGTCAGCTGTCAGTGTCACTGGGACACGTCTTCGGTCGGCATGTAGTCGAAGAGGACTGCCTTGCGGTCGTACCCGCAGCGGAAGAGGTTCCAAGCTACTTCCTCAGGGGAGCTGGCCGAGTTTGCAGACTGTTCGGCGCAGTGTTCCAAAGCCTGTAGAATTATAGATATTTTAAGATTTCACAAAATATTTTGCTTATTAGAATTATACTACCATAATTTATGACTAACACCATATTGGGCAGAGGTATAATGCTGAGTCAGGCCCCTTCGAACAGGTGTGGGTTTTGTTTGTTTTAGGTTCTAAATCAATATAAATTGATTTGATGTTGGTTGTGTATGGTTCCGTTCATTATTATTTTGCGTTCAATAACTTTTCCCCTGGATTAATGTCTACATAGAACAAGCTAAGTTCTAATAATATTATTTCTTCGAGTAATCACAATCTACTAAGTTCCAGTAATACTTCGCGAACCTTGGTGGTGCAATGGTCGTTAAAATCTTGGCCACAAAATAAAAAATATATATTTCAGCAGCACCTAGAAGGCCTCTTCATACACTCACCTTGGTGGCATTCCTCCCGTCAGCTCTAACCGCCAGCTTGCCTAGCACCGCAGACTTCAGCAGCTTCCCGTCCTTGCCGACCACCTTGCACTTGAGCAGCACGCAGTAGACGTGTCTCTTCAGGGCTGGGTCCTCGGTCAGCTGGCCGGCGAGCAGCGCGTCCACCAGCGCCGGGGCGACCAGCGAGCGCGCCTGGCAGGCGGCGGAGTGCGCGCGGAACATCGCCTTCTCTTCTTTACCCAGGATCTAACAACATATAATATTTGTTTGCCAGCCAGTATCTTAATGTAGGCCAGTTATGTGCGCTGCGCACCCTGCGCCCCCAACCAAGGTACATATGAATTAATGAATGGAACTTTTAACTAGCTCACTAACTAGCGGTAACAAACTGTTATAGTGTCCGACCGGTTTAGTCTATGGCGCCAGTTTTGGTCCTTAAGCACATGACTAACATAGCCTATCATTTTTATGAAGATTTCGCACATTGCGGACATTTTAGCAAACCGACTAGTACACTGGTAAAGCTGTATCTCTTTGAGAAAGGTCTATGCTTGGTCAACCAGTCACTTTTCCAGTCGGTTAGTTAGTCTAACAAATATTTGGACTTTGGACCGTGTATTGCGAGTTAGATTTTCCTAGTTTAGCTCTATAAACATTGTTTGAAATCATAAATATAAGCTGTATATTTTCATACACTTGTATTTATCTTTAAAGCTCCTACAGTATGGGATATATTTACGGTTTAAAAAAAATGTTTGGCAGTGATGGTATAATCGATTATTGCAACCGAACTTCTAACCGCTTAATGACTGATGACATAGATAAATATGTATGGATAGAGTACTTACCACGCAATTCTTGCAAGCAGTCCCCATCTAAAAAAACAAAATATTTTTCATTAATAAATAGGTATCGATGTCGGCAAGCACTTTATGTCATTTGGTCATATACACAGTAAAAAATTTCGAAACCGAAATCTGTTTGACATAAACCCCAGTGCAGTGATACCAGATACAGTTCAAAATCTCAAAGTCAAGATCAATAATTATCTACCTACTAATGCCCAGTTTTAATGAAAAACGGTTCTTACGTCTTCGGTAACATTACATTTGCTACGATAAGTTGAGTTATAGTCAGGAGTAATCTCCATTGATATTTTAACGAAGGCTTTAAGTTAATTCCTACAATCAAACGAAATCGTCCTCACATGAAAGTGAGCTATATGTTATTGTGAGGAAACGAGCGTGTCCCGAGAACTTTGAAGAGTTTGTAGGATATTTGTCATTTACCTAATCGCACTTGGTCAATTGAGGCCTATTCTCTCTCGTCAAGAGAGAAGTCCCTGTGTCCCAGCTGTGGGAATGTAAATGACGGTGAATATCGATGTAATTGTAGGACCCACCTGAATCAATAGGAGGGACGCAGCCGCGATCATAGCAAGAGTCGCCATCGGTCCTCCGCGTGAAACACGCGCACAAACACTCCAAATTGAAAGTGAAACCGCCAAACGACTTGCCCCGGCGCCAGCGCCACTTGCGCGCGCACCGGTGCGCACTGCGATTTATAGGCGCGCGCATCTTGTCTTCAATGTATGCACTTCACTACTGGAACTCGAACACGACAATTTCATTCAATAGACAAAGTCATTTTTTTTAAATCACAATTGATTTTTTCATTCATTTGTGTTTTAGTTTCGAAGATATTATTCATTGGTAGTCTTCATTTGAAGTTAGATAAAACGTGTAGATAGTGTGCTCACAATCATTTTACGTCGATTTCTTTGAGTACATTCATAATTTGAGCAGGAAAACTTTAACATCAATAGAGTAGGCTAGTCTAAGTGGATCACGTTACTTCCATAATCACTTTATTATTTTCAAATTTCCAGATTGTTTCCTGAAAACATAAAATAAATTCAATATGATTTAGAATGCGAAGATAAAGCAAGATAACGTTATGATTCAAAAAATTCGAAATTCATAAAATGGATTCAGTAATAATAAAATATAAGTTACAGTAAAATAGAACGGCCAAGCTAAGGCCCATGACAGCCTCATACATCAAACATATATTTTATACGTCTTAGGCCGTGCTCTCGATCGACGAACTACTTGGTAAAGGGTGCGTTTTCACGGCGGTTGCAGGCCGGGCCAAGTCAAATAACTGGAAGTCTATGTGCTAAGTCCAGCAGTTGAAATGCTAAGTCCACTGCTGAAATGATGATGATCTTGAATCTCACAAAAGTAGAGGTTTTGCTAGATCTCTTAGTAGCGGTCAGGCTGTTTGGAAGGCGCATCACAACAGTCCCGTGTTTGGTCAACACGCGGCCGCTTCTCACAACACCCACATAACACAATATCACAACACGCTAATCGAATCAACATAATCCTAGCTTAAGCTTCCGAATTTCATCAAAACAACAGTCGGGCAAAAGTCACCTTTCGTACAAATAAACTAAATTGAAATCGCTTTTCGGGAGCTATGATTTAACGGATATCCCGACAGACAGACAGACAGACACGCCAAACTAATAACCCTTGCCTTTCACTGATGAAACACGTGCACCTCAGGTTTCGTCTTCTGTTTCCCAGCTCTGGTTGTAGATCTGCACGACATTCTGCAAATAAGTCTAAAATACATATAATAACCGTAACGTTTCTTCTATCTTGCTACCTGGGACTTAACCCTGAGATGGTGAACGAGGCCCATAAGACTTATTTCATAAAATCCGAGTAAACTAATTAATGGTAAATATACAAATAATACGTGTCAATTGTTAGTTATGACAGATTTAATTTGAAATGGATTTGAAAAATAAAAGTTGAAAATTGGGCTCAATCTTATAAAAGTTTAAATTGATGCGAATTTTGATATCTAGCTATGTAACCTGCACCAATAATATTTGAGACACACAAATATTTAGCAGCCTAAGCTCTCAGCCTGACTTATGACAATGTTTTTCTAACTAGCACAGAAGGCAAAGTCCTAAAGACTGCGCTCACACTTGGTAAATATCTTATAGCTAGTGGTGGCGGACCTATGCTTGTGGCCGTCGAGCTGGTGCATGCAGACGGCTGCGGGCAGCGCGGCGGCGCGCGGGCGGCACACGCGCGGCAGCACGCAGGGCGACAGGCCCACCGCCAGCGCGCAGCACGCCAGCGCGGACACCAGCATGCCAGCCAGCACCACGACTACACGGTACACCTGCAACTACAGTCAACAGCAAATGAAACTGATGAAATAGGGACACAAATCATATACCTACATATACAGTTAATTAAGTCAAGAGTTACAGACTATTGTAGTGTCTTAGACGTAAATGAAATAATCTAAATTTAAAATTTAAAAAAAAAACACCGATTTAGAACTTTAGTTACCTACCTTAAAAGTAACGAAACGCTTTCATTTTAGACGCCAGTCGATTACATATTTTTGGTTTTTCTTCCCCACGTTTACCCTCAAAACTTTTAAACGGTCAACCGATTTTCATGAAACATGCCTCAAACTCGCACAAAACTCACCTTTCATACAAAAAAAAACGAAGTTTGCCAGTGTCGAGTTTAATTAAATTTTAAAGATAAAAAGGTGTTACCTAAATTAAAATCGCTCCATCCGTTTGGGAGCCATGATGTCCCAGACACATAGACAGACCGATAGACAGAAAGACACGTCAACGATACACACCCCTCTTTTATGTCGGGGGTTAAAAATAACGTGTCAAAAGTATTTAAGTGATCACATTTAGTTCGATCCTCGGTGTTCATATGTTCATTTTCTATTGAAAAACTAAAACTTCATTTACAATTAACACTTTGGTATAATTAGTTACATCTGGCTCTTCACTCTAGAAGATGTTTTGAAACGTCCATCAATCACTTACCTTTGCTGTCGACTGTAGTACCTACTAAGTTAATCAAAAGATCGATGAAATTGGTTGAATAAATAAAGACTAAAGATTTAATAAATGATAAGCTTACTTATGGGATAAGTCCTAAACCACAGAATAGTAAATTACCTACTACGTAACCTAAATTATCAAAGGAATTTAAAATACTTACTTTACTTTTCAAACATGATTTTCTGGAACTGCCGGAACTCGTTGAAACTGTTGATCGTGTTGGGGCTGGGCAGCCACACCATTTCACGGGCGCACTACGCTAATTAAAATATGTCACCTATACAACGCATTAATTTACCAAAAAACCATTAGATATGTTAATTCAAGGTTTCATTTATTAGTTTAACACAGAGAGTATATAATCACTACGTTTTAGTTTAACATAAAAAATATACTGATAGAAAACTGGAAAGTTATATTTGTCTTACAAAAGTCATAACAAGCTTGTCAAGAGCAAAGAGTATTTATTCACATTCATATTCATTTATTTGTTGCTTCATGTGGTTACAATAAAGGTGTTAATAACAGATTCATTGACATGAGCCCCGTTGGGGCATTACAACTTCAACTTAACATATAGAGGGAGAGCCAGGGCCTGCCAGACCTACGTTTAAAGTATGACGGCTGAAATTTTTACTGAATAAATATTTAATAAATATTTAATAAATATTCAATAAATATTCAATAAATATTTAAAACTGAATAAATATTTTTTTGTGTATTAAATTCATTAAACTGAACAGTTTTGTAATGGTTTCTCATGTGTAGTTCTCTCTTGCCTTTATTCGCTCTAAGGGGGTGTTTAACCCTTCAAATATGTTATTGAACTGGTTATTGAAAAATTATTGAATGATAATTGTCCAGTAATATTCGTATATACTGTTTTTTAATTATACAATTGAAATTGCAGGAATTTAAGACAGTAAATGGATTTATGTACCTGAGCAATGCTCTCGCATTTGACTTTCTTCGGTGTCTGGGGAAGCGTTAGACCCTTCGGATGTGTCTGGCTTTTAGAATAATGATTTAAAATGGTCATTAGAATATTGTGTATAAATCTCAGCTTTTATAATATGACGTGAGAGAGCTCAGGTACTGCACGCCTTGATTGCCTGATACCTACTGAAGGCACTGTTACTCCAGGTTCGTAACCCCCAAATATTGTTCCCTACACCAGTGTGTTCCATTTACATCTTCTTAAAGAGACCCGTAAAGAGGATTTGGCAAATATAGCTATGGAAATTTGCGACACATCTCA
The DNA here is from genome assembly GCA_929108375.1 of Gymnoscelis rufifasciata. Classification (NCBI taxonomy): domain Eukaryota; kingdom Metazoa; phylum Arthropoda; class Insecta; order Lepidoptera; family Geometridae; genus Gymnoscelis; species Gymnoscelis rufifasciata. Next base: position 13,713,847 of record OV815321.1, read on the forward strand.
GCTTGAGATAAAAGTTAGCTTGCACCGTGACGTAACGTGTATTGTAACGTGTACTTAGTAGACAGAATAAGACGGGATTTAGAAGAGCTAACACCTTTTCATTGGAGCGTCTCAGCGCGCCGTCCACCGAACCTTATACTGACCCTAAATTCCGGCAATTTTAAGCGCGGAAGTTAACTGCGTACAGAGATTTTTCAGAGGGCTTTCTCTACAATAGTCTACGAGCATACAGTGTATTAACCATTTATATTAATGATTATCTATGCAAAATGTACAATGTCAGCCACCAAAATCTTTGCGAAGTTTAACTTTTGGTACGCGTGCGAGTTTGTACTTCATCAGTATACGTACGCATTGATTATATTATCTATAAGTATATTGTGCAACGATCTGTTTGCATTCTAGATAAGCCTTAATTTGACCTCAATCTCACCTGATGTAAAGTGACGATGCGGTATATGATGGGGCATGAAGACCTAGAAGGTGCCTATTAACTCTTTATTTCTTTGAAGATACCCAGCTTCCTTCTACCTACAACTTTCCCCACATCTACATTTTCAGGAAGAGTACAAGTACATGACAGGATAGAACTTATTCTGTCTGTATGTATTAAATAAAAATACAATTGGTCCTTCTGTAGTACCCGTGGTACTTTTATTTGGACGAATCACATTTTATCGTTAATATATTTGATTCAAATAAAATAAATAAATAGATTTAATTTAACACATAAAAATCAATATACATACGAGACTAACAAGATAAATGACTACATAATTACAACCATAACTCACAATTAAATAATATAATCTTATACATAAAATTTCATGCAATGTTAGTTACCGTACTCCTCAGAAACGGCTTAACCGATTATTATGAAATTTTATATGCATATTCAGTAGGTCTGAGAATCGGCTTCTATCTATTTTTCATTTTGCAAAACAATATTTGCTGGGGTCGGCTAGTGTTGTCTAAAAAAAGGAATTCTTGAAATAGTGGCCTCGTCCATAAATTAATATAGTCAATAAACATTTCAATAATTCATTTGATTTCTATTACATAATATTTAACTTTTATTAGACACATATACAGATACATTTATCGGTATTTTACTTGCATTATAAATCCATGGATGATTATTCTGTATTTATTAATCCATTTTTATAAAATATAATATTATCATCTTTAATCACGTGACGAGAAAATTTACCGAAATATTAACATGGTATGTTTTTAATGTAATAATAATAAGTAATTATATTAAATGGTTTTCCGACATTAGACAAATAACTTAATAGATTATTATTTGTAACTAGCGGCGCGCCCCGGCGTCGCACCTTATTTGCTCACCGTTTAGACCTACCCTGGACTACGACAAACATTTTAAAACCAAAATCAGCTAAATCGTCCCAGCCGTTCTCGAGTTTTAATCAGACTAACGAACAACAATTCACTTTTATTTATATAGATAAATAAATATAGCCTGCAAAAATATCTGAGCCTTTTAGTTTTCAGTAAACATCATTTTCGAGACATGTTCAAAGTTGAAACAAACAACTGCGACATTTTGATTGTTTCGTCACAAAACATTTCAAAAACCTGCCTACCTACTTTACAATTCAATTAAACTACAATTGCCGGCCGCTGTAAGAAGTATTTGATAACCTTTATAGAGATAGCGACAAAAAATCTTACACAATTTCAGACAGTTTCAATGGGACAAATTATATAAATATAGAAAATTTATATTTTGAGGAATAAAGTATTAATCTTGTGATAAACGTGAATCTTATAACGGTAAGCAACGTTGTACGCGCCTTATACTTGGATGTAAAAAAATATTTTAAATAAAAAACCAAGAATCTCATATTAAATATATTGATATTTCCGAAAACTTCATTCACTTTATTGTTGCTATCTCAGTATTAGAAAGATTATATCAGATCATTGTTCACACAGCGGCCTGCTAATGTACAATAAATGCTTATCTCTTACATACAAAAATACCTTCATTTATATAAAACTGAATTCTCGGAAACCACTTCGCAATCAGTTTCAGTCGAACCTTATCCTAACATTCGATATGCGTTGCGTTTAGTGCCAATGCAAAGTGGTCCTTATTCCAACGACGTAAGGGTGTTAGGTCTGTCCCATTTTCACGCAGTATTTCGACGCCCCTCGTAGCCACATCCTGTAAAATAAAATAAGATATAGAAGATAATATTATTATAATGTAATCGGCATATAAGGAAAGATCTTTAAACACCGAGTTTGTTTTTGTATTTTCCACAATTGGACTAATGCAAGGCAAAATTACATACAGTCGCATCACGCATCTATATTTATATTACAAAGCTAGAGTTTGTTTGTCTCTCAAATCTTAGTGTTAAGTTTCCTGCGTCCGTGTTCATATCTGTACTAATATTATAAAAGAATTATTAAAGATTGTGAGAATGTTTGCGACGTCGGAGGAGGTAATCTCTGGATCTACTGAACCGATTTGTATTAAATTTATGACACAGATTCTCTGAAGCTTGAGAAGTGACAAACGGTACTGTTACCGCGAGAAAATCGCCGGTCTCAAAAAATATCATAATAGCACATGACGAGTTTTTTTAACTACTTTTAATCAACTACCGCGGTAAACCTCGAGGCGTTCAAAGAGCGCGGGCAACGGGTAACTTGATTTTTTTCGCCACTACGATGCAATAATTTTATCAAAGTGTCGTACGAGCACCAAATACCAAAGATTTATTGTTCAAACCGCTAAAAACGCTGTTCAGATCGGCCCGTCTACTACGTAACACTTTGCAGGAGCGACAGCAACCGCTACGATTCAACCAAATTGTTTCTAGCCTGTTTCAACCAAAGCCGGAGCGATCGCTGCCGCTTTGCTGTTGCCGTCGTAATAGACCTAGGTCTATTACGACCATTACTAGCAGCGATTTACTTCTGATTACTGCAGAGTTGTACGTAATAGACCTGCGGTTCTCGGACTCTCGGAGGCACAGTATCAGGAGTGGTCACCTCGTGCAGCGGTATCACGTGGGCTTGGGCGGCTGGAGCGCGCGCCTCCGGGCGGCGTAGGCGCGCAGCAGCGCCGCCGCGAACACGAGCGCCGCGCCCGCGCCGCCCCACATAGACATGCCGTGCCCGAACACCGCGCACGACAGCAGGATCGACACTGCCTGTAAACGAGTGTTTTGAAAGTTTTATCCATTCACATCAGTAAGTGGTAACCCTCTGAATCCTGACACGTGACCTCCGGGTGGTGCTAGGAACGGTCTCCGGTGGGAGGCTTCGGCCGCGGCTCGTCACCGACCACCGAGCCGGGCCGGTGCGTGGAGCGATTTTTTCGTGTTTCGTCTAGTTCGCTACCCTCTAGGCCTTCGTGCCTCATCTTTATTTTACATCAGGTGAGAATGTGGTCAAATGAAGGCAAAATCCTTTTTTATGCTGGAGCATAAAAAAGGATAAAAATTAATAAAACTAAATATTTTCGGATGATCCCCACGACAACATCTAGCCCCGCGGTGAGCTCTAAGCTAACGTCACGGGCGCTGGACGTCTGATATATTCACTATGATCGACGTAAGTGTTAAAACACTTTTTATTATACTTAAAAATTAAACAGCCCGACCGAGGAGAAGGTGGTTGCGGAGCAAACGACCGCCGGCTCCCGCTTGGGAGATATGAAGATCGATTCATTTTGAATCGGAATTTATGTTTGGTGAAATCTTATCAGAATAGAAAAACAATCCAGTCACATTTACTGGAACGCGCCATGCCCACAGCGCGTTGATACTCAGCGCACTATTATTATTGGGGATATTTTTAATGCTAGTTATCATTTTATTCATAGGACTGTACGTTGTTTTTTAGGTTTCAATTTGTTGTAATTATAAAATTACATTCTGCACCTTTTTTTCATAGATCCTCCACTGCTCGACGTAGGCCATGCGTTGGTAGGTAGTGCGGTAAATTAGAAACAGAGGAGGATTTCCCAGTGACCGGTACCTGTCTGAGGGTCATGATGATGGCGAAGACGACGGCGCCGAAGCTGGAGATGGTGCGGTAGATCAGCAGCTGCCCCAGCGCCGAGCTGGCCGACAGCAGCACCACGTCCACCAGGAACCCTGGGTGCTGGAACCAATGACGTTTTTTATTATTTTTTTATGCTAGATAAGCCTTCATTTGACCACAATCTCACCTGATGTACGTAGGGTACACAGTCACCTGCAGCAGCTGCAGCTGGTGGGGCGCGTGCGACAGCGCGGCGGCGGTGAGCGCGACGGAGCACAGGTTGACGCGGGTAGGGTACACAGTCACCTGCAGCAGCTGCAGGTGGTGGGGCGCGTGCGACAGCGCGGCGGCGGTGAGCGCGACGGAGCACAGGTGGACGCGGGTAGGGTACACAGTCACCTGCAGCAGCTGCAGCTGGTGGGGCGCGTGCGACAGCGCGGCGGCGGTGAGCGCGACGGAGCACAGGTTGACGCGGGTAGGGTACACAGTCACCTGCAGCAGCTGCAGCTGGTGGGGCGCGTGCGACAGCGCGGCGGCGGTGAGCGCGACGGAGCACAGGTTGACGCGGGTAGGGTACACAGTCACCTGCAGCAGCTGCAGCTGGTGGGGCGCGTGCGACAGCGCGGCGGCGGTGAGCGCGACGGAGCACAGGTTGACGCGGGTAGGGTACACAGTCACCTGCAGCAGCTGCAGCTGATGGGGCGCGTGCGACAGCGCGGCGGCGGTGAGCGCGACGGAGCACAGGTTGACGCGGGTAGGGTACACAGTCACCTGCAGCAGCTGCAGCTGGTGGGGCGCGTGCGACAGCGCGGCGGCGGTGAGCGCGACGGAGCACAGGTGGACGCGGGTAGGGTACACAGTCACCTGCAGCAGCTGCAGCTGGTGGGGCGCGTGCGACAGCGCGGCGGCGGTGAGCGCGACGGAGCACAGGTTGACGCGGGTAGGGTACACAGTCACCTGCAGCAGCTGCAGCTGGTGGGGCGCGTGCGACAGCGCGGCGGCGGTGAGCGCGACGGAGCACAGGTGGACGCGGGTAGGGTACACAGTCACCTGCAGCAGCTGCAGCTGGTGGGGCGCGTGCGACAGCGCGGCGGCGGTGAGCGCGACGGAGCACAGGTGGACGCGGGTAGGGTACACAGTCACCTGCAGCAGCTGCAGCTGATGGGGCGCGTGCGACAGCGCGGCGGCGGTGAGCGCGACGGAGCACAGGTTGACGCGGGTAGGGTACACAGTCACCTGCAGCAGCTGCAGCTGGTGGGGCGCGTGCGACAGCGCGGCGGCGGTGAGCGCGACGGAGCACAGGTGGACGCGGGTAGGGTACACAGTCACCTGCAGCAGCTGCAGCTGGTGGGGCGCGTGCGACAGCGCGGCGGCGGTGAGCGCGACGGAGCACAGGTTGACGGCGGCCAGCATCTGCGCGGGCGCGGCGCCGGTGCGCGCGAACAGCGCCGCCTGCCACGTGGCCGTGAACGAGTCGCAGCCCAGGTACAGCGCCAGCAGCACGAACCCGGCGACGCCGCCCCACGCGTTGAACGCTGCAATGCGGACCACCCGTGAGTGAAAGTTACACTCATATAACATGCAACTGCCGAGGGATATAACGAATCTTAAGGCGAGTCCGGTCGAAGTGCCTAGAAAGATGGAAGAGTCACAGATGACCATCGTTGTCTTCAATCAAATCAACTTCGTCAGCAGTGTCGCCGGCCGCCCGCCGAGCCCCTTGCCGTCCAGTGACAGACCCCCTCCCCGCCTCCCCCGCGCCCGCGAGCGGCAGAGGGGGGCTAGGAACCATTGTAGGCCACCGCGCGATGCTGCGCCTGCGCCGGCTTCCGGGAGGACGCCGTGCAGGCGCAGCATCGCGGCGCCGAGGACCAAATGTCGGCGCCGAGGCGCAAATGTTCATCTAGCGCGTCTCGCACAACGTACACTCCGAGGCTGTGGTGGAATACGTCCGAACCGAGACTGCATATTTGGTTCGCGTCGAAAGGTTTCAATTCTTTTATGGTGCTGTTCCGACTCGACATCTGTCGACGTTCCTGAGTGAGCAGTTTTGGCCGCAAAAGGTCAAGTTTCGACGGGTCAACGGTCGCCTACACTGCGAGGCGACACCGTAACGGATGATCCACGATGCGGACACTTTATGTTAGTCTGTAAGGTATATGTTTATATGGGCCTTAGATGCCTGAAATAAATGGATTATTATTACAAAACTATGCAAAAAAATACTACATTAAAATAAAATCACATGAACAAAAAAGAATGGTGACAAAGTATAACGTAAGTAACGCAGTCTTTGGAACTTGCCCTGTGCCCGTTAGAAAATGTGCCACAGCAAAGTAATGGCCCCGCAAATCACGTACATATGTATGGAATACCTTTCAACGGCATATAAATAAATACCTCACAGACAAACATAATACTATGATATGAGACTTAAAACAGCGATGCGGTCACCAACAAAAATCCCTATTTTTTATTGGTGATCTCATCCCTGAAACGTCGGTATGCGACTCCGGCGGGCCAGTCGGGAACGAGGAACGTGTCCATGCGCTGCTACGTCCCCGCGGCATGCAGCAGTAGTGCACACGAGTTACCGGCAGCGCCGAGCGCGGGGCGGTCGCCGTGCGCGGGGTGGTCGCCGCTGCCGAGCAGGAACAGCACCATGCCGAGCGAGATGAGGCCGGCGGTCGCGTACTCGTACACCGCGTACTTGTTGCGGGACACCAGTTTGCCCATCAACATCACCGGGATCACCTTGCAGGATTTCGATAGGACCTGCGGAGAAACGCCATCTTGGAATACACTACAATGAAGCTGCAGTTATACATATTCTGGCACGTGCATCGGAAGATTCGTTGGTCATCCTTTTATGATTTTATTCGATAACGCTCAGGCACTATTCACACATTGGGAGGGTACACCCGTTCCTGACGGGTTTCATAAGGGTCGGCCTAAAATCTGTGTTACACTTGAATACAACTTAAATGATCTCGTTTACGCCGTTTCGTGTGAGGGCTATGTACAGCCATTATAACCTAAGCACAACACTACGTCCGTTGTCTTTGATTACATAAATCACAATAACCTGTACAATATAAAATAAATAAATATATATTTCCAGACAATTCACACTACAACATCTAGCCCCGTGGTAAGCTCTAAGCTTGTGTTACGGGTACTAGACATCTGATATACTTAATATAATAGTCATACATTATATAGATATTTTTTATTATACATATCAAACACCCAGACCAAGAAGATCGTGCATGCAGAACATACAAACACTTTCCCCCTCGGCGGGAATCGAACCCGCCACCTCTTGCGCCGCAAGCGGACCCTCGCCCACCGCGCCACCGAAGCGGTCAAAATAAATAGATAAAGTGGTGAGTGACCTGCGTGGGGAAGGAGACGTACTTGAGCGCCTCGTACTGGCACCAGGCGCTGAGCACGTTGGAGAGCGCGCAGTAGGAGAAGGGCGCGAGCGCGGCGGGCAGCGCGGGGCGGCGCCGCACGCGCAGCTGCGCCAGCGCCGCCAGCAGCGCCGCCACGCGGTTCACCAGCACCAGCAGCTGCGAGTCCGTGAAGCGGACCGTGCTGCCGTCGCCGACGATGTAGTTCTGCATGATAAACGAATAGATAATTCCCGACTAATTACACAGCACAGCGGTTGTACTATGGTATACGATTGATATTATGCTACATAGATACATTTCTTTTTGTTCACCCAGGCTCAAAACCAGAAATTGTAGATCGTACAAAATCTGGTCCCCCGGCGGGGTCGAACCCGAAATAATGTTACAGTATTTCGTTCCTTAGCAGATTGTTGGATGATGGGTTTGCATGTGTCCGCTAACAACTTCTCCTATCCTACCTAGTGCTTAGGCTTTGAGGTTTGGAGATGTGGCGCCCCTGTGAGGATTATCGTAAATTGAATGCTCGCACGGTGCCTGACAGATATCCGATAAAGCATGTCGACGTTCCTGAATGAGCAGTTTTGGCCGCAAAGGGTCAAGTTTCGACGGTTCATCGGTCGCCTACACTGCAAGGCGTCACCGCCGTAACAGATGATCCACGATTCTGACACTTTAGTTTATAAGATTTTTTTTTATGTTGTAAGGTATATGTTTATATGGGCCTTAGATGCCTGAAATAAATGATTATTATTTTCATGATTTTACACACAGCGTAGCTGGATGTAAGGTGTTTAGTACAATCGATCTTTAAAAAGCTTATAATCAGATACCTGTCAGTCCAGATGACATTCCAAAAACGGCTATAACGACTACGACGACTATAACGAATGTTCGACTTGGCTTGCGCAATGCAGGACAAACATTCCAGCGGTTTGTTGATGAAATAACCAGGGGCCTCGATTTTCTGTATACATTCCTTGACGATTTTCTTGTGTTTTCTAGAAGCGACTCTGAGCACGAGGATCACTTGAGACAGCTATTCGCGAGGTTGAACGAGTACGGTGTGTTGGTAAATACTTCAGTGTATTTTCGGCGTGTCCGAATCCGAAGTAAAATTTTTAGGTTACCTCATCTCCGAAAATGGTACTAGGCCACTGGAATCAAGGATCGAAGGCTTGAATAATTTTCCAGCTCCTACAACTACTGCGTCAGCTGAGATGTTTCTTAGCGTGCTCAATTTTTTCAGGAGATTTCTTCCTCAAGCAGCTCAGGTCCAGGCTCCACTTCATTCGTTATTGACAGGGTCCGTAAAAAGTGCTCAGCCTATCACTCTGGCAGGCGATACTTAGCGATAGCGTCGTTTGAATTGTGCAAAGAGAGTTTAGCTAACGCTGCTTTGTTGGCTCACCCAGATTGATCCGCTAGTCTAGAGCTCGTTACTTCCAATTCCTTAATTTCCATTAAAGTAAAACACCATAATATTTTGTAATGTGCACGCGATGCGCTTTCATTTGATACCCCACTCGAGTATATTTGCAGATTTTCGGTTTTCCTTCCCCACTCTAACCCCCATAACTTTTAAACAGAACATTCCCGCCAGACTCACCTCTCATACAAAAAAAATATATTTATTTATTTATTTTATTTATTAATATTAATTAACACGGTTTGATACCAATTACATTAATTAATTAATTAAATAATAGATTAGTACATAATTTCATAAATATCATAATCAAATAATTATTGTAGAAGAGAAAAATGATATAAATTCATCGTAATTCTAGATTAAGTTCACAGAAACATAAACAAGCTTTTATTAGAGTACTCCAACAAGATACAAGATACAAAATCATTTATTTCCATAGTTTGGTTTTACAAAACTTAGACACGTCAAAATAAATTACAAAAAAACATATAGGTCATAGGTGCTTAAAGATAAGTAGGAAATAAATTTATGGTATCTGGTCGCTTCGCTTTTTTTACACTAGAGCAAAGAAGCGATTAGAAACTCTAGCTCATTTTTGTATTGAAACTTTACAATCATTATTTGTTTGTTAGTCTTGTTTTTGATATTGTGTTGGAGCAGATTCCGTCCCAAGCAGTTTTGTCCTCAAGGTAATCCGATATATTATAATAAGCTTTTTTACAAAGATTGTTTTTTACAATTTTCTTAAATTTAGTAATTGACAACTGTTGCAATTCTTTGGGAATCTTGTTGTAGAAGCGTATACATTGCCCTTTGAATGATACATTAACCTTATGCAGCCTAGGGGTGGGCAAAGCGAGTTTATATTTATTTCTTGTATTTACATTGTGTTTATCACTATTTTTTGTAAACAAATTAATATTTTTATGCGTGTCTGACTCTGTTCTCTGACAACTGTCAGAGAAGATGTCAGTGTCGGGGCTATTTTCCAAAAGGGCGTTGAGAGCCTTTAATACACGTGGGATAGGTGATCTTGAACGTAGTGCAGTTCAACATCACCTATCCCACGTGTTTATGCAGGCACGTCAAACTTATAACACCCCTATTTTTTAATCGGGGGTTAAAATACCTGCGTCATAATCTTCTCCTGCAGCAGTCCCCAGACTAGATAGGCACCCATGAGCCCGAAGAAGCAGAGAGCGAGCTCCAGCTCCCTCCGCTCGGGCGGGGCGGGCTCCTTCTCGCGCGCCGCGTCCGGCAGCCGCACGTACGGCCCGAAGCACGCGCTCAGCAGCCGCGACAGCCGCGACGGCGGGCTGTTACCTGTCACGGAAAATAAACTATTAATAAATTCACGTCCGTAAGTGGTAACCCTCTGAATCCTTACACCTCCGGGTGGTGCTAAGAACAGCCTCTGGCTCGGCCGCGGCTTGTCACCCGGGCTGGGCCAGTGCGTGAAACGATTTTTTGGCCCGGAGAAGCCATATACCTTCTAGGTCTTCATGCCCCATCTTAGACCACATCGTCACTTTACATCAGGTGAGATTGTGGTCAATTGAAGGCTAAACCAACATAAAAAAATTTGTACGACGAAATATTAAACTAGACGAGTATAATTACTATATTGGTATGTTTTAGCTTAGCATTAGGCATTTCCAAGCGTAAAAATGTATTATATTAGTACGGATTCATTATATTTAATTATTTGCCTCAGTGGCGCGGTGGACGAGGGTCCGCTTGCGGCGCAAGAGGTAGCGGGTTCGATTCCCGCCGAGGGTCAAGAGTTTGTATGTTCTGCAAACACTTTCTCCTTGGTCTGGGTATTTAATATGTATAATAAAAAAAATATCTATATATGTATGTCTATTATATTAAGTATATCAGATGTCTAGTACCTGTAACACAAGCTAAGAGCTTACCACGGGGCTAGATGTTGTTGTGTGGATTGTCCGGAAATATTTATTTATTTATATTTATTTATTTATTTATACTTTGTACACAAAAAACAATGTACAGAGGAGGAATGCTAGAAGCATTCTCTACCAGTCATCTTGGGCGTGCAAGAAAATAAATTAGGCACTACATATTACGCTCTCCTTTTGAAAAATCTCGTTGTATTATCACGAAAATTTAATGAAGTAATTAAGGTTTGATAAAACTTTGATTAATGGTGACTTTACGTAATTCTGGTGATTGGAATGTTGATTTTAGGCTTATCAGGCAACGGCTTATCTGGCCTCTCGTGCTCACATCGCCCGCGTCCATTGATATTATAATGTGAGGTCTCTCATTCGTACAGCCCACATTTTTATTCTAAAGCTGGTCATACAATATAATACAAAAAGTCTTAATTGTAGGAGATACATATTACATACAATAACACAATGGTGATATCTGAGTTCATTTAGGTTATTTAAAAGTATTTCATTTAAGTATACTGATAAATCTAAATTTAAAATTTAAGAAAAACCCCCGATACCAATGTCCCGGGGATTAATAATCATTCACATATTAAGATCCATTAGGATCTTGAATGAATGACATTTTCCCACTAGGGAATCTGTGTACAAAATGTCATTTAAATCGGTTCAGTAGTTTTTGCGTGAAGGGGAACAGACAGATAGAGTTACTTTCGTATTTCGTATAATCTGTGATACAAGTATGGATGGTTTAGGTTTCAATGTGGACCATACCACTATGTCGTGGGCGTTAGTTATTGAATAGACATTTAGCATCAGTTATTAAACTTATTAACCAAGGTTGCCTGAAATGATTTTATATAATGGCTGAGATCTCATAGATATGGTATTAGTAAAGTGAGATTAATAAGTACTTATAGGCAGTATGACATTGAGCATCGGTGAAGAAATTCACACCAAACCAATATTATGGTTTGCATACCAATTTTCGTCAGAGGTGGTAACAACATCAGTACCCAGGCTAATGTCACGGGATTGACTTTTGATGTTATTTGGCAAGAGTTTTAGTGATCTACAAAGTAAATTTATCAGTTCTATGGTTGTGGACACAGACCATACTAGCGTTATAGGTAGTTCTACCTATAACGCTAGTATCACGATTTGTATTGAAACCATGCGGGCCAACTTTTTCCCGTATTATGAAGTCGAAGTGATGCGCGACAGTTTCGCTTGTTCCGATATTTATCGGCACACAAAGTCAGATCAAACGTCCAATGCAAACGAGGGAACCTAATGCCAACTTTATTCAATCATTTTTGCGGCCGTCCGCAATTGGTGCGACAACGGACACAGTGGTCTGAAGTTAGCGGCAACCAACCACGACGCATGGTCGGGGTTCGGACTCGCGAGGTACACGTTTTTTGCGTTATCTAGGTAATGTCTGAGGTTGTGGAGGTAGCAGCTGCAACCATGGTACTTACTAATCCTATCAAAGTAGTTAATTTTTTGCAGGAACTTGTAGAGGAGGAACCCGGGGCCCATGACAGTTGCGTAGCCGGCCAGGTTGAGGAGCAGCCGGTATATCCTGCAACCATAAACAAGAGCTGTATTAATAAAAATAAACGGCTAAAATGTATGTTTGCACATAACTTCCAGGCTACTGCATCATTTTCAATGATTCTTTCTGTTTTGTGTTTAGTATTTTCAATGTTTGTATAAAATAAACTCTACATACAAAGTGTCACAAAAATGGTAGGAAAATAAGGCATTATTGAAATGTTTGCTGGGCTGGACCCAGCTGCTATTTTATAATTTTATTCAATTTATTTTTTCTTATGCATTGCCCATTGCGCATGCTAGATTTAATTTTGGTTTTAATCATTTTGTATTTTTGTATAACATATTATGGTGTGTGTAATAAAGAATTTTCTATTCTATTCTATTCTATGTGTCATTTCATGTACATGAAACCAACTTTCAAAATGAAAAGTGTTAAGAAATTTGTACCAACCTGACTTCCTATGAATAAATGATATGATTATGATTTGTTTTCAAAATAAACATGACAGTTAGACTCACCATGCATATTCAAAGTCAACATAGAAGCCTTTGTACTCAAAATACCAGTTTAGGAAATTGTAGAAAAGTACAAACAACCAAATTATTCCCAAGAAACACACAACAGCTAACCTGAAACACATTAAAGATTAAATAAATAAAACATAATTTTAAATTGACCTGTCCATGTATGCCCTGTGCTTCTAAGGAAATAAACTTTATGACTGTCTCTAAATACATATAAATTGAAATTATTTTTGACCCATCAAGTCTTTGATCGAATATGAAAAGCTTTCTCTTGAATCACTCCACCTATTGTAAAAAACCACATAGATATATATCTTTTAAGTAATTTTTGAAACAAATACAAAGTCAGGAAGGCAGGCAGACTTTAACTTATTCAAATCATTCAAGTATAATAGCAGCTGTCTGTCCCACTGCTGGGCAGTTACCATTCTATTCTGACATTTCTGGCTAAAGCTGCTGTAATCCATTGCACCAGGAATTAATGTGCATATTGTCCGCTGTCTGTGTAAGTTGGCTTCATCACCAACAGTTTAAAAAAATAATCATAAATTTGTGCAAATAGATTTTTAAGCTTTTTATTTATTATGTACAGGTATCACATATAATTCTAGAGGCCTATTAGTAGTGTGTACCTAACCCTAAAACTATTAATTAACTAAAGTGCTATTAGTCCGGCTTTTTCTTGAGCAATTTTATTGTAAAATTGGAAAATATAATAAAAAATCCGTTAGATAACAGCACAAAATAACTGGTGGTAGGTAATAAAATTAAAAAACAGTTTTAGTTAATTAAAACTCTTAGGGAAAACATTAAAAACACTCACACGGTCAATAACTTCGATTTCATTTTTATTAAATTTGATCTGTAATTTTGCACATTTCACAGTTACACGGAATTTTATTTAATACCTCTAGCTAGTAAGAAAACAATCCACATCCACAACATAAAATTCCCTCTCAACAAAATAAATAACAACTTAATGCAGTGATGCCAGCTCAAGGAAACGAAAATTTGCCGAATAATTTAGTTTTTTTAACGAATAAACAATGGGCTCGCTATTGCTGTTAAATTTTCATAATCAGTGGGGTAATTAATTTTTATATTGATTTATACAAATAATAGGCATGAGGACTACCTGTATAAAAATATGTATCCTATTGCTCTTTAATCCATCAGTTAGCCCTCCAAAAATTTCGACACATATTTTTCGCATTATCAAATTGATAAAAATTACATGTTAAATGTAGAGCATCAAAATGTTGGGGGGCTTGTAAATAAGAAAAGTACATAACTCCCGAAAACGTTACATGAGCGAAAACTCAATGCTAATAAGTATAAAATAATATGAAGACGAGATATTATTTTGATTTCTTAAAAATAGTATTTTACATTTATTACATATACAAAAATTTCAAATGCGGTAATCTGGAATATTTAACACTCAAATAAATTGGGTAGTTTTTTAGTATAATTAGGTAGAACGGTTTCGAACCGAACCAGTTTATTACTGTATGAAAAGTGCTACACTTAACATCATAACGGTTTTTTATAGTGTTGGTAACACTTTATGGTCAACGATGACTTTGGCAATTACATAGATATCAAGTTTTTTTTAAAGATAAACAAAATAATATATATGTTTTTTTTTGAGGTTTCTATATTACATCTATCATAATATACATAAATCTCGTGTCACAATGTTTGTCCTCGATGGACTCCTAAACCACTTAACCAATTATAATAAAATCCGCACACCATGTGCAGTTCGATCCAACTTGAGAGATAGGATAGTTTTAATCTCAAAAATTATAGTCGCAATTTTAATTTATTTCTAATTATTTGTCTGTTATTATCTACAGGTTAACAAAAGTGTAAAATAAATGTCTTTCTAACTAAAGGTTGTCTATGATTTTACTTGATCAGCTATTCATACGTGGCCGCGTGGTCGTAATAACACTCTTTGAACTATTGCCTATGTCTCGAAAGTTCAATAATCTTTTTTTTCTGACATGAGTACATCTACATACTTAATTATTAATTTTTAATTTTTATTTTTTTGTTAAAAGCGTCCGTGAAATAGCGGAGATTATCTATATTCTTTAAAAATAAATTGAATCGTAAGTCAGACTAAAACTCGAGAACGGCTAGGACGATTGAGCTGATTTTGGTTTTAAAATGTAATAAATATATTATATTTTAAAATGTAACAAATAAGGAAAAATTGCCGGGAACTTTTTTTACCCGTGCGACGCGACGCCGGCGCCGGGGCGGGCCGCTAGTCTATATATATAAAAATGAATCCCTATTTCCCTTGGTCACGGCATCACGCCTGAACGGCTGGACCAATTTCGCTAATTATTTTTTTGTTCTGTTCGTTATTATCAGGAGAAGGTTCTTATGAAAGAAAAAACTAAGAAAATTGCGCCGAAAATTAGAAAATTTTAAATTAATTAACCACCATATATAATTATTAAACTTTTTTAAAGTAACCCTAAGGCATTTGACATAGAATTGACTGAATGCGTACTACAAATTATAGTCAAAGAGGATGAAAAAAAAATGACGTTTAAATCGTATTCTTAAACAATACCAAAAACGTAGTGATTATATACTCTCTGAACAATACTTACATTTAAAATAATTAGATACGGGAAAATGGCGTTCAAATGAGTAACATCTTTTTCACTTTATAATTTTATTTAAATCGACACTGGCAAATTGTCGCTTCAAGCTCAACGTCTTAATACAAGAAACTGAAATAAAATAATTAATTTAAAGGATTTAGGAAACCTGATTTTCTTAGTTCACATGACGGTTACTTTTGAGCCATCAGGCCTAATAGTAAAAGTTCAATTTAATATGGAATTTTGGTAAGTTTGGATAGACTAATAAATGAATATGAATATGACTAACATACACGTTACTAACATGGCGTCTAAGGCGGAACAAAGTTCGCCGGGTCAGCTAGTTAAATATAAAAATAAACAATAAATATAAAGCTTCAGTATCAAATATATATTAGTAAAACGGCATTAACTAAGTTATGTTATAATTATGTATGATGATGAAGTTGTAACGACACAGATTTTGCGATTCAATTTTATATTATCTAATAGGACCAATAAAACGTAGTGCCTAATGTTCTTTGGATACTTATGTTCTTTGATTCCCGCCGGGGGACCAGATTTTGTACGATCTACAATTTCTGGCTTCGGGTCTGGGTGTTTTCTATGTATCATACATAAGTATGTATTTACAAAAAAAAATATAGGTATCTATGTTGTTTATCAGTCACCTAACACCCATACCTAGTACAAGCTTTGCTTAGTTTGGGGTTTGGTGATACTGTGTGAGTAGTCCGGAAATATTTATTTATTTATTTTTTACCTTACATAGACAACGACCAAAGAGAATAAAGCGAAAGTGATGATGATGGACGGAAGGTTGTTGCCTTAGAGTATCTATCAATGGTAAGAAGTTGTTGCATTTTCTGTAGATTATTAAAATATGTCAAAATATTTTGTTTATTTGACTTTTTGAATGCGTCATACATATTTACAGTTCTTGCTATTATTTTTATAAACCGCTGTTGTATCTTGCTCATACCTAATCTTTATAGTGAAAGTTATTCTAGCACTTTATAAACAGGCATGCATATTAAGTTACGGACAAATGAAAAATGTGGAGTGACAGTGTGATGCTACTGCTCGAGTTCCTGGCGGCAATCTGCGCCGTGGCGATCTGCGGGCCTGGCTTGCTGGCCTGCGCGAGGAGGTCACGCTCATCTCATACTTGCCGTAGTTTGACTAAGTCCTCTCTCCCTTTATATTTCTAAACTTAAATACCTGCTTTAGTGTCAAACACATGCACAACTCTAATGCACCCAGGTAATTTGGGAACATTGAGTGACAAGCTTGACCCACGAATAAGGCTGCTGATAATTGAACTACATGTATTTCCTTTGCGAAGTGAGCCGGTTTTGTGCCAAACGGATTAGTTCAAAAAAGTGGTCCCTGCCACTTTGCTAATAATAGTGTCACTAAGACACGTAAAGTTTTTTTTTTTAAGTACTTCAATATTTATAATCACACCGCAAACACCAACATACTCGGGAATCTGTGCCTTCTCCCAACTTGCAGTAAATTAATGCTGAACTTAGTCAAATGCTAGCTTATTTTAGCGATGCTTGCTCCGTTTGTCGGAGTTGATAAAATTGCTATTCGCTTTATGTAAGGCATGTTTTACAATACCAACATAATTATGCGCCAATATCTGTCTTTGTGTATCTACGTAGTGTAAGAGCACAGGTAAGGGTGCTCTTCATTTTATGCCAAGTTACAGTTTAATATAGCACTTAGCAGAATAAACAAACGTCAAGAGGGCTCTGGGACTATATACATATTTCAGACTGGGCACATGTAAGTTGGTGGTTGGAGAGCATAGAAAGTAGAGATTGTCTTTATGTTCATTCAGGTTGCTGGTAGGCGGGGAGCTCTACCGCCGCGGCCGCCAGCCCGCGGCCGAGGTCCGGGGCTGCGACGAGCCCTCGTGTCCGTACTACAAGAAGAACGTCAAGTTCCTCATGGTACCGGCTTCCAGAAGACGGACTTATTCCTCGCCCACCCGTCCTCTAAATAAATAAAATGTCTACACGAGTTTGTTATAATTTAGTTTTTATGTTGTTAAATAAATTACTTTTGGACTAATTTTAGTTGTGTATTGGAAACGGTGGGAGCGATGTTGACACATAGGTCAAGGCGAAATCGTTTGGTCACGAGGAAGAACCCTAAGAAAGCGTGGCGCGAAACGAAAACTCCATGGAGCGCCTAGTTATACAAGGCAGAATGGAGGGAAAGAGGTCTCGTGGTCGCTCTCCAACAGGGTGGTCGGACCTCATCTCAAAATTGACTCAGTCCACCATTACCGACTGCTCCCGCACCGCAACTAACAGGGGAAAATGGCGGCGCATTGCAAAAGCAGTAACCCATTATAAGGACCCCCATAACCACGACCACTCTGTCAAGAGTGACCGACTAAGAAAAGAGAGAACAGTTAAAATGTTCAGCCTAGCTCCTAAGGTGATGCACTTTTAATTGTGGCTGTAAATGAAAGAATTAGAATGGACTTAGGTATCAGCTCTTTTTAACTTCGTCTGCTATCTACTTTATTTTGAATAAAACAACTCGTCAACTCCAATAAAATTTATTCATAACGTCAACATGGCATGTGGTCTATTCCAGCGGCGGCGACGTGAAGTCCTCAATGACGGGGTCGCTCTTGCACACGGGATATAGGCCGCAGGCTCGCACGCGGCACGAGGCGGCCGACGCGAGGGAGCGCCGCCCGTCGTATGCCACTGCTGATGAGACCACCTCGAAACTGCCGCATTTAGTCTGCGAAATAAGTGTCGAAGTTAGGCCAGAAGTTTTCTGGTACCTACTCAAAATGGCACGGCAGTTTGAGCGCGGGCTTGTCAAAATTGGTGTGACTCAGTTCAAACTGTTTCTAATATTGCATGCATAGGTCCACATTAAATTCAAACAACGCCACTCCAGTCGTACCTTCTGCTGTCGTGGGCTTGTCTCCGAATAAGGTATGACGACGGTGAGCCACCCCGCTGGTGCTATGAACGACATCGCTCCAGGGTTTTTTTTCTTTTTTTATGCTAGATAAGCCTCATTTGACCACAATCTCACCTGATGTAAAGTGACGTGGGTCTAAGATGGGGCATGAAGACCTGGAAGGTCACATTGTGCACTAACCGGGCACACTCGGCGCTCGAGGCAGGGCCTCCGCATGAGGTAGACGACGACGGCGAGGCACGCCGCTGCGGCCTGCAGGAGCCGCGCCATGAAGCCCGCCGCCGCTCCCGCTGAGAACCACATCGAGCCGTTCCTACCTGTCTCACATATCTTTAATATAAAGGAGTTTTATTAAGTAATTTATATTACGGAATTTAGTGAGGATTTTTTCGAACTACACTTTAGGGGTCTTCTGACGTGCATGACGTTTTAATATGTGATCAGAGACAGAGAGTATATAATCACTATGTGATGTTTGCGTCGGTCGTCAGACTATGATATCAAAACAGTTTTTATTATATTTCAATTCCGCAGTAAAAACTTATTTTAAAAAACATCTTGGTACATACCTATCTATGGCTGTATTATGCTACTTTAATGCCCTGTGTCCCTGAGAGAAGTCCCTGTGTCCCAGCAGTGAGAAGTTTAATAGGGTGATGATGATGATGATGATGATGAAATAAATATTTCCGGCCAATCCACACAATATCTACCCCTGTGGCATAGAATAATAAATTACTACGTAACTGTGGTAAGCTCTAAGCTTGTGTTACGGTACTAGACATCTGATATCTATACTATAAAATTATAAAGAGGAAAGGTTTGATTTTTTGTTTGTTTGTTTGTTTGTCTCGAATAGGCTCTGAAACTACTGCACCGATTTAGAAAATTCTTTCACCATTCGAAAGCTACACTATCCCTGAGTGACATAGGCTATATTTAGTTTTCAAAAATAATATAATTCCTTACCAAACTCCGATAATGTAACCCATGGTGAAAAAAAAAGAACCCAAAATCTTTCTTTAATCGCGAATGCTGCGAAAACTATTGAATATATAACAAAGTGATGTATTACAACTTTGTAGACCTTATTATTATCTACAATAAACGTCGTTACATCATATCTCTAACTATTATAGTTTTGTGACAATAACCGATTTTTATGAAAAAATAAACCTAAAAAATCTTTCTTTAATCGCGAATGCTGCGAAAACTATTGAATATATAACAAAGTGATGTATTACAACTTTGTAGACCTTATCATTATCTACAATAAACGTCGTTACATCATATCTCTAACTATTATAGTTTTGTGACAATAACCGATTTTTATGAAAAAATAAACCTAAAATCTTTCTTTAATCGCGAATGCTGCGAAAACTATTGAATATATAACAAAGTGATGTATTACAACTTTGTAGACCTTATCATTATCTACAATAAACGTCGTTACATCATATCTCTAACTATTATAGTTTTGTGACAGTAACCGATTTTTATGAAAAAATAAACCTAAAATCTTTCTTTAATCGCGAATGCTGCGAAAACTATTGAATATATAACTAAGTGATGTATTACAACTTTGTAGAACTTATCATCATCTACAAAAAACGTTGTTACATCATATCTCTAACTATTATAGTTTTGTGACACTATGCGTTGTGGAGTGGCCGGCGTCACTCGGGCACGAAGGTACGGGAGGGGTTAAGATCACGAAATAATCTGCCGCGCGATCGGCTCCCTACTGAATGGTCATGTGCGGAAATAAAAAAATTGTCGCTTGATAATATTTTGTCGCTTAGTTAGTTGTTAATAATTCGTTAACAGGTAACTAATCCCATTCAAAAAGTTATTTTCAGAACTAAACCCTACCATTATAGCATAGATATTGTACATAATATCGTCGGTTGGCAGTTCAATTGGGTTAACCACCAAAACACGTAAAATAAGTTGAGTATACAGTTTTTTTAGTTTTTTTCTGCTCTTTCGAAGAGCATAATAATATAATTCTAACTTTAAAAAAATACAGTTACGCTACACATTTTAACTGTAAATTTTGCAGACTTCCGTCGAAATTATGTTGTAACTGAGTAGGTATGTGATCCATTTACATAAGTCGAATTGTTGTATTCCTATGACCGAAGAAGGTTAAGTTGGTGTATGTATCTTGGCAAACCAGCATTGCTCCTACACTAATTCTTAGCTTGAACGAAAAATTATACACCAATATAAAACCAACTTTCTTCAAAAAACTAACGTTACACAAATTGACCCGAACCAAGTTTATGTTTGTTGTCGGTTACACCAAATTGAAGATTGCAATCAATAGTATGTTTTCTCTTACCTTAATCTTCTTATAAATAATAAATCTAAATTTAAAATATAAGAAAAACCCCCGATTCGAATCCTTCAATTTCCTTAAAAGTAAAACACCATAATAATGTGTAATGTGCACGCAATGCGCTTTCATTTGATACTCGAGTTTTTGCAGATTTTCGGTTTTCCTTCCCCACTCTAACCCCCACAATTTTTAAACGGCACAACCGATTTTCATGAAACATGTCTGAGAAAACTCGCGCCAGACTCACCTTTTAAACAAAAAAAACTAAGTTGAAATCGCTTCATCCGTTCGGGAGCTATGATGTCCCAGACAGACAGACACGTCAAACATTATGACACCCCTCTTTTTTGTCGGGGGTTAAAAATTAATCGCAAAATGTGTTGCTAAGCGCATAACTCAACAACGCCTATACCAATTTAGCCAATTTATTTTTTTAAATGTTCGTTGGAGTGGATGGTTTTTACGGCGAGAAAAATTCGAATCATTTTGAAACAATTTTGAATAATTACCCGTGCAAAGCCGGGGCGTGCCGCTAGTACTTAATATAATAGACATACTTAAAATTACATATACTTATAGATATATTTATTACAATTGATGATTTTCTAATTTCTCGATATTTTATTGCTTGATTCCATGAAATTGCTAATGGGAACTTAATTAAATAGTATATCATTATAATATGTTTGTGGCTCTTGGATTTTGCTACTGAAATCTATTCGCTTCTCAACTCAGTATAAAACATTACGCGGGCCGGCTTCTCTGGAAAACGAGGGGTTTTCTTGTGTTATAATGATTAACTAAAATTATAATAGAATAAGGGTATGAGTTAACCTTCCTCTGAATTAACTGTGTTATTGTTATTTAAGCGAACTGTCAAGACAATGTTAATATGTCCTTTATATATTTTTTTAAACAATTTAGATTTATTAATTTTAAGTTGACCTGTCCATGTAGGCTATGTGCTTGAGGAAATAAACGTTTTGACTTTGAATTTGACTTTGAAAACTACTGAATGGATTTTTGTGAAACTTCACAATAATATGGCTATACTTATCAGAGCCATATCACGTATCTTACCGTGGACTAATCTATTATAACTCGGGCAAAGCCGCAGGCGGACCGCTAGTACTTGCTTAGTATACCTATTTATTCAAATGAAAAACCCATACCATAAATGTTTCTCTCTCTCTCTCTCTCCATACCAGTTTTATTTCGATGTAGGGCAAATATTGTGCCAACTAAGGAAAACGGTTTCCAGGAAAATTCCTATTCGTGAGGAAATAACAATTAAGAACATGATATGTGCCCAATTCTCGTAGTTTTCCTAGCAGGCCGACAATAGAGCAATTTTGGTAGGTACAGAATGTAAGGTCACCAAGTTCAAATAAGGTCAGTCGAGGTCGAGGGGTCAACGCACTGTCGTACCTACTACCTACCTAATAATACCATTTGCTCTCACCCACCCTCAGAGACGCGGAAATTGTGGACCGCAGACATGTGTACTGTACGCTACTTCTTAGCGGTACATTGGTTAGAAGGAAAATACTATATTAATTTTTTGTATTTACATTGGGTCAATGTCATAACGATTATTTCCTTAGAAGCACAGGGCATACATGGACAGGTATATTTAAAACTAGTGGCCCGCCCCGGCGTCGCACGGGTTAAAAAAGTTCCCGGCAATTTTTCCTTATTTGCTCACCGTTTAGACCTACCCTGGACTACGACAAACATTTTAAAACCAAAATCAGCTCAATTGGCCCAGCCGTTCTCGAGTTTTAATCAGACTAACGAACAACAATTCATTTTTATTTATATAGATATATAAAATTAATAAAACAGATTTTTTAAACAAAAATTAGTAAGGTGCATTGTCATGACAGTTACAGTTCGCTTAAATTTTTAACCCACGACAAAAAAGAGAGGTGTTATAAGTTTGACGTGTCTGTCTGTCTGTCTGGGAGCTATCCCAAACGGATGAAGCAAATACAATTTATTTATTTTTTGTATGAAAGGTGAGTTTCGCCCGAGTGTTCATAGACATGTTTGATGAAAATCGGTTGACCCGTTTAAAATTTATGGGTTATAAAAGACGAAAATCTGCAAATATACTCGAGTGTGTTCTAAAATGAAAGCGCATCACGTGCACATTACAAAATAGAATGACTTTTTCTTTTCAGGGAACTAAGGTTCTGGAATCAGGGGTTTATTAAATTTAGATTATTATACTGAGTTGAGAAGCGAACAGAGCGACACAGCTAACGAACCTCAGGATACACAAGTACACAGCCAACTAACATAACTTAACAAACCTAAATATTTTATTTATTTCAGAAGTCGTATATCGTAGTTCGTAGTAAACCTTGTGCTTATCACCTACACAATCGGTAACTAAATTTTATTTTTTATTTTTTCATAAAGTCCGGGTTCGAGTGCGAATGTAACTTTTCATTTTGGTAAAATCGATGACATGGTTCATAATAACAAATCTTCCTGTCTTATATTTTCAGACCAAAACAAACAAAACAAAAGTTTCGGTTAAAGCACGTGTTTTAGAACGCATTTACATTTTTCAAGAAGTAAAATCCAAGCCGTGTTGGCTAGGTGGGAACAAACTGGATTTCATTCCGACGGTCGTGGGTTCAAACGCCGACTATTGTAGTTTGTTAGAAAAAAAAGAACGTGTCACATAGCTAAAGTAACATTTTTTACATATTTTCGACCCTCTGTGTTATTCTGATCATTTTATTTTGACTTCATTTTAATTGACACTTTTTACATCTGACACGTCATACTAGAAGATGTTTTGAAAAGTTGATTTTGATCACCTAGGTACTGTGGCTGTTGCTGGAAAAGATAAAAAAGCGATGTTTCCTTCAAATATTTAGGTACTTTAAATACGCATTCCTGGTTTTAACAATGCGTTAACATCAGTTCAGATTACCATCAAAACATTTCCAATAGGTTTTTTTAATCAATGGTTATAAACCATATTCTTACTCCTACAAAAAACGGGTAAAATACACGATTAGATATGGTGATGACTAAATTTGTGTAGACAAAAATTAAGACGAAGTAGCGTATCTTATCTACTAGCAAAATGCGAGCTTTAACCTATAAGTATAGGGTTTAATCTCTTTGAAAAATCCATGATTTGGTGATTTGGTGACTGCCTCAGTAGCGCGGTGGGCGAGAGTCCGCTTGTGGCGCGGGTTAGCGGGTTCGATTCCCGCCGAGGGGTCAAGTGTTTGTATGTTCTGCAAGCACTTTCTCCTTGGTCTGGGTGTTTAATATGTATAGTAAATAATATCTATGTACGTATGTATATTATATTAAGTATACCTAACAGATGTCTAGGTACCCGTAACACAAGCTAAGAGCTTACCACGGGGCTAGATGTTGTTGTGTGGATTGTCAGGAAATATTTATTTATTTATTTTATTTGACGATATTTCGATGCAAGCGCCATGATCACGGCGTAAACTGAACATAGTTTATGCCGTTGTCGGTTATCGGAAAACCCAAAAATCATCTAATCGCGGTATGTTACCCTTTATTAACCGACTTCAAAAAAAAGGAGGTTTCTCAATTCGACCGTATATTTTTTTATTATTTTTTTTTAATGTATGTCCGCGAATAACTTTGTCGTTTATGAACCGATTTTGATTATTCTTTTTTTGTTGGAAAGGGAGTATCCCCAAGGTGGTCCCATGGTAAGGAAACCTGGATCTGGTGGTGGAATTCTGAAGAAATTGAGGGAAACTCTTGAAAAAATTGTCTTTCCGACTTGTGTGTTCCTTAAGATTATTGAATATAATGAATTTTAAAGCCCTTTTATTAATGAAGGTCTGGTGTTGATCTGATGATGGAGGGAAAGGCGGTCGAGGGAACTCCTCAACGATTTACAGCAAGTAATTTGTGTTTGGGCTTGATTAACGTATATTACTGAGACCGTTCATCTAAATGGGTTTTGACTGATATTAGGGGTCTGATGATGAAAATGAAGGACAGTCAAAGGAACTCTATAAGGTATATTTTAGTAGATTAATCACTAAAAATCGTGAAATAAAACTATTTTGCCAAAAATTAAACCAACTTCAAAAGAAACTGAAAAGTTCAAAATAAATTAACTTTACAAATCATTTCGACATTATAAGTGATAATTAAAAGAAACATAAACAATTAAATAATTAAGTATTTAATAATTTTGAGGTCGGTGCCAAGTAAATACTACAAAAAACTTAATACAAATACATTTTTACCTACATTATACACAATATTAATAGATATGTCAAAATAACATACTAATTATCAGCATTTAGGACCCAAATAGAAATGCGTGCGCGGATGTACCGCGAATGGACTGATATTTAGAGTTAATTTCCTACTAATACCTTATGGCTTGAGTTGTGAAAAAGATTGATGTTAGGTACCTATATTATATCTAGTTATTGTTTTACTTGGCACCGACTTCAAAATTATTAAATATTTAATTATTTAATTGTTTATGTTTCTTTTAATTATCACTTATAATGTCGAAATGATTTGTAAAGTTAATTTATTTTGTACTTTTCAGTTTCTTTTGAAGTTGGTTTAATTTTTGGCAAAATAGTTTTATAAGACGTAGTATCACTAGCTAGGTAGTCGTTAAACGTTATAGTGGCGCCAGGTAGCTTCCTAATTTTGTGTGATCGAAACTACGTTGTTTGCAAATTAAGTAGCACGTCAGTCCATCTGCGCATGCGCAGGTGCCTCATGTGGTGTCCTGTCGTGAATACCTTACGAGCATTAAGAACAATGGTGATCTACAGAATAGCTTCTGGGTTGGACTGTAGCCTATTATTAATAATGGTTTTAATGTTTAAACTTTGGTACTTCCGAGGTTTATTGTTGCGATTTAATTTGAATCAATCAATCATTTATTAAAAACCAAAGAAAGTATTACATAATTAACGCAGTCTTTAGGACCGTAGGTACCTCCTGTGCTAGTTAGAAACTGTGTTACAGCGAGGTAATGCCCCACAAACCACGTATCCTTTGAAAATACCTTATAAAGGCTTATAAATAAATACCTTACATTATATGTTATATTTCATAGTAGGTATAATTATGTTAGTATGATACTAACATATACCTACTATGAAATATAACTTAAAACTAATAAGGGATTTTTCGTGAACGCGTCCCTAAAGCGCATTTATTTATTTATTTACATTAGCCTTACCCTATTACAGGTGAATCCCAATACAATAAGGAAGAATGACGAAAATAGGTTTACAAAAATATACGTAAAACTTTGTAACGGAAAAATTGACCAAAAATGCTACAAACAATAAACAAATACAAACTGCAGACAAATAGACAAAATGGAGTTAAAAAATTTTCGCGAAAAGAAAAGTTCGCGCAAATGTTTGCCGTGGGTTTCCTAATCTATATACTAATATATAAAGCTGAAGAGTTTGTTTGTTTGTTTGTTTGAACGCGCTAATCTCCGAAACTACTGGTTCGAATTGAATAATTCTTTTTGTGTTGGATAGTCCAGTTATCGAGGAAGGCTATAGGCTATATAACATCACGCTATGACCAATAGGAGCAAAGATATAGTGGTAAATGTGTAAAAAACGGGAGAAATTGTTTATCTTTGAAGCCTTCCGTTGCGTGCGCCGTGAAAACGGTTCAAGATACACAAAAAATATGTATTAAAGAATAATAGCTCTTTTAATGATCTAAAAAACAGTCCGCGATAGTATATGCCTATCTTTTAAGAGTTTATCATAAAAAACCGTTTTTATGGTACCTAATTTGGTCGAAATAATTTGTTTAAGTTGTATCAACATAATAATATTAATCTTTATTCAAATAAATATGTTGTTGGTTAAGAGTACTTCATCCATTATAACGCGGGTAACACCGCAGGACACAGCTAGTTTAGTATATACGACGTATATATACACACCTATATACCTAGTTTGTTATTACTATTCTGTGCCTAGGTATTGGAAATCTATACTTAAGTCAAAGTGATAACGTCACCGCCGCGCAACAAGCTATTGTTAATTAATAATAATTATGACCTTACCTACCTATGCTAATTCGTATTTGGTGAACTTGGAGTTAACCTTAAAGAATTGATTTTATTTCACTTGTTCTGTGATTTACAAAAAAGCTTTATTGTACAGGACATAGGGACATAAACACGTAAAACAAAATAAAGAAATCAAGAGGTACAATGGGCGGCCTTATCGCTAAAAAGCGATCTCTTCCAGGCAACCCTAGGATGGATAATACTTTACATAAAATAGAAAGGAGGCAAGGGTGTACAATATTAAATATCACAATATCATCATCAATAAAAATATCTACATAAAAATATAGTATAAACATAGGGGTACATAGTAGGTATAAGTAAATAATTAGACGTACGATATAATAATTATATTTTTTTTTTTTTTTTTTATGCTGGATAAGCGTTCATATGACCACAATCTCACCTGATGTAAAGTGACGATGTGGTCTACGATGGGACATGAAGACCTAGAAGGTAGATGGCTTCTCCGGGCCACATTACGAAACACGAATAAATCGCTTCACGCACTGGCCCAGCCCGGAGGGTGGTGACAAGCTGCGGCCGAAGCCTACCACCAGAGACTGTTCCACCACCACAAGTATTTTGATTAATTTTAAAACATATTTTATTTAACATACTAGTCGACCCGACAGACGTTGTCCTGTCCCACGTCTCAAAAAACAATATCCAGTTGACCGTATTGTGAATCTAAACCATTCCCAGATCCCCTTGAACACACACAAAAAATTTCATCAAAATCGGTCCAGTCGTTTGAGAGAAGTTCAGTGACATACACACTCACAGAAGAATTATATATATAAAGATATGTTACATAAGTTCAATATTTTCAGTTTCTGGATTTTTGTTATTTTAATTTTAATTTCATTTTTTTTGCGTCGATATTGACGACACATTTCGGCATCATAAAACATTTATTATTTAGCACAACAAGATATAAAAATAGTCACAAACACACTGTTAGATAATATAATTAATAACACAACACGCTGACATCTTACTAAAAAGCTGTCATACGCAGCCGCATACAGTGTACAGTAGTATTAGCTCACGTAGTTTTCACATACACTAACACACGTTAAATGCTCAAATACAAGCAAGTATTAAACAGTGTGAATATACATACACACCGACATCTGCTCTCTCGCTCTGGCTCACTAATTACAGGCGACTATTGTATTTGTGTCTCTTACCTGTCGTTTTTTCCGTTGCATTGCATCCGGTTTGAAATCACCACGATTCTAAAGAAGTTTCACTTCAAAAAAAAGATAAAGCGATGCCATAAAGTGTTAAGTGATAAGTATTAAAGTATTTAAGTTTCAGACTACGTAATGCTTTCCTCCACTCCGAAACTTTGATTGCCTATAGGTACTCGTATCTTGTAACTTTCTTAATAACTTGAAAAAAAATAGGTATTTAATTAAGTCCAGTATTTTGGATGGCGTATCAAACGATTTCAATTTTTTTTTTTTTATTGTAAGGTGAGTTTCGTGCTATTACTTACTGGTTCTAAGATGTTTGATGAAAATCGGTTGACCCTTTTAAAAGTTATAACGGGTGAAAGTGGGAAAGGAAAGAAAAACCGAAGACCTGCAAATATACCAGAGCGGGGTATAAAATATAAAGCGCATCGCGTGCACATTACGAAAAAGTATGACTTTTTACGTTAAAGGGGAGTAAGTATAAGTAATCAGGATTTTTTAAATTTAGATGATTTGTCGACCGGCCATCTTAATAATCCCATACAAAGATGTTGTAATCCTATTATTTTAATAATATTCGTAGCGCATGCGCGTGTGGTTTCCGATCGTCACGTGTTGGTGTCATCGCTGCGGTCTGTTTTCATTTTTCATTCACGGGCGTTTGTAATTGACTAATGTTAGACCACATCGTCACTTTACATCAGGTGAGATGGTGGTCAAATGAAGGCTTATCAATGCACCAGAGCTGTATTATGGTTTTTATTAAGTTTGTTTCTATTTGTGTGGTGTTTATAAGGTTTTCTATCTAATTTGGAGTCCTGTAAATTTAAACCACAGGAAAGATGGCATATTTATCCGAGTCATTCATTATCATATTGTTAAACCTACCCATCATCTACAGAAAATGTATAAGTAGTAAGTAAGTAGGTAAAACCGAAATTGTCGCGATGTCGCAAAAACTGTCTCCACACCTTTTTGTCCTGACAAGAAGTTGTGGTTACAGTTTTTGCGGATGTCGATTTGCATTATATTTATAAGCCCAAGAGGTAAACAATAGACAAGAAACAATTGGAAAAATCTGCATATTTCATAATTTACAACTTCAAAGTGGGGACTATTGATATATTTTTACAATGGTGTACAAAGGTGTATAATCCTCGCTTATCAGACGTAAACGGAACGCCCAATTTGAAAGCAACGTAATTCTGCAGTATGAATACATAAAAGGGATTATACACAACAGCCCTTTATACGCACTGGCCCAGCCGGGAGGGTGGTGACAAGCCGCGGCCGAAGCCTACCACCAGAGACTGTTCTTAGCACCACCCGGAGGTCACGCGTGTAAGGATTCAGATGGTTATCATATCACTTACGGACGTGAACAGACAAAACCTCCAAAATCCCTTCAATCACAATAAAGACGTTTGTCGAAGGCTTGGTGCAGAATTAAGTGTTATACTCCAAGTAGGCATTTCTGACCATCTTCTGGTCTGATCCCTATGGCCGGGGCTTACGGCGCCCGCGAAAGGATTTGACGTGGAAGCAACAT
This sequence comes from Gymnoscelis rufifasciata, assembly GCA_929108375.1. Classification (NCBI taxonomy): domain Eukaryota; kingdom Metazoa; phylum Arthropoda; class Insecta; order Lepidoptera; family Geometridae; genus Gymnoscelis; species Gymnoscelis rufifasciata. The sequence goes on from OV815321.1 coordinate 13,743,481, forward strand.
TCTAACGCTCATCATCATCAGCATTTAGGCCATAAGTCGTCGGTATTAACCAATTATTTATGCTCTAACTAATATCTGTTGTATTTGTCTTCGGAGTATTCAACGAAATCCGAACCATATCGAGGCATTGGGAAACTTTCCGCGACGCGGCCAGCGACCCGCGGCCGCTACTACAATTCAAACTTAAGAGGAAACAGGGAATCTATCTTAATTATACTTAAAAACTCAACTGTCACTTTATGTCGTCTGTCACTTCTGTACGCTCTTCTTCTCAGAGACTCGCTATTGGCACAGCCGCAGGGTATGCAATCTGGTCCTTTGAGCCGGATAGTTCACCCTTAATAACCAAATTAGGTCTACAAAAATAAAACAACAGAATCTTTCAAATAATTTAATAACTCAACATAATATCACTCATATAATTCTAACACCTTCCCTCTTCCCTCCCACCGAACAGGAACAAAAACTCCTCTACTGACTTTTATGACAATTCTCTTCACTTAGACACCTCTCATTCTCTCCGTCCCCTTCCCACCCCCACGATTTGGTAGAATCATCCATCCTCTTCTCACAGTTGTCATCATTATGTCTTTCAATAATCATTCTATCGCTCTCCCACCCCCACGAATCAGTATGATCGCCCGTCCTCTTTGCTCTTGACACCACCATCTCATCAGAAACAGTTTTAAGATCGTAAGCCCACCCAATCCACGCGAAGAAATCAATGAACTTTGTGCTTACGTTTAGCCAATTATTGCCCAGTTCTGCGGTTCTGTAAGAGAATAAGTGATTGAAAGATTGAGTAAGGAGTGATAGAATAATTGAAAACTGAGAGATATATCTTGGCACAAATAAGCGAATGAAAATCCGTGTTGGATAAGTGGGAGGACACTCGACTTTAATTCCGAAGGTAGTGGGTTCAAATTCCGCCACGCACCTCTGAATTTTTTTCTTGACAAATTTATGTGCGCCTTAAACACCTGCTTTAACGGTGAATGCAAACATAGTGAGGAAACCGGCATGTTCTGTAGACTTTGAAGTGTTGAAGGGCATGTGACTTTCACCAACCCGCAGTTGGCCATCGTGGCCTATATCCCAATATTAGGAACGTTAATAGGGTAATGATTATGAGCGAGTTAGCTCCTGTGCTTGTAAGAGACTCTGGTACAGCAAGGTCATGCCCGCGAACCACGAAGCCATATAACATACATTAAAAAGGCATACAAACAAATACGTTATAGACTAAGATCTTCTTCTTCCACTGCTTATGCTCATAGATAAGCAGCCTCACCTGTAATCCCACGGGAACACGTGATGATAGTTATGGAAGCCCTCCCCGAAGGCGATGAAGGAAACGGTCAGGTTCTGCGCGGCCCTGAAATATAAAATACGGATTTAATTCATATGACTATTATTACTTAAAGTCAAGTCTCGGTAATGCAAACGTGGTTGTAAACGCGCGCCGAGCACTTGTCATCTGAATTGCCCTTATTCTCTTCGTATGAAGATACAAAGCATAGAAAATAGAAGGTAGCATACAAAGACATGTTGTGTGTTGGCATAAAAGTAAGTTTACCTGATGCCGCGGTCGTAAGGCTTATTTCCAAAGTAATGTGCAGCACTGTTCACCAGGAACGTGCCGTGCAAGTTGCACACGTAGCGCAGCATCGTGACGTGCCACGCCGTGACGAGGGGCTCCCCCCACAGCAGCCAGGGGGTGATGCTGGGCAGGAGGAAGCAGACCGTGCCGATGAAGGGGACGGCGTATCTGGAAAAGTTGATACAAAGTTAATGTTAATGTGAACAGATTTGTTGCTGTGTACACTCAGAGCATAATACATTATACACTTAATAAAAGGCACTCTGAAACTATTGCACCGATTTAAAAAATTCTTTCACCATTCGAAAGCTACACTATCCCTGAGGGACATAGGCTATATTTAGTTTTCAAAAAAAAAATATTCCTTACCAAACCTCCAATAATGAAACCCAAGGTGAAAACAAAAAACCTAAAAGCTTTCTTTAATCGCGAATGCTGCGAAAACTATTGAATATATAACAAAGTGATGTATTTCAATTTTGTGTAACTTATTATTATCTACAAAAAACGTCTTAACATCATATCTCTAACTATTATAGTTTTGTGATAATAAGCGATTTTTTTATATAAAAAAAAATAATTAAAATACCGCTACTTGAAAAGGCTCTATATTTGTACCTCGGTACAAATCCTTAACAATACCTTACATATAAAATTTCCATGTCACAATGTTAGTTAACGTACTCCTCCGAAACGGCTTTACCGATTTTTGCCAAATTTTATATGCGTATTCAGTAGGTCTAAGAATAGGCTACTATCTATTTTTCATTTTGCAAAACAACGTTTGATGGGGTCAGCTAGTAAATAATAAGTCTGTTGTTTGTTTGCTGGACTTACTTCTTCTGAAACACGAGCACGGGGTTGCTCAGGATATCGTCCATGTATATCGTCTTTTGTTTCTCTCGCACCAGCGCGCTCTTTTTCATTAAAAGCCAGCCCATGTGCGAGTAGAAGAAGCCGCGGGAGGCGTTGTGCGGGTCGAGTTCTGTATCACTGCGAACATAAACATAGGTTTAGTGGAGAAGTTAAGGCAGAAAGTAAGTAAAGATCTCCGCGCACAATTGACCAACTTTCTAAATGCAGAAAATTAGGGTCCACCTGACTGAGTAAAGATCTCGAATGGTGAAACACATAATGACGTTTGTATAATCGGGAGAAACAATAGGTACCTACTCGTTTTTTGGTATTACTTAATTAAAAAAATAAAACTTACATTCTGCTATCAATTATTATCAGTTGACCATAACGACGAATACAAATGATGCAGAAATTGTGTTTGCAATACGTGAAGACCAGCAAAGCTGAAACACCAGGGATACCAACCAGCGCCGGTTGCAAATCCTGCAAAAGCTGAACTTTTGCAACTAAATAATCAATTATATAAATCTTATTTTATTAATTTATATTTCATGTAATATTATTGTATTTTTGTTTGGTTTATTAATTACTAGCTGTGCCCCGCGGTGTTACCCGCGTTATAATGGATTTTCCCGCGGAATGACGTTTTCCCGCGGTAAAAAGTAGCCTATGTTATTTTTCAGGCTCTAGAGATTCTTTGTACCAAATTTCATTTAAATCGGTTCAGTAGTTTTTACGTGAAAGAGTAACAAACATCCATACATCCATACTTACAAACTTTCGCCTTTATAATAGTAGTAGGATTTTTCTGTTTATTGAATATGTTTATATGTATAAAATTTTTAGTTACAAATAAACTTTTTGATTTTGATAGTAAATAAAGATGTTTCCGGCTGCTGTTCTGGTCCCTTGCCCCTCCCCCCACCCCCCGTCCCCCTTTTTCTCTCACCTGTACTTGTGGTGCATGCGGTGGTCGCGCACCCAGTTGATGGCGGAGTTCTGGAAGGCCAGCGTGTTCATCACCATCAGAATCACCTGCAACACTCATGTTTTGACTGATAATTCATGTCATTCAACATTACTTAATTAAATAGAAGCACTTGGTTTCTTAGGTCTTACTTTTCACGTAAACTAAGAAATACAAGTGCTAGAAGAATTGCGAAATCATGGCAGCGTTCGACATCTGTCTCTCTCCTACTTGAGTGGGGGATGCGTCCGCGTAGACAAATAATACAACCATTCCATCAGTACTTTCTTATGACGTTGTAACCTTCGACTATCGTCAGTAAACAGACTTTACAGACAACCGTTTTATTTTTATATAGGATGACCCTAGCCAATAATAGTTCGCTCAGCTAGTGAAGGAGTGCCATGGTGACTAACCTGGAGCGGGAAGCGAGCCTTGTAAGCGCGGTGCGACCACAGCCGGTGCGCGCCGGCGGTGACGCCGACGGCCGCCAGGCAGTACAGGACGAATGCTGGAAAGACAAGACAATTTCACTTTGACCCGCCGCAAAGTGAGGGTGTTCTATGCCGTGATCTATTAGATAGTGGTGGTTAGATAGTGGTAGACCACAACCCACCGCGCTGGTCTCATTGGACCCGCTCAAAGCTTACCACGAGGCTTAATATTGCTGGATGGTCCAGCTATATTGGTCTTCTTTGGCTAGTCTTACGCATAGTCGCAGGGTCTGCCACTTGGCAATTTAAACAAACTCCAAACTTACCACGGCTTTAGACGTTGTTGGATAATGTTCCAGTAATAATTCTCAGCTGGAAACCTCTGTGTTCTACTCACCTAGAGCCAGAGTCTGCCAGCGCGCGCTGGTGACCGCTAGGTACAGTCCATACAGAGCTGCGATGTGTCCGTAGGTGAAGGTCAGCAGGTTAGTTTTGAGGATGGGCTGGTGCCGCGCCTGAGCCACCCTCAATTCTTCAGCCCTGCTGTCTAAGAGAACAGGGGTGTTGGACCTGGGAGGCATCTCGTGGCTGAAATTATATGCATAGTAGCTGATGTGTGAAGGCCTCAGTAAAAGCAACATCTTGATACTCACACGAAGAAAACATTCTAAAAACCTACGATACGTTATACTCAATAAAAAAATGTTTTATACTACTTGGCTATATATGAATTTATAATACATTATTATTATTTTTTAAACTAATTATTGTAATTGGTTGTTATTTAAATAATTAAATATAAAATACTAAATTAAGTTAAAATTTCTTTAAAAATAAACTTATTTAGGTACCTTAAATTCACTATCCTTTTATGATAAATAACTTATAAATTTAAAATAAATTAAACATAAACAAATTATTTAAATGAGTAATACTGTGCATTGACTGCTTTCCTCAACGCACGCCAATATTATAATCTTTATCTAATGCTTTAGCATTTGTAAGCTACCCATTCTGTATATTAGGGTACAGTGGTGTACTTAGAATAAAACTGATAAGTATGGACTCAAGCGCCGAGGGTTCCGTGTCATTATTTATTCAAGTTTTGTAATAAAAAAAGCCAGTAAAAATATGAATAAATATAATGTTGTATTATAATACTTACTTCCAAATAGCCATGTTGGCTAAGTGGGTCATTGAAAAATTCAACATCCCAGTGGTCCCCTCTGAGTGACCGGTAAAGGGGACAAGTGAAAGTGGGACAAGAATTTTTCGATGACCCACTTGTTTATCAAGTTTATCAAGCTGTTTTTTGTCATTTCTGTATTTGATTATTTATACGATGTCCCAGTTGTCCCCTGCACACGGTCCAAAGAAGACAATCCTAGAGGGGACAATTGGGACATATCCTTTATAATAGTAATATTTCCTTAAACAATAATTAAATTTGTAATAATAAAAAATATGCTGAAGAACAATGCGAGAAGTCAAAGTCAAAGAAAAACATTAGTTATTGAATTTCTGTGTGACTTTGGTGTGTATGTCAAAGGTCGTATGTTATTCATGGCATTGTTAACAGTTTATTTATTTATTCAACAACAATTTTTCTTAGTCTATTTTAGTCAACTAAGTGACAACTTGTCGAAATAATCGGTCTGCCAGGCTCCCTAGATTTGAGATGGTTGAAATTACATTAATTAACTACATAAATGTGTACAATTAAATTAAATTGTAGTGTATTATTATATGAATTTGATTACATTTCATAATTTTTTCAGGAAACTTCTTTAAGCCCTTGTCTATATCTATACTTATATTATACGGCTGAAGAGTTTGTTTGTTTGAACTAGAGATGTAACGGAGCTTCGATTCCGGTTCCGTTAAGTCGGAACTTCCGATTATTATTACACTTTCGGTTCCGACTTCGGTTCCGATACTTTGGTATCGGATGTTAATCGGAGGTCGAACGAAACAACGGGCGGCGCGCGACGGCCTGCGCCGAACAGATTCATACATGTCGCTGATTTAATTTGTTTTAGCTTTTGTTCATTTATTGTAATGTAACCAAATGTAACACGGTACTTTGGGTTTTAAGTTTTAATTTTAATTAAACTTTAAATTCATTAATTTTATCTTTTGTTTATTTGGAATTATGCCAATTTGTTTCACAGATGTTTTTTTTATTTTAAATAAAAAATAAAAATGAAAAGAATTGACTATAAATAATGTTTTATTTGTCCTTAAACAAACTGACCCTGCCTCCGATTTCGATTCCGATTCTGATAAATCAAATTTGAAAACTCCGATTCCGATTTCGGTTCCGATAAAACTACCTCCGTTACATGATTTGCAAAAAATTCGCCGAAAACACAATTCACCGAATCACAATTCGCCGAATCGAAATTCACCAAATTACAATTCGTCTATAAATCGCAATTTATAGTAGATTTGCAGAAATTCCGTTACAAAAACTGTTTGGAACTATTATAGCGGGCAATATTTTTTTTAGGGTGTTTCGACTATAGCGGAAAATTTGCGATTCGGCGAATTGTGAAAAAAAAGAAAGTGCTTTTTTGTATGACGCCAATCAAAATAAATAAATAAATATTTCCTTACTTGAGGCTGCCCGACGCCGACGGTCGCTACGCCCCGCAAGTAGAGAACTAATTTACTTGACTTGTGATTAAAATGCAACAGAAGGAAACAAATAAAGGCTGTGAACTTTACTCCCACACTGAAACATTTTCAGTGAAATTAACAAACGCATTGAATAAGGAATCTAGGCCAAATAATGTCTCGTTCAACAATGTAATAATTAACCAAAACTGTTCACGTGGTATAATTATATCATGTTTATTCAAGTTTACTTTTATGGGCCGGTTGTAGTATTTTGTGAACTGTTTTTGTTTTAGTTAGGCAAAAAAAACTTTACGTTATTTTTAAAAGTTTAGTACCTACATGAAATTAACCGAAGAGTAATTTGAAGGAAATGATGCGCCGTGGAAGTTTTGAATCTGTGCTGATATTATTAAGCTGAAGACAGCATCACCTAGCCCCAAACCATAGAATAATAAATGACTACCAAACTAAGCAGAGCTTGTAGTAGGGGTGTAAGGTGAGTTATACATACTACAGAAAATCATTTTTTTGTTAATACATAGGTACCTACATATGATACATAGAAATACTAAAGTAACACTAATACTGCCACTGCCATCATTTTCAGTTATAAACTAATATTTTGCAATGTGCCATGTGGATTTTGACTAAGGCGTAGGCGATTTTGTCTATGGACTAGTATGCAAACTTTAAATCCAAAATTTACAATAAATACTATACATAGTATTTATTGTAAAAAGATTTTCGTCGTTCGTGTTTATACATATATATTTTTATAATAAGATACATATTTATTTTAGGTTAGTTAAGATAGTAATAATTTGTCATAGTTTTAAGAAAGTTATTAATTATTAAGTTCTGCTGTCATGTACAAAGCTTAGCAGAGAAGCCGAGGCATGTAGCAGTACCTTGCCGTAACACAGTTTTAAACTAAAACGGAAGGTATGATTCATTGCATCAGGCCTTAGATAGTAAGTCGCAACCAAAAACTTAGTTATAAGTTTATATGTTTTATCATCTAAGGCTAAAATATTGTAATTTTTTGGAAAATAAACTTTTTTTTTTTTTTTTTTTTTTTTTTTTTTATTTAAAGTTTGCCTACCAGCCCAAGTCAAAATTGAGACATTAGTTGATCTTTAGTTTGATTTTATTGTTTACCTAGCCCTACATTTGATACCTAGAAATAGAACAGTTCGTGGAAGCATTTGTTTTGTCACTGTAGTTAATTAACTATCGGTGTCTTGCTGCGCCTTAATTGAATGGCGGGTCACCACTCACCACCCACCTCTGGCAGGAGGAGGTACACGAGTACATGCATGTTAGAAGATATAAGTCAGACGGGGAGAATGGGGTCCTGGCGAACGCAGGGTTCCAGAATTAAAGTATTCAAAATTGAAAAGTAAGTTCACACTGGAACAACTCTATAAATAAGTTGGATAACTAAGGCAAAATAATTAGACTGTCATTAAGATTATTAAACAATATTGTACACAGTAAAAATAATTGTAAAAATACGTACATTTAATCTGTTTTCTTGCAAACGATACAGAGCATGAAGTATCGCTTTCGTGCGATTTGTACTGAATGTATGCATCACATGCACTCCTCACTCCGGAACTTTGATGCCCTATATATCTTGTCACTTTCTTATTAAATTGATAAAGCGAGAAATATCAAGTATTTAACAGAATACCTCTTTTATACGTAGTTATCATGCATATTCTGATATTCGTATTACTATGTACTTACTACTATTATCTTCTAGATCCGATAAACTCAATCTTTTGATGAGATTCTTAGCATTTAGAGCTGCTGCAGTTCAGTACTAACCTCCATGGCAACAACAAACCCTTGCTGTCAATGCCAAATTACAAGGATTACTGTTGATTTAAAGAAGATTCAAACAGCAAAGTTTTCGTTACATACCGCAGGAGGATCATCGTCGCGTAGGAGGAAGTAACATTGCGTTATAAACCTAGAAAATAAAAAGTCGGTCACTGCAAATGACCTGCTACTGAATAACATACAATAACGCATTCTAGGTTAATTATTAATTTCTAATTGTTTCTTTCCTTGGTGTGTAATAAAGTATTTTTTATCTTTCTTTATATCTATCTAACACATGCAATTTAGGATAAAAAGACCTACAATGGCCACTAACCAATTCGCGTAGTTTTTCGAAACCGAAGTATTTTCTACATTTCTGTCTTTGAGTAGGTATTTTAAAGAAGGTCTGGATTTGATTTTTTATACATTTCGTAGAATTAATCAAGAATAGGGTTATTGTTTTTGTAAATTAATTGCAGGCAATGGACGGACATAATAAAATAGTAATGAACCTTATCAGGATCACTACCGACATTCGGCCACTGCTCGTATGGGTCTCGTAGGGGATTTGTGGAAAGTTTTTCCAACTATCCCCTTCGCATGGGATACTCGCCATTTCCATGCCATTCGGCATCCGGAGTAAGCCTATTGTTACCAGTAATTTATCCAATAAACTATCTCTAGTAGTTTATTTAATAAAAAATAAATAAATATTTCCGGACTAATCAAACAGCATCACCTAACCCCAAACTACATACTACATAGATACATTTTTTTTGTTAAAACATATCTACATATAATACATAGAAACACAATTATATGTAAGATTATAATCATCTCTCCTCTTCAATGGTCGTTCCATCACACACGCTCCCCCTCAATAATATGAAGATTTCTTCATTGTTCTCTTAAATTTTTGTGGTTATATCGCATAGATCTTAGCTTCGAATATAAATAGTTAAGACGTAAATATTGTGACGTGTTTTGCGTGTCTAATAAATAAATAAGTAATGAAAAGACACTATTAGATGAAAATATCCATTTTAACTTTAAACATAATGTCCCGTATACACAGCGGAGCTATGAAGAGCCCCCGCCAGTGATTGCCTCGTCCAGCCGGCCCATTGTTGGGCGATTGTTGGGCACTTGCCGCACTCGCCAGTAATTAGGCGTCGCCATGTTGTGTTAGCTCGGTCCGACATGAGAACAATGGTCAGCTCGCTTCCCGTTCGGATAAGGCGACCGCCATCTTTGGCGCTGGAAGTCATCATCACTCATTGTTGAGATTTTTGGGACATACAGTATAAAATCTACATGTTAAACACTAGCTACAGCAAAATAAATTGATGATATTGAGCCCCAAAATAATTTATTTTTATATTAAGACTTAGGTTACGGACTATTGTAATTTGTTAACTTAGTAGTAAAGGTACAAAATACAAATAACTTGTCGACGCCCCCCGCGAATAATCCGGTAATCGTAAAAGTGTAAATGTTCAGGAAAAATAAAAAAACATTTTTCCTTAATAACTCCATTTAACAACAAGTATCAGAGACTTTTTATATCGCATAAGGAAGCACATTTTTTCAGTTATCTGGTTATTTCAACAAAATTTAACTAGGCCCATGGGCTTCCTTATAATTTAGCTGGATGCATTTTACTATATTAGTGTACGTGAAGGTCTGGTCAGTAATGTCACTTAAGATATTGTTCGTGTAAGTTTATATTTTCGACGGCAACAGTAAAATCTTCTTGCGATATTATTCGTGTAAATTTATATTTTCGATGGCAATGGTAAAATCGTGTAACGCTATTATTCGTGTAATTTGTTTTGTATACTGAACATTTGTAAAAGCCAATTATGTGGTTATTCGATTGTTTGACAGTAACGTACATTTTATTGCTATGACTTTTACTGTTTATTCGAATAGTTTACTGAAGTATTATTTGGTGATTTTTATAGTACATTTTATGAAATAAAGCCTTAATTTCATGAAATATACTATAAAAATAAAGGGCATTCTAGTAAACGAAACAACTTTGGTTAGTTTGAGAAAGCACGATAGTTATTTTTATTATAAAAAATGACACTGCACTGAAGACACGACTATTACACTTGATTACACAATCATGAAAATTATAATAAGGTCCTATTACAGTTAAAATTCTTAATCAGAATCCTCATCGTGACCTGATTCGGTATCACAAAAGCTTAAGTTCCTATAAAATTGTTGATAATGGTGGGGAATTGCTTGGGAGTTACACAGGCTTAGGAGATCGTTATACAGAGCTTTCTTAATAGGGAGGGGCTTGTCGTATGCTGGCTTTAATTCAATACTTTCAATTGATTTGGACACCTGTTTCTGCCGTCGCTGTCTACTTCTGCCTGCATCGTAATCCAATTCAATATCCTGCATCCAAACCTAAACGAGATGAGGAGTTAAAAGTGGAACAGATGGATTTATCAGGTGATTTACGTATCCTGAGAGAGGAAATTGCAGATCTTAAACAACACCTAGCATGGGCCGTTAAGACCATCGTCTCTTATGAGTCCAAACTGGAAAAGTATGCCGATCATGTACAATTTCTACATAATAAGGTTATAGAATCAGAAAGCCGGTATTTTCAACCTCCGCTTGGGTCATCTGACGGTAACTAAACGTTGGTCGCTCCAATACAACTAGTTGAGACTCCGTTGTCGTCCGACGAGTTCCCGGTGTTGCCACTTACTATGCAGCCGCTTACAAATAACCATAGTATACGAAGAGCAGAGAGATCTGCGGTGTCTAAGTTTCCTATATCGGCAAACAATACTTTGTTGGTGACAAACAATAATGGAAAGGGCGATGAAACCGAGATGACTACTTCTACGAATGTTCGAGGTTGGACTTCAAATAAGAGGCTCTCCGAAATAAAAAAAGGGGAGAATAACTTGTTGAACACCATCGTGGCTGTAGAAAGGAAAAAACACCTTCATGTCTGGTTCTTACACCCTGAAACTACCGTGGAAACCTTGACAGATCACGTTCAATCTGTGTGCAAAACCTCTGAGGTTAAAGTTGAGAAAATAAAGCCGAAGAGTAAACGTGATTACTCATCGTTCGTAATAGGTGTTCCTGTAAGCGCTTACGAGCTGTTGTCTAATGGTTCCGTATGGCCTGTGAATGCTGCGTTCTCTGAATGGCAGTGGTTTCGAAAACACACAGCAAATCGCAACGCCGTCAAAGCACAAAAACCACCTTCGCTCTAAGCCTCGCCCCCAATATGCGAGTATATACTACCAGAATGTACGAGGATTAAGGACAAAACTAGACTTGTTTACCCAGGGCATGCTGGCATCGTCAGAAGACCTATTCGCGATTACTGAAACGGGTTTGAATGACTCGTTCAGCGATGGCGAGCTTATACCTCCGGGCTTCACTGCTCATCGTTGTGATCGTGTGGATGGACGGAAACAAGGAGGCGCTTTACTAGCCGCGGCCCCGTCCCGCCTAGACTTGAGAAATATTGCACTATCCATTAATGTAAATGATTTCGTATTTGAACTTGTATGCTCTATGATAACAGGAAAGAGTAAAAACCTTTTTGTATTTTGCGTTGTATACATACCTCCTGGTAGTAAAGAACAAGAATATTTATCATTGTTTAAAGAAATCGAGAAGTTATGCTCTCGTTATCGTAAAATGCTAGTTGTAGGGGATTTTAATTTATACTCGGCCTCAACTGATATAAATAATTACTACGAGTATTTTGTTGCTTATTGTGGATTTCATCAGGCTAATAATATAATGAATTGTAACGATCGAGTTTTAGATTTAGTTTTGTCCAACTTAGATGATTTTGATATAGAGGTAAATGTTTGTAATAACCCGATTGTACCAATTGACAATCAACATCCTCCACTTGTTGTAAACTTGAGATATTTTGATAGTCACCGGCTGAGTGGTGAACCCTGCCATACTTATGTTCAGTCTGGGAATCAAAGATGTCAATGGGATTATAAGAGGGGGGATTAGCAAGTCTTTATACTGAAATCGGTACTATAGACTGGTCGATGTTATATAGCATGAAAGATATAAATAGAGCTGTACCATACTTTTATTCATTAATAAATAATGCTATCGATAGGTCGGTGCCGCGCAAGGATAACTATAGTCATAAAAAACGTCCCTGTTATCCAGATTGGTATACCCGTGATATTAAATACAAGATAAAATCTAAGAGTGAACTGCACAAAATATATAAAATTAGTAAGAATATAAATGATTACCATGATTTCTCAAATAAGAGAGCGCTTGTAAAAACAATGATTAAAGAGGCTTACGATGCATATATATACAGGGTTTCCCAGAAATGGTGGATAATCCTGCACGTGCGTGTGCGGGGGGGGGAGGTGGGGCCCCAAATCCCCAAAAAAAAAATCTATTCCCTACAGTCCGCGGTCTACGAATTTTTTTGTAAAATTTAGAAATTTCCCAGTTTTCCTCACATTTGTGGGCATCACGTCCGCTACATGAGGCCTAGTTCGGATTTTTTTCTTTTAACGTATTCCCTAATAATGGTATTCCTAAATTACCTTTAAAAAAACGCAACTACTTAGGATAGTAGTTAACTAGTAGTCCCTAAACATAATTTTTATTTCTGAAATTTATTTTACTGCTAAGTTTGAGCACCTGTGGTATAAAAAAAATGTATTGGAGTTTTATAGCCAACCACATAAAAAAATTACCAACATCATAAGGATTCTAAAAAAGTAGCATAAGTATCTACTTTAATGGTAAAATTACTGAGCTATAGCTACTAATGTGTAAAAGTAGGCGTTTCATTACAAAATTGCAAAAGAAAAAAATAAAACAAGTAATTACCAAAAAAGTATTTATTATAAAAATAATCATAGTAAATGTTCAAATTGGGCTCCTGTTGCCCTTATGCAAGCTCTACACCTTTTTATAAAAGATCTTTGTAATTTGTTATTATAATTTTTTGATGATATAATTCTGGCTGCTTCGGCGACGCGAAGTCGAAGTTCTTCTAATGAGTTTATGGGTTTTTTGTAAACCTGCTCCTTCAAACAGCCCCAATAAAAAAAATCCAGAGGATTTAGGTCTGGGGACCGTGGTGGCCACAATATTGGCCCCAATCGGCCGATCCATCTGTTGGGATAGGCATAATTTAGATAATTCCTTACTTGCACTGCATAATGTGCCGGACAACCGTCGTTCTGGAGCCACATTCCTTGCCGGATGGCTAGTGGCTCATCTTCTAATAATATTTGCAACTGGTTTCGAAGAAATTCTAAATAATTGTTGCCATTTAGGTTGCCCGGCAATTCATAAGGGCCTATAATTTTTCCATTTAATATGCCCGTCCAGTAATTTATTTTAAATTGATACTGGGATTTATCTTCTCTCATCAAATGTGGATTTGTCAATTGCCAACTGTGCAAGTTATGAAGGTTAAGATACCCATCCCTTTTACATGTAGTCTCATCGCTCCATAAAATTTTTCTGAAAAAATCTTGATCTTCTTGAATTCTTGTTAACATTTCACTGCAGAAAACAATCCGTGCTTGGTAGTCTCGTGGTAGCAATGTTTGTACACGTGTCACGTGATAAGGATGCAGTTTAAATTTTTTCACAATACGATGTGCTGTAGATTTTGATATTCCCGTACGGCGTTCGATATCTGGCATCGAAATACTGGGATCTTCATCCACCATGTCAAGGACGATTTCTTCAGTTACAGGATTGTGGGGTCGTCCTCTGCTCCTAGGGCCACCAACGCCAGTACAGAAACAGAATTCAACTGAATGTGCCGAGCAGGTAGTAAAGTCTAATTTTAGGGTCGACAGCTCTACTTAACTGATAAAAACTAAAAAAAAATATCTGCAAATAATTTTGCAATTTTGTAATGAAACGCCTACTTTTACACATTAGTAGCTATAGCTCAGTAATTTTACCATTAAAGTAGATACTTATGCTACTGTTTTAGAATCCTTATGATGTTGGTAATTTTTTTATGTGGTTGGCTATAAAACTCCAATACATTTTTTTTATACCACAGGTGCTCAAACTTAGCAGTAAAATAAATTTCAGAAATAAAAATTATGTTTAGGGACTACTAGTTAACTACTATCCTAAGTAGTTGCGTTTTTTTAAAGGTAATTTAGGAATACCATTATTAGGGAATACGTTAAAAGAAAAAAATCCGAACTAGGCCTCATGTAGCGGACGTGATGCCCACAAATGTGAGGAAAACTGGGAAATTTCTAAATTTTACAAAAAAATTCGTAGACCGCGGACTGTTGGGAATAGATTTTTTTTTTTGGGATTTGGGGCCCCACCTCCCCCCCCCGCACACGCACGTGCAGGATTATCCACCATTTCTGGGAAACCCTGTATACGTTACAAAGTCGTTTTTCTAAAGATCCGAAGTGGTTTGGACTTTTATAAAATCTAAAAAGTCTAAATTACGCCGCTCTTGTATCATTAATGAGCTGTCTCCGTCAGAATGTAGTCAAGAATTTGCGAGCTATTTCCATTCAGTCTACAACGATAAACCTCCTAGGCATGATGTTGCAGAGGCTATGCGCGCGGCGGTAGGAAGCAGCGCTCAACGCGTGGTAGTAGAGCGCTTGACACACTCCGATGTCAAATTTGCATTGAAAGTGCTTAAGCCGAAGTTGTTGTATAGTCCTGATGGAATTCCATCTTTCGTTGTAAAGGATTGTAGAGAATACTTCATAAATCCTCTTTTGTATATTTTTAATCTTTGCATAGAATCCGTTGCAATAGGCATAACCGAAGTAAGGAGCCACTTGATAATGAATATGGCTGGATATCGTTTTCTAAATAAAACCCCGAATAAACCTGTACTAGCACTTACTTAAATAGCGTAGAAAACTTTTTACCCGAATAATATCGTAACAATGTATACTGTCAAATCAAATTGATATTTTGTTTAGTAAAGATCTAAAACCATATTATTCGTTTAAAATAATTTTAAACTATTTTTTATGGAATATACGCGTAGTTTTTCATATCTTCGTAAATAAAGATAGAAACATTCTGAAAAAAATTCACATGGTGTATTATTACTTCTAGATGCCGAAAAACGCATAACATGAAAAACCCCGTAATAGGTCATTACCGGATTATTCGCGGGGGACGTCGTTGTCTTTAGTAAGTGATCACAATTAGTCTGCTCTGGTGTTATAAGAATCATTTTATTTTTCAATAAAAAAATTATTTGAAATTAACACTTTGGTGAAATTTCACACTAGAACATGTTTTGAAACGTTGATTTTGATCACTCACTTTTGCTGTTGACTGTAGGAACCTACCTAGCTACAAATTTAGTTTTATTATAAGTACTTGGGTTTTACACGAAAGTTTAAAATCAAACTATGAGATCGAATATTGAATATTGCCTATTGGATTTTCGTTACCTAACATTAACCAATTATACTTAAACAAAGTCAAAGTATCTTTAATATAATAATGCAATAAAGATACTTTGACTTTGACTTCGACTTTGACTTTACGACAACTAGCTACCAGCCCGCGGCTTTCCCGCGTAATAATACATGTATCTGCGAAATACGTTAGCGACAATCGGAGGTCCGAAAAAAAACCGAAACTGATTTTAATTACTTTAATTTAAAAGATAAAAATTACAAAGTAAATTCTTATATCTAACTATACTAGATACGACTAATTCGAAGTGTGAATCAGAAGTGCGGGGCACGGAGACAATTGCTTTATATTTCGAGTGATTGACGTCAATGCTGCGTCTGCACATCCGTTGTCCGATGCAGGTCGATGGCTCTGCTGCGTCGGCGATCCTCTATTAGGTTGCATATGTAATTCCTCCACCCTCAGATCGGCGACTATTTTGGAAGATTGAGAGAAAAATGTCGCCGGAACGTTCCCTGGTTCCATGGAGGTTGTTAGTGATGGTTCTGTGTTCCTTTCATAATTCTATCCTGGATAATATGTAGTCCATGAAGATCTACGGAGTTCGAGTGAAAGTGGGAAGAATCATTGGTTTCCTGGGTTTCAGCATCGTAGGGTATCTTCGTTAGTTTGAGTGGTGATCCTTTTATTTCATCGTTTTCATTGACTAAGGTGAAGGTTTCAGTTTTGAGTCGACAGCCAACAGGAATGGTAGTTAGGAAGCTGCCTTGAAGTGTCGTGTAGTCCTTTCGGTTGCAGGTGAGCTGTACCTTCGTTTGGTGAGGGAAGGACAGAATGTAATGTTGGTCATCGAGCTTTTCCATTGCTTCTCTTGACAGGGTGACTTTGGTGAATTTGCAGGAATCTTGCAGGACTTGGTTGGTGATCAGATCCTTTATCAGACTTGGTTTGTTATCTTCTTTTCACAAAGATACCGGTATTTGAGCTTCGGGCATTCTGCCTCTATGTACATGAATTACATTTCTGTAGTTGCTATTAGGGATAGGATGGGATAAGAGCCTGTGCGTGCCTTTTGAGTACTACAGCTAACCTAAATAATTCATAACTATCTTTAGAAACTATCGGGAACATAAAAACGAATACTTTCTGATTTTTAGAATAGTAGTATCCCGGTTTGATGGTATCATAGTACCTACTCTCTTAGCTCTAAATCTAAAATATTCTCTATGCCATAGATCATTTTTATTAACCATGGCGCCTAATATCTATCATAGAATCATGCGTACTTCCTGTACGAATAAAAGCTAAACTATTTTTTTTTTTATAATAACGAATTAGTCCTACAAAATAAAATTTTCAATCTACAATATTTTAAATAATGAATTATTAATAGTCTAGAGTGATCTAGGTTACCACTTATACTTTTAATATAGAACCTTAGCCATTTACAAGACCTCTTTTGACCCTATGGGTTTCAAAGATTTTAATTGATTGAGTACTTTGTCGACTTTGCCAATAATGAATAATTCGTAAAGTGAGTAAGTCTCGTTGAGCATACGATTTTTATAGCTAGGTAATACATTAGATAAGGTATTAACGTTGTCTTTAAGTTTTAAATCTTGAAATTAGAAGTATAACCAAAGGGATTCTGTAACGAGTTCGCTGCTTTAGAATACGCTTGAGCCTAGATTTTGCAAAAGGTCGTCGTTTTTTAGAAGTATTTAAATGAATTGGTAAATCAGCTAAAACAGTGTCCTGGGTATAACGGGCTGCTGTCTTTTGCCGGCTCGCTTTGGGATTTTTTACGAATACCTGCTGTTGGAGTATATACTCTATCTCATGTTCACGAGTCTTGTTCCTATTCAGTATTATAGCTGTACGGTTAGCAAGAGATGGGTCATTCATTGATGATGTCTCATTACTGGTGTGAACGGTCTCAGTTGATTCATTATTAGCGGGGGCAAGTATGGAATCCGAAGGATTTCGCGTTAATGAGTTAAGTTCATCTATTTCCTTAATTAAAGATTGAGCGTCGTTAGCGTGGATTTCGACACGGGAAAGAGCATCAGCATTAGCGTTAGCTTTTCCTTTCTTATATTCTACCTTGTATTTATATTCGCTAATTTTAACATCTTGCGCGCGGACAGATAATGGTTGAGTGCCCGTGCACTCGTTATTATAAAGCTCTACATGCGCTGGCCTATCAAGTGAAAAAATTATGTCAGTAGGTGTTGGGTTTTCTACAGCCTCGGGGCTTCTAAAAGATTGGTTAGCGCCTGTATCTATAGGTAGTTTTAATGGTGGGTTGGCAATCTGTATATATGGTAATTGCCTTTGAGTTTGAAGATTTAATTCTATCCTGGCTTTTGTAAAGTTAAATCCTCCTGAAAATCCTGCTCATCCTGACTAGTTCCTGCTTGGGGATAAGAATTACCGCAAGTTTTATTTTCAACACTCATATCATAGTACGAGGAATCATAAGCAAAACCAGGTGTAAAAGTATTATAATAATCATTAAATTCAGTGTAGTAATTGTAATCGGGTTCCTGGTAATAGCTGTAATATGAGTCGTCGTGCGTCACACAGTCATTCATATTCATTTCTCGCGTTCTAAAATAATTACTTGGAGGTGGGTTCCCGGATTTACTCCAGTCATGTCCCATCATCATTCTAGTAGGTGGAAGTACTTTAGGAGTGAAATTCTGAACTCCACTCATGGGCTTAGAGGGTTGGTTAGAGTACTGTGGTGAATTATGACGCGGTGGTAATCTAAATACATTACTACGGGGGTTGTAATTAGGGGGTGGTGCACCAAACATGCGTTGTGTGTTCGTAGGCATACGCTGTATAGGTTCCGTGAATTTAAACTGTTGCGGTGGAGGCCTTATGGGCCGCTGGCCTACAGTCATAGGCCAATTAGGCATAGGCTGTGGAGGTAAAGATAAACGCGCGGGGTTAAAACCTGTCGGGGGCATGAATTGTGGGACCTTAGGGGTCATGTGGGCCCTAGGAGGTTCACTACGCTGTTGTAAATATAAAATATTCAATTCCTCTTGTACATATTCTAAGGCTTTTTCAATAGTCGGGGGTCGCATGCATCGAATACGGGACCCTAAAGGCTCTTTGAGACCTCTTATAAATCCCTGCAAAGTAACTTTCCTATAAAGATCGCGTTTAGCCTCAATAGTAGTTGGTAAATTTTCATGCAAAGTAACATAGGTCATTATTGTACTGAACAATGTCTGACAAGCATCGTAAAATTCCTGCGGTGTTCTATTACCTTGTGAAGCTAATGAAAGGTCATTGTAAAGGGCTGTTTCGTCACGCTGATCAGAAAAATTATTAATTAATGCATTCCTTATACCTAACCAGTTATCAGGAATTCCGTTAGAGTTAATTGTACATGCGGCGGTTCCTGTGATTTTATTCAGGATACCATTAAGCAAACTTAAGTTTGATAATTCATGGCCAGGACCTGCTCTTAGGTACTGTGCCGCTAACTGGTCACATATCTTAATAAATCTCGTTAATATATTGGGGTTCCCGTCAAATTCGGGGACAAGGCGGAGGGCCTTGAAAATGGTATCTGTGTCAACCGAAGACATATTATCTAAATTAAATAAAAAAATCTAACTCAAAATCTAAATCTAAAATATCAAAATTCCTATTTCTATCTATATCGCGTTGGCGACCTTGAGATAAAGGCGCCCGCACACTAGATGCTCTTGGATGGTAAATCTTGAAGGATAAGAAATTACAATGGCCAAGGAAGCAACACAAGAGATGTATTCAAGTGTACTTACATATATTTCATTTTCCGGTTTCTCCTCGTGAATCGATAGCTGGATTCTCCTCCTGGTTTGCCGCCGGACCGTAGGTTTGGAAATTCGACTCTGAACTTGATAGCTCACCCGGGTGACTCGCGACGCGGATTCCCGATTTTGGGGTCCTTGTTCCCGAAAATCCCGAGGGAATTTCCTACCGCCTGCGCCAAATACGTTAGCGACAATCGGAGGTCCGAAAAAAAACCGAAACTGATTTTAATTACTTTAATTTAAAAGATAAAAATTACAAAGTAAATTCTTATATCTAACTATACTAGATACGACTAATTCGAAGTGTGAATCAGAAGTGCGGGGCACGGAGACAATTGCTTTATATTTCGAGTGATTGACGTCAATGCTGCGTCTGCACATCCGTTGTCCGATGCAGGTCGATGGCTCTGCTGCGTCGGCGATCCTCTATTAGGTTGCATATGTAATTAAATTGTTATTACATATGCAACCGAATAGTTAGTATAATTTAATTGTTTGTCCTTTAATGGGAAAACAGCTTCGTCCATGCCAAATTTGACTCAAATCGGGCTTTGCTCGCAATAATAGTATTTTCCCACGAAAAACGATATTTTACCGTGGTAAAAAGTTTCATCAAAATACATCCAGTATTTTGCAACAAACACACTCACATCCTCAGAAACTTTCACATTTGTAATGTTAGTGGCATTGGCCATAACTATTACGAGTACTAAATCGTTATAAGAGACTTAATATCAATTTGCCTACGTTAGTTTGGGAATTTAATAAACGAGGTTGCTACTAATTACAAAAGTTATTTATCTGAGCTATACTTATAATAAGTTAAAAAAGTCCCCAACTTCATAAATGAATAAATATATAAATCTAAATTTTAATTTAAGAAAAACCCCCTATTCCAATGCCTTAATTTCCTTATAAGTAAAGCACCATAATATTTAGTAGTTAGGGCACGCGATGCTCTTTCATTTGATACCCCACTCGAGTACCTATATTTGCAGATTTTCGGTTTTCCTTCCCCACTCTCACCCCCATAACTTTTGAACGGCTCAACCGATTTTCATGAAACATGTCTAAGAACACCTGGGCCAAACTCACCTTTCATACAAAAAAAAACTAAATTGAAATCGCTCCATCCGATCGGGAGCTATGATGCCACAGACAGACAGACAGACAGACAGACACGTCAAACTTATAACACCCCTCTTTTTTGGTCGGGGGTTAAACATTGATATGCATGTACGTTGCTACGAACGTATTTCAGCACGACGCGACGTCCACTGCTGGATATAGATATTGATGTAGGTTTCTAGTTATCTCGGTTTGAAGCGGCATGCATACACGGGTGTAAAAATGGGAGTAAAATGCTATTACAAAATACCTTTGCGAGAACCTCCTCATTAATGTTTGTTTGTTAAAAAAATAAACAAATTTAGTAACATGATACCTATGAGTGAGAAGCATCACTGTCCAAAATGAGTATGTATGCAGTACATTATCAAGCAGACATTGACCTCACTAATGAGGGGAATGGATATAATTATCGCGGTGCCAAATATTGTGTCGGTGCATTCGACTAACTATGGGCTCTTTAGTACACCGAGCCCAATCGGCTCATCGGGCCCGGTTGACGTAATGCAAATTATGAATTGGTCAACTGGTCCCGCTTACTAAATATATTTTTAGAATAGACAGCGAGGTAAGAATGAAATGACTGTATTGTACGGTCTGCAAACTATACAGAGTACATGTTTCCGAAGCTCAGCAGTTTCTGCTATGACGTGCATTACATTCGCCCTCTCGGGCAGTCGCACACTACTGTCTAACAGACAACACGTCACGGCGTACCCTCGCGACCATACTCAACTAGTACAAATAAACCGTGAAAACTTACAAACTACTCTTTTAACACAACCTACTAGGTACTATAAGATTGTAGGGAGCTCACTACGCACCCTGCATGTAGGACCTTCTTTGTGGTTATTGACCCCACGTAATGTGGGTTAAGGACAAGGAAATTAACTGAATGTTGCCATTATTTCTACCGACTATTTATTTTGTATATTTCTCACTTAAGCCAATCCAATGGTGTAACAAAGTATAAAACAAATTAAAAGCAAACTGTCAACGGACTACATAGTTATTTAAAACCACGTAACATTTAAAGGCGCTTTTGTCGTAAGGAGCTGTCTCTCTAATGTATTTTCTAACATTTCCTTCTCCGACTCGTAGTAATTTATTATTCTATGACCGAGTCAAAAGATGTCCTTAATTTTTAACTACGTTTTTTTTTCGTTTATGGAATTACACTACTACCTTGAAATCCTAACAGTAAAGGAATAAATTGTTAAAAGTAACAAAAGATATAAGGAAAGACTTAATGGACATATAAACGAACTACCAAAGAATCTACTAAGTCAAGAAAATACTATTAGATGCCTAAAGAGGAAGTACTATATACTAAAATCCACAAACACAAATGAACATAACAGGACAGTTTAAAGGAATCTTTTCAGTAATATCTGATCAAATAAACACGATAAGAAACATTTAATTTTAATACTCAGTAGTTTAAGTGTGAATAAGAAGTACCTAATCTATACTAATATATAAAGCTGAAGAGTTTGTTTGTTTGTTTGTTTGTTTGTTTGTTTGAACGCGCTAATCTCCGAAACTACTGGTTCGAATTGAATAATTATTTTTGTGTTGGATAGTCCAGTTATCGAGGAAGGCTATAGGCTATATAACATCACGCTACGACCAATAGGAGCAAAGATATAGTGGTAAATGTGTAAAAAACGGGAGAAATTGTTCATCTTTGAATCCTTCCGTTGCGTGCGCCGTGAAAACGGTTCAAGATACACAAAAAATATGTATTAAAGAATAATAGCTCTTTTAATGATCTAAAAAACAGTCCGCGATAGTATATGTCTATCTTTTAAGATTAACTCAGAAAAACCGTTTTTATGGTACCTAATTTGGTCGAAATAATTTGTTTAAGTTGTATCAACATAATAATATTAATCTTTATTAAAATAAATATGTTGTTGGTTAAGAGTACTTCATCCATTATAACGCGGGTAGAACCGCAGGGCACAGCTAGTTTTAAAATATGTAGACGCCAAATTGTAACCCATCACTACAAAATTACCTCTAACAATTCAGATCTGCATTTATAGAACATAATGTACATAGGTAGAGCAGGACTACTGACCGCTCCTACCAGACAAATATGTACAGCTCCCAATTTCGTCCGCGTCATTCAACGTGGTGAGAAGTTTCCCAATAAGCCGGCCCTAGCCTCCTCTAGGATCAGTTCTGGTGCGCACTCGAGCCCGCGCCCGCCGCCAACTCGCCCGTCTTCAAGCCCGGCTTGCGAACACGCGAAATATTTATAAAAAATACGAGTACTACTTAACAAATATTCCTATAAAAAATATAAAACGAAAATTCGAGAGTCAAAAATTCGGTTGGCAAAGCTTTTAGTAAAGTTT
Organism: Gymnoscelis rufifasciata; assembly: GCA_929108375.1. NCBI lineage: Eukaryota > Metazoa > Arthropoda > Insecta > Lepidoptera > Geometridae > Gymnoscelis > Gymnoscelis rufifasciata. The sequence goes on from OV815321.1 coordinate 13,766,508, forward strand.
TGTTGAAACTTTGAAAGTTCATGTGATTGGTTTTTGTGATTTGTTTTGATACACTTAGGTAGAAATAACTAGTACCCAACGTGAGTATTTTTTTATTAATCTATGTTTTAAAATTAAATTGAATTAGTTTGTTGCTTGAAATATGGTATATATACATTATGTAGGTATCAGATTATACATCAAGTGCCTACTACATATTTCGTGAATTTAGATTTGACATGCAATGTCAATTTTAATTAAAGAAAAAAAGAAATAATACAATTTCAATATTTAGCAAAAGACTTTGTTATATAAATTCCTGTATTAAGAATTGTATAATAGGTGGATATGTGGAGCAAAACACTCATTTGCAATGCTGAAGCGAGTCGGACCGCTGCGAGTAACAAATAGCAGGGTATAATGGAATTTAGTGTATTCTATCTCTCTACAAAAAAGTCTAATAACCAAGTCAAAGATACTTATTATATGTAGGTATACCGGCTAACACCAGCAATCCCCCCAGATAGTTTTAATACAATATAAATAATTTGTTATGTCATATTGTTGAATACAATACATATTAAATGATTGAATATTATTAATAATGTAAGTGGAATAAACTTAATTATGTCTTTATGAAGTTTACCAACTTTGCAATTTATTTTTGTCGGATTGAGCTAGTAATGCATAAATGCTTATTATTATTTTTTTTACAAAATTCTTGTTTGTTAATAGGTCCACAATAAATCCACAAAATTCAAACTACATTAATGTTCAAATAAGTTGATGAAAGATCTATTATAGTTATCCCTAAACACCATCTCATAACGTAACCGTTCGATGAGATCAAACATTTAGTTTATTTTAGTTATCCTGTTTAATGATTTAGCATACCTAAGTATCTACTAACCAACTGAATAAAAACAGGATATTTGAAGAATATAATAATTTTTTTTCAGTATAACATAATAAATCATGTTATCATCAGTTTCGTAGTTTTTGACTTTTTCACCGTTCGATTGCATACCTATGCATAATAGTCTGAATTTATAAGCGAAAAAGGACAAAACACTACTATGCTAATATACAATATCAAGGATGCACGTATTAGGAAACTGAGTTGAGTTATCTCATAAATCAAGATCGCGTCGAAAACTGTTTAAATGGTGAAGGAAAATACCACGCGGATAAACGCGACGCGGATGTTTATTTTTAAGTTTTGTGTGTTATTAATTTTTATATGGATTTACTTAATGTTATCTGAAATAAACGAATACTAATAATAAAGCTACTTGCTGCATAACTTTAGATTATACATTATTTAAATGAATAACATTTCTACTTTATTTAATTTTAAAATTCTAACCTTTAGGGTTAGAATTTTACTTCTAACCATAAACCTCTATTATTACCTCTATTATTACTATTTATTTATATTTATAATATTTATTTTGGAAACACTAAATTCAATTAAAATATGTATATCATCATTGAGAATCATCAAAACTCGTTCGTAGAAAATATTTGTCGATTCTACACTTCTTCACAAATTTGTTAAGAATCGAGTAACTCCTTTTCTTAAATCGATTAAAGACAACACAATTCGTGTACTACTGTCTGAATTTCTATGACTTTTTACTTTCATCAACCGATAGATTTACGAGCTAATTGACTCCAGTTCGTAAACAAGTCATTAATATTATTATACTCATAATAGTCGTCACCGTAAATGGGCAAATTAATTTGTTTTGTGTGTGTATTGAGTATACACAAACATATTAAATTGTCATTGTAATAAAACGTAGGTATGTTATGATGTAGATAACAAAGCAATATTTGGCCGGTATCTTACGAACGGTAATAATTTCAACTCGTATATCGGCACTTGAAATCCGCCCGCCCGCGCTTCGTCCCGCCCGCCTAACGTGTTTAATATTCAACTATGAAAACTCGATCTTTTATCTAATGATAATAGATTGCTGCATAGTTTATAATAGAAATCATGAACCTTTTTATTGTCAGCATCTTCCTCCATTTAGGCTTCGGCTAAACCTAATGGCTTGAAAACGATTTTAAATTATATATAGCTTGTTTATCAAAGAAGACTATTTTACCGCGGGAAAATCCATTAAACCGCCAGTGTTGAGCGCCGTGCTTGAAACGCTAGTATACTAATATTGGGTAATATGAATATTATTATATTATGTTATTCAGTAAAAAATAGTACAAATATTTTAGTCATAGGTAAAGAAAATGTGTATAATATCATGCAGAATTAAGATTAAAATAATGTTCGAGTACCAGTAGCACAGCTAATAATTTGATTGAATAAAACAATCAACAAGTGTCGCTTCTGTGCGTTAACGGCGGCGCGCCGCTATAACGCGTGATTTGTCGTAACGTAACGAGTGGTTCGCGACTGTTTACGAACGTACAAGTGTGGAGATGGGTGCGCCGGGGTTACTGGAACAACAGCACTATTCTCACAATTGGTGTTAATTGTTCATTTGGAGCAGGATAAGATATATCTACCCTTTATATCTAATCCTGCTTTGAGAAATAAGTAAAAACACACACGGGAATAAACTCCACGTGAGGTGTATTAATTAATATCAACCTTCAACCTTTCTTTCTTTTCTTCGATCAACCTTTGACCTCTGCTAAGCGACGCTGACCTCGTCGTGATACGAGCAAATAAAAGATGAAGAAAGAAATTAGGAACTAAAAAACTTCCATTATAGATCGGTCTGTCAAAATATAAAAATACTGGATAAATTGAGTCGAAACATCCGTTCCAGGATTTTCCCTACTTTAATTACTGAAAGTTTAAGCTCTATTTATTGTATGAGCGCGTCCAAAGTCGGCAAAAGTGGTAAACATATCTCACTACTAGAATAGAAGAATATAACAGTAGTGAGATCATTTGACCATATACATATCATGCAATATCAATTTCGTTTTATGTTTTTCAGATTATTTCGTCTAGGTAGGTACACTAGACGCTTATATCAATTTGATGCTGACACCTTTGGAACCTTTGGAAATTGTTACATATTGACTTTTGACTAAAAATGGGGATTCGTCGGTTCCGGTTATGTATTGACTCCTGACGGGAGAGTGAAGGCCTTGATTCACCATGCTGCGCTGGCCAAGTGAGGGTTGGTGAATGTCACATGTCCTTTAAACTTTTCCAAAACATGCCGGGTAGGTAGGTAGGTTATATTATATACTTACCTGTTATCCTGGCCCGTCAACACCGAAATGAGTCTGGTGTGTCTCCAACACAATAGAACCACACAGATATTTATATAATGTATAGTGACTTGTATTTTAAGTTTCGTTACAAGCCAACACATGTTAGAATCCAAAAGAGATAAAATAAGTAAATTGTAGATACCTAACGACGTTGTTCTGCGCAGGTTGGTGGTTCGCGCGATGAGCCTCGCGCCCGCGCCCGGCTCCTCCGTCGCTGCCTCCAGCTGACTGCGCTATGGACACCATGGACTACACGATGGACCTGATCAAGTCCACTCCCTTCCAGGAGTACGACGTCAGCACGCACTTGTATAACAGTTCTTTCGATGAGGTCAGTATGTTATTTTATGATATTTAATCAGGAATTATCAGGAATAGCTAAAATGGAATACCTCATTAAATTAGCAATGGACTAGTTATACAGTTCTCAGATGGCATTTTGTCGATCGGCAAGCACAAGCCCACTAACAAAATAGATAGTTGACATGGTCAACATTGCTGACGGTGTCTGGGATTATCTTCCAACCGATATAAATGGTAATCTTTGATGGGGGCTTTTATCCATTTAATATTTTTTTTTGCTTTCTTGACCGCTGCTTGCATAGCTATTATTCACACAGTCAAGCCATAAAGATGCCATTAAGGGTAAGAGAAAAAGAGACTAAGGAAGACTAGAATCTTTTTCTTTCCCGTATTGGCATCCAGTTATTTCGGTCACTAGGTCGGTTACTAGCAGTCTTACTACATCATCCGTCTATATTACAGTCCATTAATTGGTGGACTTCTAATGCTGAGTTTCCTGATTCGCGGTCTCTACGTCACATATAATTGCTACTTCTCTCGTGTTTATTTCGGTGTCCCTACCGTCTCATCATGCAAATCTCTTGTTAATAGATGAACGGCACAGTGGCCACCCCCGTCCACCCCAGCAGCATGAAAGTGAGCGTGTTCCACGCGCTGGTGAAGGCGGTGTACGTGCTGGGCGTGCTGGGCAACGCGGCCGCCATCGCGGCGCTGCGCCGCGGCGCGCGCCGGGTGCGCAACCGCAAGCATCTGCTGCTGCTGACCTCGCTGGCGGCCAACGACCTCGTGGCGCTCGTGAGTAGACTATTATGTACATGCGCATGTGTGTGTGTGTGATATGCACCGCCGCCTGCTTCGCCGTCGCCTGCTGCTCCTTCGCTGCCACTGAGGCACTATCGGCTGATCGGCGGCCGGGGCTACTGCTGTCTTCATGTCGCTCACTACAGTGGGACTTTCATAGAAATACATGGAAAGCAGTAGGATCTAAAGCAGTAGTACTTTGACAGATACTGCTTTGTGTAGTCAGCTACCAATGTGTCCCTGACCGAGTCAATGTGAAAAAGAGCGTATATGACACTTGGCTGCCTCAATGGCGCGGTGAAGCTCCGGCGCAAAAGGTAGCGGTTTCGATTCCCGCCAAGGAGCCATGTGCTTGTATGTTCTCCAAGCAGCTGATGCTCTCTGCGTTGGAAGCGTATATATATTATATTAAGTATATCAGATGTCTAGTACCCGTAACACAAGCCCGTAACAAAAAGCCCCGTGGTAAGCTAAGAGCTTACCACGGGGCTACTTGTTGTAGTGTCGATTGTCCTTAAATATTTATTTATTTGCAAAAATTTTACAAATATCTTTTAAAGGCACCCTTTACATTATAAAGGTCGTTACCGTAGTATTTATTAAGTGAGAGCTGAGAGTATAGAAGACGTTTTTTGTTCAGGTTGGTATGCTATGCGCGATGGTGGTAGCAGAAACAGTGGAAGGAGTGAAGAACGCGCGCTGGTACTGCGGCGCCAGGGTCGTGCTGAGGACCTTCGGCATCGGGTCCGTGTGCATAGCGGTCACCATGGCGCTGGAGCGCTACCTGGCGCTCACCAGACCCTTCCTCTACCAAAAGGTTAGTCCCGCTAATGCAGAGTGCTATTTAGTTAGTTAGAGAGAACCCTGGTTTTCCGCACTGGGACTCAAAGGTGGTCCAATGTGCGTGAATTAAAACGCTATGTTAACCAGCCTAACTCCGTCCAAAAGCGTAAAAGTTTCCTGGGATGCGCCTTTAGTTAAATGCCTTTTATTTCTACTTATGACAGAACAGAACAGTATTGTTACCGGGGCGCAGAGGACTAAAATGATAAACAAAACGTACCACTGAGCTGACCTACTGGTTCGGTACGGCAATTACGATGATATAGCCAGTAACGTTACGTGCAGAAAACAAGGGTTGACCGTACCCTGTGGATGGCATTCCACTCGGTACGAGGTAGAACAGCAGCTGCACCGGGCCACACAGGACCGGTCTGTGTCTGGCCATACCGGTAGGCCACTCGTTCATCAAAATTATCATCTCGACAGGCAAAAAGTACTTTACTAATTGTGATATAAATAATGTAATTACGTAAATACAAAAAACGAGAATTAGATAGAAATTCCTTGAAGTTCTAGAAAAGAAAATGTTCCGCTTTAATCTGAAAAAAATAAGGCAAAGCTAAGCCCACGTTAAATAAATATAAGCTTAGGCAATAGTAGATTCTCTGGACCTTAATTAATGGGTTCTAGCAGAGGCCAGACGAGCGACGTAATAATGTGGATCGGCGAACAGCGCTTATTTCACAAAGCACTTACACGCACTTACTTTTCACGCGCTTATTTATAACATGTAGAAATCTTTTTTTTTTAAACTTAATACCATGTATACACTCATGTTTTATGCAAATAAATTATTCTTATTCTTATTCTTAAAGGACTTATCTGAAGTAGGATATTGCTCCAATATCGATATTAGTGTTATATCGACTCTAGCCGTGATTTACTGCTTACGATATCGTGACCGATAACATGAGTGACCTTCCTTCCCCATACGTTTTATCAACTTGCAAAGGTAACACCCGTAACAAAAGCTAAGAGCTTACCACGGGGCTAGATGTTGCTGTGTGGATTGTCCGGAAATATTTATTTATTTAATTCCAATGGGGTAAATGACTAGTGCATCAAAATTTCGCTTGACGTAATACAATTTGTACTAAATTTCGCAGTCACAAGCCTCTACCTCGGAATTTTGAGGCCCTATATTTTTTCACTTTCTTATTAAATGACAGTAAAAGATAATTAAGTGTCCAGTATTTTAGGACGGAATAAACTGAATACAATTTTTTAATGTAGTCATCGTGCCTGTTCTGTCAGCAAAACCTTTTTAAAGCCTTAAACATTAAGTAGCGTAAGGTTTACGTAGAAAAGTGCATTTTGCCTGCAGAAAAGAACAATTGCCTGAACGGAACCCGGTAACTAAAACCCTTGAGATTAAACCTCTGAAAGTGACGAGGGGAGGGGTATTGCATAAGTGAGCAACATTTGACCAAAAACAAGATACCGAAAATCAAAGATATTGTGTTATAAATGACAGCAATCATATAGCTAAAGATGAAAAATCCATTGACGAAACATTTTTGTTTTCGGAGTGGATTGAAGCCTATCCTTATATAACTATCCATTTTTAAAGTGGTTAGATAGTTTATTCATTCATTAATCTTAACATTATTTAAAACAAATAAAAAAACCATGTATCAAAAGAGTTCTAAAGTATACATAATATTGCTGGTAAAAGCCTCTATACTGCCAATAAATTGGCTAAGCCCTAAGCTATTAGAATAATAGAATAAATAGCTGCTCTGCTATTAAATTCGTTTGAATGGCTAATCTGGCAAGTGGGAGAGGTGACGGGAATCTAAGTCACCGAATTGTCGTCCAGCAGAATCGTTGAAGCATTTTCCTCCTCAGGAGATTTAAATTAATCCGGACAATTTGAGACCGATTCAGGTTAGGTGCGTGGAATGGGGACACTTCACATAAGAGATTAAGATAATCGTTTCCGATATATATTCACAATCTATTATCTCCAATCTTCTCCGACCTTCGAGCTCAATGAAAAACTTCTAATCATTTAGTATTTTTTAATGTATATGAGAGACTTTCCCGTGGTAAAAAACCGGAATGGCCTACTACTACCTATAACCTATAAGCCTATGTAATTTCTCAGGCCAAAGAGAATCTCTGTACAAAATTGCATTCAGAGATAACCCTTCAACGTCACAAATAACCCACAAACCATCTCAGAAACTTTACCCCTTTAAAATATTAGTATAGATTATGCATATAAGATCAGTTGATAATTTCGGTTGTTCTGTATGAAAGACAATCTTGTGGTTTGATACTGTGCATTATTTTGAATGTATTTTTACGCGTAGGTAATATTTATATTGAATGAATAGTCGTATTACCTACATACTGTTGGGTCCAAAAAACTTTTTTAAGAAGTTAATTAATTTGTATTTTTAACATCTAGTAGAAAATAATGGCGCTATTTGTACCTAATAATTGGAGCCTAGAATAGAATAGAAAATTATTTATAACAGACACCGATTAACAGAAATTATGAATATTAAGGTAACATTTAATCCTAGCATGCGTAATGGGCGATCTTATTGCTTAAAGTAATTTCTTCCAATACAGTTATTACCTACGGGGATTTTGATTAAAGGATAAGTTTCATCAAAATAAAGTAGTCGCGAAATTATAAACGTCGGTCGTGACTAGACAAAAACTGATGACCAAAATTTGCCCTGTTTGTAAACAGGAACATAATAATAACAATCATCGCGATAGTGCCGCGCACACAATGGCATATTCCACAGAACGAGCGGCCGAATGTGGCGCGATGGCTCACTGCGCCTTACCGGGCGCCGGGCACACACCACTCTAATGTCGTATTGTTCTTATCTACTTATTCATATTGCTATACTTCATCATCACCCTATTAACGTTCCCACTGCTGGGACACAGATTCGCCCATAATTCACCACGCTAGCCAATTGCGGGTTGGTGAACGTCACGTCTTTCAACTCTTCAAAGCTATACTTACTAAATACGAATACTATGAAATGTGTTAGGTGTACCCAAAACGATTGAAAGTCCTTTTATTGGTATTTGCGTGTGTACAATAGGTATGCAGACTACATTAAAAATATTCGTTTTGTTTAGTCCGTCTGTCTGTTAGCGCATCCAAAAATAGTGGGCATCTATTTTTTTTATTGATTTAATAAGAAATTAAAAATAATATATATGCCAAGATATGGAGCATTAAAGTTTTTTTGCTGCTTGTGATATACAAACTTCGTATACACATCGCACGAAAGCATTACGTCACGCTATACTTCAATGCACTATATCGTCGTGATATTTCGTATTTAATAAAAAAGAATAAGGTGTATTTTTTTTATAATGTAAATGACGAAATCTTTTTTGTAAGTCATCTACCCTATTCTAAATAGCTCACTATTATATTATTCTATTATTCTTATATTTTTAAATATTTCGTACTTTGAGTGTTACCTTAAATTATATACCTAAGCTACTACTGCGTAGGTATATAAATTAATTACAAAACCTGGTCACCCACGAAGGATGGAACCAGATATTTTGTGATAAGCCGTGGTACTGGTACCTAGGTAACTCTGGGCATAGGACAGAAAGTAATTTCTGATGAATTAAAGCCATACCTAATACTTATTACTGAAATAACTATGATAAAGTTACTACCAATTTACCTACATCGTGATCAAACTTCTCATCAAGAGGCAGTCATACAAACAGATTGCAGGGCCGTGTGCGATAAACTCACAAACAAACACCCCAACACTGTTTGTCCATCGCCAGGACATTAGTGGTCGCGGCGAAGCTCTCGCTCGCTGCTCCAACACGGTCACGTCATTCACTGCGCTACAAAACTATAGTTAGCTACTAATTGTATTATAAATGGGCATGTTTGACTGTATCAACTGTATGTTACCATTTCTATCAAAAGTATTAAGATTATTGTGTCTCTTTCGTGTACATTTTTGCCCAAAATATTAACTATCTATATATATAGGTTCTTGAGATACTTACAGCCGGGTGACAGACAGGCAGACGACGAAGTCTCAGTAATGGGGTTCCGTTTTACCCTTTGGGTACAGAACCCTAACAATATGCTGGATTTTTTTATACCTTGCATAGTTGCGAAATTTTGTTTTGTCTATGGTAAGATTCCAATAAATATGAGTACCTACACATTGTAATTATTTAGCTTTAATAACAAAATTTTGATCTATTAGATTTAATCTATCTAGACAAAGTCACTAGCATACAGCACTTGCATTACTAGTTCACGGCCACGGCTACGGAAATAACAATATTAAATAGTTTTCCGATAAGTACGAAACACACGAGAAAGTACACAACCTCGGATTAGCGGCCTATCTGGGTCACTCGCGAAATGATCTATTCAATCAAAACAAAATCATAAAACAAATGCACGGGAGTGCTGTGCCGGCCGCGAAATTGCTTTCTAAATCCATCTCGAGGAAAATGTTGCTTGTCGTAAATAGACGTGGATTTTAAAGAGGTTTCATGCGGGGTTTGCTGTGTGAAAATCTTAATACGGTACATGGAATAAATCTACTTACCAAGTTTCAACATTATTAGGCCTTATATCGGAAAAATGTGGCTGCGACATACGAACGGACGTAAAGTGGGTAGGCGAATACTTTGTAAAGACCAAATCATTTTATTGTTGTTATAAACATTTCACTAGAACAGTGGATTAATAATTCATCGAGTGTAAAGTAAGCAATAATAAGTGGTAGAAATCCTTCAAAGTCCAAAGCACCCAGCTGTAGTAGCTGTAAGAGACAATGTAGCGCCGCGTGCGCTCGCGCGTGCTGCAGTGCTGATTGCGCGCCGGAAACTCCAGAACATAGCTAGCCGTGAAATACAGACTATATAATAACATTTCTGGTATTTTGGCCGTGAACGAGTTATTGTGTGTCATAACTCATAATCATCATTTCAGCCGATCTCATAAATTCACCAATTATTTGAAGAAAGGTTAGAAGAGGCCTGTATCGGCGACGTTCCTGAGTGAGCAGTTATTTAAGATTTCATAACTTTAGGGTTTGGATCAAGGTAAAATGTTTATAAATATTCTTCTTGTTCTAAGAAAAGACTAATTCGGCCGATATTCCAATAATAATCAAATATTCATGAACCTTATTCTGTCAACAATCTTTAAATAATTCTATGTTTATTTTCATGAATGAATCTACGAAGCAGCGACATTTGGTGGTGATTGCGCAACTCGTAAATGGGTCGCGCTATCATTTCCATACGAATTCTAAATCCTGGCGGCGGCGCCTGCGCAGGAGTCCCGCTCGCACGGGATTCACACAACTCATACATGTTCATGTAGTAATTTATTATTCTATGTTCATGTTAACAAATAACACGTAAGATGACACAGAGAAACCAAAATAATAATGAATATCAAGTTTAGATATTGTAAGAGTTCCTAATAACTCGAATCAGATTCTTTTCCATCCCAAGGTTGCCTGGAAGAGTTCGCTCTTAAGCGATAAGGCCGCCCTGTGTACTTCCTACTCTTATGTGAATTCAATTGCTTTGTTTTGGTGTACAATAAAATTAATTACTAATACCAACACTATATTTCATAAACAAAAGAGATGCAAAAGGTTAAAAATATACGAGAACCTCCTTTTTTCGTTGAAAATCGTTTAAAAATGGAATGTGAATTAATGTAGGTACTAGAGAATATAATGTGTTAACGGGTTAACAGTCTACTAAAAGATGATAAGTCTTAAAAATTATGGAGTTCTGAGTAATAGGCCCTTCGGGTAAGGAACCCTAAAAAGGATTGTGAGATGCCAATGTTATTATGTAACTTTATGGTGCAATAAATGAATTTACGGAATTTAAATTTAGGATTATGATAGATGAAATACACCTATTACTACAAGGAGACATTTTAATATGGATGGTTTTTTTGCTGTCGACTCCCAGACTATTAGAATAAGAATAAGAATAAGAAAATTTTATTGTATAAATATATTATATATGTTAACCCTCGTAATAGTGACTATAGTGAGGTATACTGGCCTTGAATGCTGCAAGCGATGACAAAACTAGCTGGCTGGTATGGAATCCCAGCGCGCACCATCGAGGAAATCCATAGAATGTAATATGTAGGTACTGCAGTGCCGCACAGCTTGGAGATACGATTGTTGATTGACAATATAATTTAGCTACCAATCTTTATGTTTTATCAAAGTGATAAACCCCACGTTCATTTATTTCATTACCTTGCTGTGACACAGTTTCTAACTAGCTTAGGAGGTAAAGTCCTAAGGACTGCGTCCATTATGTAATACTTTCTTTACGTTTTAATGAATGATTGATGGATATCGCTAGAAGGTAAGCTACGTTACTGCATCCTAATATTTTTACACAATTTAGAATATTAACTACAAATGAATTAGAATACTAACTATGGATTTATTTTTAAGAACAGATTATGTAGTTGGTTGCTTGACTAATGTTTCTATAATGTGAATGAGTATTTGAATTATGATGATAAATGTATGTAATTTATTATTATGACTACTTTAATATTATTTTGACAAAATATTTGCACGCCTGCTTGCAGGCTGAATACAGTGACATAAACTAAGTATTATTTAAGATCTGACATGTATTATTAATTATGTATTCTCGCAAATAAATGATTTCATTTCATTTAATTTTAAATATTTATGATTGACAGTATTTTGACATAACTAAGTGGATAGTTAGTTTGAACAGGAAGCACTGAAATAGGCCTAATATTTTGGCTGGTTCATTTGTCTACCAGATTCAAATAGAGGGACTAGCTAATCATAATATTATTAATATTTCATTGTATCTGTAAACTTTCTATTGCATGCATGCTTAACTATTTAAAATATGAACTAGACAGGCTGCAATTTTGATATTATTATTCATATTTATTACCCAGCGTTTTGATTGACTTCATATACCTACATGGTGCATGCAATAGGACTACGATATCGAAAAATGAAAGGATTCAGACCACGAGTCTAAACAAAATTATCGAGAAACAAAAGCAATCATTTAATTTTAGGACAACGTTTTTATTTTTTACAATATTTTGCCATTTTACAATAATTGAAGGACATGCTATAAAATTATCACGCTATTGTTACAAAAAAAAAAATCGAAAAACCAGCAATGCAACGCATGCGTATTTACAGCTGATCGCTGTATATGTACTATATTATCATTCTGTTTATGGTGGAAACCCAGAAAAAAACATTATAATTAGAAAAGGGATGTGTGTAGCACTGTTATGCAGCCCTGTGGAGCCTGCGAGCTGTGACAGCTCTCCGCCGCCGCTTGCATACAATATAGCGGAATGAGATAACTTCCCGCTAACCGTTATATTCTCGTTTATTCGTTGCGTAAGAGAGGTCAACTCTTACGCAATAATGGAGTTGAGTCACTTACAATTCGTAGTATAAAAATGACTTAAAATAAAGTGCCAACTTCTATGATAGAATATAAAGTTTATAGTTAGATAAATGTTCTTAGCAATGTTGTGAATTCTAGACGATTTAAATGAACCGCAGAGTACCCCCTACTATCTGCGTTTATTGTTCTATACCTCTTTCCAAAGGTTGCGTAGTTTTGATTATGAAATATTGATGATATTTTATTATCGTAATTTTGATTAAAATTGTATTTTTTACATATTTTTGAAATACACACATATTTTTTTACATATTTTGTATTGGGGTGCTACAGTCTCAGAGATACCATGCTTACCTACTTAAAATTTCCCTTTTCAAGCGTTGTTCAACTTTTCATCGCGAGTAAATACGAGTACCAAGATTTTGAAATATGTTATTCGTTTGTCAGCAAGTGACGTACTACGTGATCCGCACCGCCCTGCTGGTGTCGTGGTTCTGGGCGGCGGCGCTGACCTGCGCGCCCGTGCTGGGCGTCGGCCTCTACTACGACGAGGCGCGAGCCGTCTGCGTGCGGTATCGCAACGCTGTCGAGGCGGTGGACTTCTACTACGCCGCGTTCTACGTCTCCTTCGGTGAGTGACGTACTGCGTCGGCCTCTACTGCGACAGGGCGCGAGCCGTCTGCGTGCGGTATCGCAACGCTGTCGAGACGGTGGACTTCTACTACGCCGCGTTCTACGTCTCCTTCGGTGAGTGACGTACTGCGTCGGCCTCTACTACGACGAGGCGCGAGCCGTCTGCGTGCGGTATCGCAACGCTGTCGAGACGGTGGACTTCTACTACGCCGCGTTCTACGTCTCCTTCGGTGAGTGACGTACTGCGTCGGCCTCTACTACGACGAGGCGCGAGCTGTCTGCGTGCGGTATCGCAACGCTGTCGAGACGGTGGACTTCTACTACGCCGCGTTCTACGTCTCCTTCGGTGAGTGACGTACTGCGTCGGCCTCTACTGCGACAGGGCGCGAGCCGTCTGCGTGCGGTATCGCAACGCTGTCGAGACGGTGGACTTCTACTACGCCGCGTTCTACGTCTCCTTCGGTGAGTGACGTACTGCGTCGGCCTCTACTACGACGAGGCGCGAGCCGTCTGCGTGCGGTATCGCAACGCTGTCGAGACGGTGGACTTCTACTACGCCGCGTTCTACGTCTCCTTCGGTGAGTGACGTACTGCGTCGGCCTCTACTGCGACAGGGCGCGAGCCGTCTGCGTGCGGTATCGCAACGCTGTCGAGACGGTGGACTTCTACTACGCCGCGTTCTACGTCTCCTTCGGTGAGTGACGTACTGCGTCGGCCTCTACTGCGACGAGGCGCGAGCCGTCTGCGTGCGGTATCGCAACGCTGTCGAAACGATGACTTGTCCTATGGCTGCCCTGACTTCTACTATCCCTGACCGAAAGGAACGTACTGCCCGCCCGTACTAGATTTAGACCTGTTTCACTAACACTAGAATATTGCGACAAAACCATAGGTACAATCAGGGATGTAACGTAGGTAGTTTTATCGGAACCGAATTCGGAATCGGAGTTTTCAAATTTGATTTGTCGGAATCGGAATCGAAATCGGAGGCAGGGTCAGTTTGTTTAAGGACAAATAAAACATTATTTATAATCAATTCTTTTCATTTTTATTTTTTATTATAAAATAAAAAACAACTGTGAAAAAATATTGGCATAATTCCAAATAAACAAAAGATAAAATTAATGAATTTAAAGTTTAATTCAAATTAAAACTTTAAACTCAAAGTAGCGTGTTACATTTGGTTACATTACAAAAAATGAACAAAAGCTAAAACAAATTAAATCAGCGACATTTGTATGAATCTGTTCGGCACAGGCCGTCGCGCGCCGCGGCGCCGCCCGCTTTGTTTCGTTCGACCTCCGATTAACATCCGATACAAAAGTATCGGAACCGAAGTCGGAACCGAAAGTGTAAAAATAATCGGAAGTTCCGACTTAACGTTACTTAACACTTGCATCCGATTTATTTATAACCTGCGAAAGTACGATCATGTTAGCAAATATCGCCAAATGCTTAAATGGCTACCTATACGGGAGCGTAGGAACATTCGAATATTATGCCTACTGTTTTCAATTCTAAAAGATCCCTTTACTCCTACCTACTTAAAAGACCGTTTCTCATTTTTAACTGATGAACATAATAGAAACCTTCGATCCTCTGACAACCTTTTACTCGCTATTCCCTCCCACTCTACATCCTTCTTAGGAAATTCTTTCTCTGTAGAAGCAGCACGGTTGTGGAATGGATTGCCACCTCATATCAGAAAAGCAGAAACAAAAGACCACTTCAAACGAGCAACTAAAAACTTCTATCTTGATAAATTATATACATAACTTATTAAACTATCCCTTTTATTCATCTCTTTTTGTCATTATTTATATATATATTTGTATGTATATATGTATGTGTTTATATAAACATATGTTACATGTAGTATATATATAATATGTATGTGTGTGTGCTTTAAATATAAAACAAATATTTAGAATTGTTTTTTGTTATATTTTTGATTGTTATATGTACCTTACACTTTAATATTGTTACTCTTTAGATTAAGCTATTTTTATACATTCTTGCGCGCCAACTTTTTATCTTAAACCTGTTTGAGGTTGGCAGGTAGAAAATGCCTTGGCATTAAGCCCACCTTTTGTACAACTCTGTATTTTATTGTGCAATAAAGTATTCTTAATAATAATAATAATAACGGAACCGGAATCGAAGCTCCGTTACATCTCAAATACCCAGCCTTAGGTGGCGCTAGCTTAACACAATTTCATTTTTGACGAAACCCATCATTAAAATTGTATTCTATTATTCTATATGAAATAATTCTAGTTTAAGGAAACACATGACTTCTTTCACAATTTATCTGTATTTCTGTAGTCAGGGCACTGACTCGTAAAACGATTTGTGTCTCAATTGCATGCCTTCATTAGCACATTTCAGTATTTATGGAAACAATGAACCACTGTTGTAGATTTTATCATTTGAATAAATAGTTCTTTCAAGACTAACATAAATACTTGGTTATTGAGGTAGATTATGTGAACCTCTATCAGTTCCCTTTAGTAACAATATTACATATACTCATTCGCGATAATTATGATATTGGTGGTTTTATTGCTTCGAGAGGTACAAATACGTATCTGTGTTCTCGGTTTACTAATTACTTATCTGAAACTAGTCCCATTAGTAAGTTAATTAGTTATCGAAACTATCACTTCGGGAGTCTAGATTGACTTTGTTTAGGTACCTATTTATCAACGTTTCAAAGTTTGAGAAGCAGATTATGCCACGATAAACAAACAATTTTAGATTACTTGAAACACAATCTTATACAGTATGCATTAAAGCTTTTACTTGTAACAGAACATCGAGCCGTTTGATGATATGTTACAGCTAAGAGTATAAACCAACGAGCTTATGGGTGTAACATTTTGCCGAGACTATAGTGCGGGGCGAGCGATCTCCGTGGGTCCGGCAGAACGAAAGGGTCAACGAAATGTTACGAGTTAATTTTTGTTTACGAGCAGAGTGACAAGCATTTACTTGAAAATAATATTACTCGAGAAAATTTAGTAGCCACCTTCTTTCTTATAGTGGAGTTTTCAAGCTTTCCGCCTATTATATTAGTGCAATCACCAATCACCAGATTTAAACAGAAAAGAATACTTAAAATTCAGTAAAAGTCCGTTTCTACCGTTCCTGTGGCTTGTCAACTGGTCAACTAACAGTAGACGGAAAAACACTAAAAACAGCCCTTTTCTTGTTCCCATACAGACATTTTGAATAATTACTCGTGCGCCGGGGCTGGCCGGTAATGGAAGATATATGTATATTCGATTTCCAGGCACGCTGCTCTGCGTGGTGCTGGTGTACTGCAACCTGGCGGTGATCCGCGCGCTGTACGCCATCTCGGCGCCGGGCGCCGCCCACGCCGGCGCCGCGCCGCTCGTGCGCCGCGTGTCGCGCTCCAGCGCGCGCCGCTGCCGGGGGGCGGGGGCGGGGCCCGGCGCCGTGCACCACAACGCGGCCACGGCGGAGGAGGTCGCCTTCAGCCGGCTCATGGCCACGCTCTCCGTGCTCTTCATGGTCTGCTGGCTGCCGCAGATGGTGAGATTCTGCGTTACCGCGCCGCGTCCGGTGCCGACGCTTCACGTCGCCGTCGGCTGCTTCACTGACGCGCTCTCTGTGCGGTTTATAATTTCTGTGTATCGCGAGCGCACTGTCTTGAGCTTTTGTTGCCGCCAGCGCTGCTTGAGGCTCGCGGGCTCCAGGGTGTCAGGATTGCAGGAGGAGAACATCGGCCAGAGTAGCCTTCGCTGACACGTTCGCTATCAGCCGGGTCGTGGCTTCGCGATCTGCGGCAAAATGAAAGGATAAGCGGATGTCCGGTTTTCGCTGCAGCGGAATTGAAGTGTCACATGGCAACATTTTCGGTTCTCGCAGAAAGGGTTTATCGCGTAGTATTGAACATTTACCAAACTTCTTTTTCACAGTTGGGATTCGGGGGGGTTGATGATGAAACCATGCTCATAATGTTAACGCGAAAGTAACTCTGCCCGTCTGTTCCTTTTTCACGCAAAAACTAAACCAATTTAAATTATATTTGGTACACAGATTCTCTAGAGCTTAAGACTAAGGCTACTTATTACCGGGGAATCCACTATAACGCAGGTAACGCCGCGGGGCACTTGTGATCTTCTAATCCACGCTATTATGTAACCATACTAGTAACCGCGTGTAAACTAGGTTCACGGCTTTCGTCTCTACCAGATTTAGATGAAATTAAATTGATATACATTAAATATGTACAAGAAATACCTACTAGTAATAGATAAAAAACACGTTTGACTTTCATGGGAGTAAATTAGCGAGCCAGCGACATTAACGATGTGACTACAATAACAGAGGCACATACATATATAACTACCAACAGTCCCAAGTCTGCCTCATCGCCACTCTGCGCACGCGCACCACGCCGTCGATCTTTAGATTATAGGATTACAATATGTATATTTGTTTGTATCATGCGAGGCACTGCGCATGCAAAACCTCCTGAAATACGCCGACCTTGGAGGATAGGAATATTAAGTGACACTTCAAATATACCTATATGTATTTTACCGTGGGAAAAACATCATCAAATAAATAGGCATTATTTGACTCCCTCAAGATAGCGGGTTCGATTCACGCCGATTACATAAAGTATAACAAATGTCTAGTACCCGTAAGCTTGCAGCTTACCACGAGGCTAGATGCTATTGTGGATTGTCCGGAAACATTATTTATTTATATATTTATTTTGTAAAGCGTGCGAAATCGCTGGAGGGCAGCAGTAAAGTTGTTAATTAATACAACTCTATTGATACATTTTAATACCAAGTCCTAAAACAAATTCTAAGATGTCCCAATGGCAATCTTCGAGCCGATAACTCGAACCATTCGATTCCGACTATAAATTGCTAAATTGCCTTCATAAGGGGACCGCTCAGTTCCCATAAGGTCTTTGGCCTATTTAGTTTACAACTATTCACTTGTACATAATACACAAGTCTGTTAATTATATACCAGGTTTCAATCTGTAACAGGTCATAGTTGACTACTAGGTACACCTCGTTTTTCTTACCAATACTGAGGCGTCGTTTTAATTAGTATAACCGTCAGTAAGCAAAACAATTTATGTGTCTATTTTTTGTATATTTTTAAACCTTAAAGTGAATAGTTCCCAACCAATTATTCATCAACAATATCATTATTCCACCACATTTGAACATAAACCTTTGTTTCTAGTTATTTCAAAGGGCAAGACAAGAGCTTTGCTATCCGCCTGTCCGTCAGTCTTTCACCACAGTATTGGAACACATTTCACAGGAATATTTGACTTTTTGAAAAAGATGGCATAGCAACGTAGGCCGGCATTGACGATAACCATAACTTTGACACTACCACACAGTTGTAAAGCTTCGGTAGTGTCATCGCAGTGCATTGCTTATACTGACCTGAATATTTTTTTTTAATTATAATAACTGAATACTGAAAGGTATTGCCGCGGTGCAGCGGTGGTAGATACACGGTTGAAATTTGTTTCAAATTACACTCAAATCGGCATAATATTTTTTATGGCAACCAAAGAATTTCTGATGAATCACTGATTGCCCATCCAATTCCTCGTGTTATTGTTGTGCCTACTTCTTATGCGTGTGATTCGTATGCAAAAGACGTCGCGGTGGTTGAAATATTTTCATTGTTCGATAATGGCTTCTGTTCGAATACGTGCAGATTTATTTTCGTCACAAAATTGCTAACGAGTCTTTTTTATTCAACAGCTGATAATAAGAAATGCTTATTATTGCATAAATAATTATATTCATATACTAAAGCTCCAATCCGCACTTGGCCAGCGTGGTGAATTAAGGCCTAATCTCTCTCCTCTAGAGAGAAGCAGTGGTGGATTTACAAGCAGGCTGAGTAGGCTCGAGCCTAGGGCGGCAGATTTTAGGGGCGGCAAATTTTGAGAACGATTTTTTTTTTACCTCATAGATATCAAAAAGATTTTTTAAGTTTACCATTATTGTGTAAATAGCATACATAACCCCGCCCATACATGATTGTTGAGCTTCGATTAGCTCAAAAATATACCGGAAAACTTTACTAATATTTTACGTGCAATTTCAACGAAATTGTAAAAATAAATTGTTGAGGCAAGGGCGGCAAAAACTATTCAGCCTCTACCTTGAAAATTTGTAAATCCGCCACTGGAGAGAAGTCCTTGTGTCCCAACATTGGGAACTTGAATAGGGTGATCATGATGAATGCTCCCAAGGAATTCTAGAACGAATTTAAATACTTAGCTTAACTTTATAGGGGAAATGAAGAGTTTAGCGCAACCAAACATAAGAAAGTTTTTTTTTTATTAATGGTGATTAATTTAATTTTATTTTTATAATATTTGTATTTAAGTTATATCAGTGTCTATAGATTAGAATAATTTAATAAGATAAAATATTTTGAAAAAGTTAAAAATCTACATGGTATGAAAAATATACTTTTATTAATACTGAAACAATTAACCACTCACTGGCTTCACCGATAAAATTATCCTAAGGCAGGTTTACATCAGCGTTGCCAGATTTTATTTATGCTTTATTCTCTAGATTTTAGAACATAAGAGCAGGATTCTGTCTTCGAAAACGGTAGGTACAGTTAAAAACTATAGGCATAAAGCGTATTTTTTATATTTGTTGCCGCAGAATTTTTTACTCTTTGAACCGATTTTGATAATTTTTTTTATAAAAGCTGTAGGTGGCTAGAATGTGGGTTCCTCTCATCTAAACTTTATAACAATCCAGGTTGTATGAACGGAAAGAGATCGCTTTTTAGCGATAATTATCGCTAAAAAGCGATCTCTTTCCGGCAACCTTATGATGGAAAAGACTTTAATAATTTATATGTTTTTATCTATACTTGTTTGAAAAACATAAACTTCTTTGTTAAAAATGTACTTGTTTCACCAATCTACTTGTCAATCATAATCTTCCCTATACACAGGTAACGTCAGCCCTCTACCTATCCCTGGGCGAGCCCTACTGGAAGCGGCTGGAGCCGCTGGCGAACCTGTCGGACCTGTTCATGCTGCTGAACTACGTGCTGGACCCCGTGCTGTACGTGCTCATGCGGCGCCGCAAGCCGCTCGCGACGATATGCCGCGCTGTGGCCAGCTGCTTCAAACGGGTAACAGCTTAGACTATACTCGAAGCTTAAAGCTTGATTTCCTTCTATGTGGACGTCATCGGTCTATCTATGGACATTTACAACTGACCAGCAACGGCTGAGGTCGTGACAACTAACGACGATTATCAGTATAATTGTGTTGTTCAAAAGGGTTTCGGTTGTACTAGCACCAGTAGACTTTCTTTACTAACGTCCAGATATATTTTTTCTGTTAACTGTCCGTAATAATTAATTTGATTCCCATAGTGCACTGTCCTGTAGTAGTGTGTGTGTGTGTTTCATTTATCTTCCAACATTATACTTCACACTGCATCCATTTTCATCCCCATTAAAATATTATCACACTATCAGCTCATTAACCCTGCACCATCACTTCATCCCCCGCACGAGTTGAAACGATGTTTCTCTTTCAGAGGATGAAGGTAGAAGAGGTGAAAGTGGTGTGTTTGAGGGTGGCAGAGGATGAAGCGCCGAGGTAGCGGCTGCAGGGGCTCCAAGCTTCTACGGTAGACACTTGACACTGTTTGTAAGCTTGTAGTCTTCAAGCCATTGTTTGTTTCTGCACTATCGCATGTAAACCACAGCTTGGGAGCAAGGTAGGTTTGAGGCAGAAAGCTAATATTGTTGTGCATAAATGTTCCCTCATTAATATAACATTATATTATTTTGGTCTACAATAAATAGATTAATGTTAAAAATGCGGCTATAACAAGTAGGAATGCTCAACATTCTTACTGGATATAGCCGACCTGTGAAATTTAACTTGCGTTAGCATTTAGTTCTTTGTGTCAAATAGAATTCTTTGGCACTGAAACCGGAAGGCTAGAATTACGCAACAAAACGTACCTACCTATCATCGGCACATACCTACCGGTATGGTCCGACAAGAACGCCCGGTCGGCAAGCAACCGACCAACATTGGCGGAAAACAGCGTCCGGCGTTTGTGCGTCGTATTCGATTTCGTCCTATCTTGTATATATCTGGTCGGACTAGGCTGTCTATATTGTAATCTAAGGGTTTTATGTAAAGTGGCCATTTGCTATTTTCTTGTAATAGATAAAATATATAAAATATAGGATAAAATAGAAACTCGACTAAAATGTATATGACTTGTTTTAACGTGTATGTGTCATTCATTACGCAGGGCCACAAGACATCGACGGAGTCCGTCTCGATGAAGACGTGCTGCGCGCCCGAGACGCTGGTGGTGAGTGACAGCTCGCAGGGCGAAGGCCGGGCGCTGCGGCCCGTAGCGAAGCACCCGCCCCGAGCTCCACCCGCCACCGCCACGCTGCTGAAGATCGAAGACTAGACTAGTGATGATCTTTCTGCTCCGTAAACGTCTTTCATTCAGGATACACTTGAAGTTCGAAGTCTAGATGCGTCATGCTCTACGTGCTGTGAGAACGTCTTAGATCTGTATATACTTCTGAAGATCATGCGTTATGGTATATGTCTACCAAGAACTGTTCCAGAAAACACCATATCAGGATTATGTTCTATCTGCTCCGTGAATACCAAAGATCAAAGACTAATTATGGGTTGGAGGAACTGCGACCTACACTGATGTCGCGTAGGAGTGTGATGGGCCTAGCCTCCACCTAACCAGCACCTAACTACATGATGTACTTTTGGTATTTCAAAGGCGTCATGGCACCAGTCCAGCTGCTCTGAAAGCCTGTTAAAATCAAGATACTGCAGGAGGTAGCTTCTGGCAAATATCAGTCCAATCCATTCGTGGAGACCCTTTTCAGCTGCTCTCTTAAGCTGTGATGTGAGATGACTGAATTTTCAAGCTGCTAGCCTGGATTATCAGCAACGATAGCGAAGGTTAAACACAAATCTTCGGCTCTACTCGCTCCACCCTAACCTATGGTGTTGTGACCCATAAAAAACAGACAAAGCAAATGCTACAGTAAAATTTGTGTGCAAATAGCCAAGTATCTAACTTCGATAGTGTTATTTACAACCAAACAAAGGTAATAAGGTAAAGGTATCAAATAATACCAACCTTTATTTTGTTACTTCTAAACATTGAGAATCAGACGATAGCTGCATTTATAGGGACCTTACCTTCTAAAGTTTAATATAGAATTGTAAATAAAAGCGGCCAAGTGGCGCACCGAGGGTTCCGTACAAACTTACAGATATAAGAATAATTGACTTAGAAGTTTGATTTTTACTGCAATATGTTACTGTAGACTTGAGAATTTGCTTTGAATTTTAATTATGGGAGTTTTTTATCCAAAAATAACAAAATAAAAAAGTATGTCTGTACCTAACTAAAAATATATGTTTTTCCCAATTTATCCTTTATTAGTGCTACGAGCATAAGGCTTTATTTACTTGATGACTGAAAGTACCATGTTTTGTATCACTTGCGATTTATTTGATCAGGTTGCCTGGAAGGGATTGCTCTTAAGCGATAAGGCCGCCCTTTGTTGTTCTCTTAGGTGAATTTTTACCTTTTGAGGAATGGAACCCTATATAACCAGAAAAAGCATACTCTGATCCAATAAGTGTATTTTAGAAATATTTTGTTTGATATCCATCATTAAAAAGGAAGTATATAATTATGTATTATGTTCTTACTTTAAAATACTTTGTACTTAACTTAAAAATGTACGTATTGTAAATAAACTGCTAGCATGATTGATTTGGTTTTATTTTTATGGAACGTAATGATAAATGTATCTAATAATAATGAATCATTTATTTCAGACATCTCAGGCAAATATATACATATACCTTACAGACTAACACATACAAATATAAATCTTATTAAAATATCGTCGTGTCCGTATTATGGTAGGTATCTGTCAGGGCGGTGTCGCCTTGCAGTGAGAGATAAAGCTTCGAAACTTGCGCCCTATCTTTAATATACATACATAATACTTAACGTTGGAATAGTAACCATTTAAAAAAATCTGTTTCTTTAGTTTATATTAAAAAAAAAGAAATTAGTTTATTTAAGTTTATGTATTGTTCTGAATAAAAGGCTATTATTATTATTATTATATAATACTTAACGTAATTTCCCCCTCTTTATGTAGGTACCTACCTAATCGAACCTATCTAAGTAAATTCATGCAATATTTGAGCCGAATATATTCTGCGCCAGATAACCAGAATAATTCGGCCGAATACGAACAGTGAAAAATCGTCCCACAACAAAGGCAGAATATTAACTTAAAAACCAACTGTCAAACTGTCTTGGCAGGCGCTCAAAAACACGCAAGACGAGAGCGCAGAGCGCAAAAGACCAAATGATAAATTTTACCATCTTTTTAGCTATTTCACCGTTAATTTAAATGCTATCAATGTTCCTTCTTCTTGGCATTGAAGAGTCAGTATTTGTTAATGTCATTAAGTGTTAATTGTCAAATTCAATATTGTGCTAGTCAATCTGTCAATCTCGATTGTACTCAAACAGTCAAAACTCCAAAAATCGATCAGCCAGCGGCAGCCGAAGCCTATAAGCTGTGAGCGTCAATGAAACGAATCAGCTAGCTTTTACAGCAGGGAAAATGATAATATATCTATTATAACCGCTTTATGTAACCCAGTGTAACACTCTGTGTCTTCTGTGTGAATCTCACAAACATACGAAATGTCGAAATGGTAAGTAATATCGAAATAAATCACGTAGAAGTTTTGCCGATAAAATGAATCATGACTAGTGTTCATGTTTCTGGGTGCAGGCAGTCGGAGCGCAGCATCCACGAGATGCTGAAGGACACGCCGCCGCTCCGGGAGTCCTCGGACTCCATCACAGCTGGCACGGAACCCAAGTTCCCTACCTCGCGCTCCATGCCCTTCCCACCTTCTTACGGTAAATACTATTTTATTTCTATAAAATAGTTACAAATCTGTATGGTTTACTTATTGTTATTTAATTTGATGACTCTCATTTATCTTTAATATATATTTAATATATCTATATAATATCTCATTTAAGTAGATTATTTCAGTTTAAATTGTTTTGTTTATAGCTACATCCTTGGAAACTAATATTTGATCCTTAAAATGTGTAGAAAATAGAATGCCAACTGATAAAATCAAACATGTTTTAAAACCCAAACAACTACATAATAACTATTTTTGTACAGTGGTATCCACTCTCTACCAATTGGGCTTATTACATTGCTCTTACTACTAGCTTTTATCATTGATTAACATTATTGATTGAAGGCTATGAATAGAACAAGGCTAAGAATGGAAAAAGACTATTCTTCTAACTACTATGTACTGTTTTAAATGAGTTTAGTTCATCTATATGTTTAATACCTTATTGTCTTAAAATCCAAACCCTTAATATTGTTCAAACACTTTAACATCACTTAATTTGTCACTCCAGCCACAGACACAAACGGCACGGGGCTGGGCGAGGGTGCTGCAGGCAGCTCCACCCTGGTGCGGGCCAGCGGCTCCAAGCTGGACACCATACGCAGCTGGGGGGTCTCCACGTACAAGTGCACTAAGCAGATACTGTATGAGAAACTTGGCAAGAGCTCACGCACTGTAGACACAGGTGACAGAATAAACACTAACAACAGGTTAAACATAATTTGTTGGATGTATTATGTTGTAAATTGGCAAAAAAATTAAAAGTTTTGCTTAGCTGAGGCTGTATCTATGATGGCAAAGTCAAAACAAGTCAAAACATTTATTTCCTTAGAAGCACAGGGTATGTACCAGGTCAACTTAAAATTAATAAATATAAATTTTTTAAACAAAAATTATCAAGGAAGTAACATTGTCTTGACAGTTTACTTAAAATTTGAGTTATACTTAGTTGATAAGCAAATAGAACAACGCAGCTTTATCAATTTAATAATTTTGTAGTTGGTAGATGGAAACTACTTAGGAAAACAAGCAGTGAATAAACAACATGTAATATGTATCTGTTGGTTCTCAGCCATAAAATGTTCATCCTTGTAAAAAGGACCGTAAGCGCCCTTGAACTGCAGTATTGGTGTTGTTTTCTAAGTATAAGCTGCTCAGCTTCTGCATTAATTCTTTTCGGCGAGCTCTACGGCGCTCCCAAAAGATGGGAGGCAACATTCTAACGTCAGTGCCTGAGGCGGGCTGTTGGCAATAAAACTAATTTTGTCAAGATGTGTATAAAGTTGTAAGTTTGTGCAGATTTGGAGGCGGGTATCAGCGGGCTGCGTGAGATGCAGCGCAAGTACGTGGGCGTGGCGCGGCTGAGCGCGGCGCTCGCGGCGCAGCTCGGCGCGGCGCTCGCCACGCAGCGCGCGCTCGGCGAGGCCTTCGCGGACCTCGCGCAGAAGTCTCCCGAGCTGCGGGACCAGTGAGTACATATAGTACGTGGGCGTGGCGCGGCTGAGCGCGGCGCTCGCGGCGCAGCTCGGCGCGGCGCTCGCCACGCAGCGCGCGCTCGGCGAGGCCTTCGCGGACCTCGCGCAGAAGTCTCCCGAGCTGCGGGACCAGTGAGTACATATAGTACGTGGGCGTGGCGCGGCTGAGCGCGGCGCTCGCGGCGCAGCTCGGCGCGGCGCTCGCCACGCAGCGCGCGCTCGGCGAGGCCTTCGCGGACCTCGCGCAGAAGTCTCCCGAGCTGCGGGACCAGTGAGTACATATAGTACGTGGGCGTGGCGCGGCTGAGCGCGGCGCTCGCGGCGCAGCTCGGCGCGGCGCTCGCCACGCAGCGCGCGCTCGGCGAGGCCTTCGCGGACCTCGCGCAGAAGTCTCCCGCTGGTACTCCATTGCTATGAGTGACACTTGGCCAGAAAAGTGTGACGACCGCCGCTCAAGACTCACTGAAACACTGACTTAACATTGACTAGGTAGGTATTGAAGAAGCCAGTAGTTTGCAGCGAGACATTAAGATACAAGATACAAAATCATTTATTTCCATAGTTTGGTTTTACAAAACTTAGATTACGACATAGCCTCCATATTCTCTCGTCGCATAGATCTTATGGTCCATTTCGGCCATAAGAAGTCCATCGCTGGACGTAACCCTATATTTTGAAAGCACATAACCCCCTCCTATCCCCGATACTGAATGACTCAACACCGTCCCGTGCCGCAGGTTCCTGTACAACGCGGACACGCAGCGCGCGCTGACGCGCAACGGCGAGACGCTGCTGGCCGCGCTGCACTTCTTCACCAGCTCGCTCGGCACGCTCACCGACAAGAGCATGGAGGACACGCTGCTCACCGTGCGCCAGTACGAGGCTGCCAGGTAAGGTACCAACGGCGAGACGCTGCTGGCCGCGCTGCACTTCTTCACCAGCTCGCTCGGCACGCTCACCGACAAGAGCATGGAGGACACGCTGCTCACCGTGCGCCAGTACGAGGCTGCCAGGTAAGGTACCAACGGCGAGACGCTGCTGGCCGCGCTGCACTTCTTCACCAGCTCGCTCGGCACGCTCACCGACAAGAGCATGGAGGACACGCTGCTCACCGTGCGCCAGTACGAGGCTGCCAGGTAAGGTACCAACGGCGAGACGCTGCTGGCCGCGCTGCACTTCTTCACCAGCTCGCTCGGCACGCTCACCGACAAGAGCATGGAGGACACGCTGCTCACCGTGCGCCAGTACGAGGCTGCCAGGTAAGGTACCAACGGCGAGACGCTGCTGGCCGCGCTGCACTTCTTCACCAGCTCGCTCGGCACGCTCAACGACAAGAGCATGGAGGACACGCTGCTCACCGTGCGCCAGTACGAGGCTGCCAGGTAAGGTACCAACGGCGAGACGCTGCTGGCCGCGCTGCACTTCTTCACCAGCTCGCTCGGCACGCTCACCGACAAGAGCATGGAGGACACGCTGCTCACCGTGCGCCAGTACGAGGCTGCCAGGTAAGGTACCAACGGCGAGACGCTGCTGGCCGCGCTGCACTTCTTCACCAGCTCGCTCGGCACGCTCACCGACAAGAGCATGGAGGACACGCTGCTCACTGTGCGCCAGTACGAGGCTGCCAGGTAAGGTACCAACGGCGAGACGCTGCTGGCCGCGCTGCACTTCTTCACCAGCTCGCTCGGCACGCTCAACGACAAGAGCATGGAGGACACGCTGCTCACCGTGCGCCAGTACGAGGCTGCCAGGTAAGGTACCGACGACCATGTAGAATAAGGACGACAAGAAGCATCGGCAACGAAGACGTCCACCAAATAAATGGATGACTTAGTGAAGCCGGTGCATGCTTCCATCTGGGACCGTATCCATCTGAAATAAATAAAAATCTTGACTTAAAACTTTAGGATACCATAATATTCTACCATTTTTCTTCGTATCGTGCGCAAAACCATTGATTTTGAAATGATATTTTCTTAAGAGAGGGTGAACCGGTTTGCAATTCTCATAATGGCGTTAGTAAGGCTCCTTCTCTCTCCATCTCTCTCCTTCGCTCTGACACAGTCCTAGCCGTATTTAAAGTTTCATCTTCAATCATCGAAGAATCAATTTGAAGATTGATCGTCTTCAATTAGGCGTACCAAAATGTTTTTAATTTTTTTTTTAATGGTATCGAAGCATTATTATTACCTTTTAGCTCCATTGTTCTCTGTTCCAGGGTGGAGTACGACGCGTACCGCAGCGAGGTGGAGGCGGCGGGGGCGGGGGCGGGCGGCGCGGGGGGCGAGGAGGGGCTGCAGGCCGCCGTGAGCCGGCTGCGCGCCAAGTACGAGCGCCTGCGCAACGACGCCGCGGTCAAGATGCAGCTGCTGCATCAGAACAGGGTCAGTGCCAGCCTCCACCGTGACAGTGCTGCTCCTATCTCCTTCCGTAGGGGCTGCAGGCCGCCGTGAGCCGGCTGCGCGCCAAGTACGAGCGCCTGCGCAACGACGCCGCGGTCAAGATGCAGCTGCTGCATCAGAACAGGGTCAGTGCCAGCCTCCACCGTGACAGTGCTGCTCCTATCTCCTTCCGTAGGGGCTGCAGGCCGCCGTGAGCCGGCTGCGCGCCAAGTACGAGCGCCTGCGCAACGACGCCGCGGTCAAGATGCAGCTGCTGCATCAGAACAGGGTCAGTGCCAGCCTCCACCGTGACAGTGCTGCTCCTATCTCCTTCCGTAGGGGCTGCAGGCCGCCGTGAGCCGGCTGCGCGCCAAGTACGAGCGCCTGCGCAACGACGCCGCGGTCAAGATGCAGCTGCTGCATCAGAACAGGGTCAGTGCCAGCCTCCACCGTGACAGTGCTGCTCCTATCTCCTGAATAAAAAAAAGCTAAAGTGACGTAAAGTGAAGATGAGGTCTAAGATGGGGCATGAAGGCCTAGAAGGTAGATGGCTTCTCAAGACCACATAATCACACGAAAAAGTCGGTTCACGCCCTGGCCCAGCCCGGAGGGTGGTGACAAGCCGCGGCCGAAGCCCTCCAGAGACTGTTCTTAGCACCACCCGGAGGTCACGTATAAGGATTCTGAAGGTTAACACTTACGGACGTGAACAGAAAAACATCAAAAAAAAGTGTGTGTGTGTCAGCTACTACGCACGATTGGAGTTTACTCCTTACTAACGATAATAATAATTATGATATATATCGAATAGAAAAAAAGGGTAAATGAACGCATCTGCTAAAATGATAAGAGAAACAAACATATATATCTGTAATTATTCGGATTATTTATATTCGTATTACTTATAGTATGTTACAAAATAATATAAATAAAATACAGTGAGACTACGAAGTATCGCGCAAAGAAGAGACCCCGAGAATGAGATACGCTGTGTAATGTATTCCATCTCATTCTTTTACACGTTCAATCCTACAGATATATTATGTTTGTCTCTTTCTACGTAACGCCTCAACTTTTCGTGTTACTCTTGATTTTACTCCTCATAAAATTTCCGTACCGGGCCTTATATTATAACTCAAATCGTTTCTTAAGGAGTAAACTCCAAAAAAACAATATTATTTATGTTGATAAATACCAATACCACTTAATCTCTCAAACTTCTCAGAGTATTGCCACTAGGAACATTGACGAAAGATTACAAGTGCATTTTAAATTTTATAGTATTGTGTGATGGTGGTAAATTCCATATACTTTATCCGGAATATACCAAAACTTATTTAGTCGTAATAAAATATAACAAAAATAAAAATTACCCTAAGATTAAGCCACACAAATCTCAGGTCGTTGATATAAGAAAAGTAATGCCTCCCATATTTTTTTTATGTCAATAAATTTAGATTCTTATATAAAACGCTGTTATTTTAATATTACTGTAGTGACACAGATTAGCATTAAAGTACGCGGCGCAAACGCGTTTCGTTAATTCAGCTTTTTTAATAGTTATGCGGAGCCTCGCCAGTCACTCTTCAAACCTCAGCCGTGTTTAGACATATCCTAATAAGGATTAAATAAATAATATAATTGTAATAACCTGTAACGTGTTAAATGAATAGATTCAGTATAGTGCAATAACTCTTTTATTTCAACCAACCCACATACATAATCACTAAAGACTAGTTTAAATACTAAAGTGGTGACCCCGACGTGATACAAAACCCGACGTGATATATAGAAATTCCCGACGTGATTCGTTATTATCGTGATTTATATTGTGGGTTGTGTTTAAGTTATCCGTGTAGGAGTGACTCATTTTTAAGAACGCGGCTGAAGGAATTTATAATAGAACAACATGGATAAACAAGCACATTCAGAAAATGCCAACGCAGCAACGCCACGCGGAATGCGCAGTAAGTGATGTCATCCAATGAAACCGCGATCCAGACAACGAAGTTCACAGTCTTCTATAGAAGCGGCATGATATTTTTAAAGCCAGCTTATATCTGAGGTGCATTCAATCCTGACGAAAATGGAGTTTGGACCTGCAGATTCACTCGAGGTTTTGCCCGGTTGGAAGAAGCGTTTTTGCCGGAGGATTTGCCCGGTTGGAGGAAACATGCTTGCCGGAGGATCAGTGCTGGAATTTGAGATATTGGCTCATTCCCACTGCTTGTGCCGAGTGACTGGAATATGTGTAACCCCGCTGGAGACCGAACTTCCGAAAATAACTACAAAATTCAAGATGTAGTGCAAAGTGATTAGAAATGATAACTAGGTTTCGTTCATTATTCTTATGTGTTGCAAATAATTCAATTATATATAGAACTTGGCGTTATCACGAACTGTAACCTGATACTAGAGCGCACTAACAGTGTAATGTAGCGATCTTGCAACTTAGCGAATTTGCACGTGTGTCTCAGTAATACGAAATTTAATAATTTTTTCAAAATTAGATTTTATTAAATTTTCAGTGTATTAGAATTATATAAAAAAAAATGTGTAGTTTAAAATGTATATATTTTTTTGTTAACATACAAAGTTTAGTTCATTGTTTATACAACTTTATTAAAAGATTTCATTGTTAAAAATGTATTTTAAAGTTAAAAAAAAAAAAACATGTATGTAATTTTACAAGCTGACTGTACTTTGGTCATTCGAACGAACTTTGATTGTGAAATAACTATGTACTTACCTCTGCATAAAAGAATGCGAGCTCATATCGCATGTTGTTTTCAAACGTAAGCATATTTGTGTAGCAGGCATGAGCCTTTGAATTTGTAATGTTATTGTAATGTTTTAACCTTGAATGTACTACTTAAGTAAAATAAAATTTTTTTGTAAAAAAATTTGAAAAAAGCGGAGGATTGATGTAGTGACACAGATTAGCATTAAAGTACGCGGCGCAAACGCGTTTCGTTAATTCAGCTTTTTTAATAGTTATGCGGAGCCTCGCCAGTCACTCTTCAAACCTCAGCCGTGTTTAGACATATCCTAATAAGGATTAAATAAATAATATAATTGTAATAACCTGTAACGTGTTAAATGAATAGATTCAGTATAGTGCAATAACTCTTTTATTTCAACCAACCCACATACATACTAAATTACAAACTTCAATTTCATTTATTTGTATCAGCTACGTCTGTTGAGGCAGTCGGCAGTCTGCTGCAGTCAAGTATGTTTTGTCCACAGATAAAAGTGATGAACAAGCAGCTCCTGCTTTTCCACAACGCAGTGTCCGCCTACTTCAGCGGCAACGGCGCCGCGCTCGAGGCCGCCGTCAGGCACTTCAACGTGCTGCCCCCCGCGCCCGCGCCGCCCGCCCCCCTGCCGGCCCTAGCGCCCCTCGCGCCGCCGCCGGCGGAGCCCTAGCGGCTCTGCGGCCCGAGACACAGTGCCTTCGCTCGCACCTCATACAGCTAACACTTGCATAGCCAAAATCACCGGACTGTAGGATTCCCCTTGCTTACAAGATCCTGCAAAATTGACTGCTGTAAAGCTTGATAATTCATATATGCAAGTGGCAGTGTCCACGGCTGCCATCAAGTGCAGTTGATTTTCAGCTGTTGGTAGCAAACATTGCAGCACCATGCTGTCGCGTTAATGAGCACTGACTTATGTTTACGTCCTCGTCGCCTTTGTTTACATGCACCTATGTTTCTGTAAATATATATATGTTGCATTCCAATCGAATCTTAGGGTATGATATCCGTCTATATCTAAACAACTTGGCACATAACTACAATATTGAAAAGTACCAGTAATATCAGAAAACTCAAAATAATTAAGGATTAAATATGTCAACCATACATAATTTGACCATACACATCACCATTTTCTGTTCAATACTTTCCTTCAACCAGCCCCAATGGTGCTCATTACGTCAATAAGCTGCTGGATCGAGAAACCGATTTTACATTCAAATTCAGACAGTCCAACAAGAATATTACAGACAGTCCAACATTTTTTTTTTTTGTTATTGATAAGCCTTCATTTGACCACAATCTCACCTGATGTAAAGTGACGATGTGGTCTAAGATGGAGCATGAAGGCCTAGAAGATGGCTTCTCCGGGCCACATTACGAAACACGAAAAAATCGCTTCACGCACTGGCCCAGCCCGGAGGGTGGTTTACATTAAAGTACTATGTCTGGTTTACAATACATATTACATACAATCACCATAGAATAATAAATTCTATATTTCTATTTGCGCGCACTTCAGTTGCACTCAGTAGCACTACCTTGTAAAACCAGCTATGATAAATGTTTGTTCCACCAGTAATGTAATTATTACATTTGTATTCCCATGCATTTATATCATGTAGGTACTTTTAACCCGCTAACGGTGACGTCGATTTGACTTACATCTTCGGTGACCCCGGTTCCACGCACCGGGGTTTTAAATGAAAAATTTTTCAAAATCTTTTGTTTACTGACAATATTTTTTGTTAATTATTAATTATTTGACATTAAAACAACAATATTTCGTTAATCACGGCTTCGTATAATGACTTTTTCTGATAATTATACAACTTCACATAGAACCCTATAAAAGTAGTTGGTTTTTACACCACGGTTTTATAAAACTTTGAATACATAACAATCAACTTATCGATTTTTTTTCAGTCTTTTCTGTTTCTAGACTATATAAACTTACATAAAATAAACAAAAATGGCATTCTACAAACAAAAAATAACAAAAAAAAAATCTTAGAAAATAGCTATTTTTCGGTCAAGCAAATCCTGCAATAAGGCACTACGTGCTCAAGACACAAATGTTTTTTTAACTTGTGGCAAGTGTAGTGTTGGTCTTTCTATTTTATTTTCATCCACATTCAAAGCAACAGCCATTTCGTGATGGAACAGCCTTTCCAGGAACCTCATCTATCTTCAAAATTGAATCTTCTAAAAGAAGTGTCTCCATATTCCAAGAGGGTCCTTTTCACTAGATATAGCTCGTTTAGGTCCTGGTAACTGAGTTACTATTTTAAAATTACTAGTACGGACAGATTGGCGTTGGGGTTCCTTGCTCCATTTCGTACTTTTATCCTTTCCTAAATTAAAGGCGCTGTTGTAACTTGAAGCTTCTCGATCACTGAACTCCTTTTCGCTGTCACAACTCTGTATGTCATCTGGTGAAGGATTCATTTGTTCGATATGACTTCACAGCTTCACTGTCTGAAGACATTGATGGTCTAATTGTCATCAAGCAGTTCGAGAAGAAGCGATTCTAGACGATGCTGTTCCCTTTCGTACGATATGCTGTATCCAAGCTTGTATTTGAAATAAGATAGAACAAATTTGTGATATTTCGATAAAATTCATAAAATCATACAACAAACTTACTGATTATAGGATAATGCAATAAAACAATAATAAAAGTTAGTAAAAAATGTACACAAATTAGTCAAAAACGAATACTAAATAATTAAACTCTGCATATTTTACTTACATATTCGGTGACCCCGGTGTACAGCACCGGGTTGGAGCCAAAACTTAAAAACCTGAGCCCGCACAGATTTTCCGCGGTGAACTAGTGGCGGGGGAAGGGAAATGAGGCAGCTACTCGAAATTCCGACAGAAAACGGCGGCCAGGGAATAAGTTATTCGAATTTTTCAAGTGACCCGGTCCCACAGACATATAAGTCACCGTTCCCGGGTTAATGGACTGCTATAATTAGCTTCCATTTTATACAAAATCTTTGAAGCACTGTTCACAGATTAACCTGCCAGTAAGATTCCAATAAGCACTTGTATCTCAGAATATTCAATAGTAATCTCTAATATTGTAAATAAGCACTTGTCTTTCTGTAAATATGGATCATATTTCTGTGTGTTTGAGAAAGCTGTTGATAGTTCAAGATCTTTGTAGTGAATTATATTTTTGCTTAGTGTTAAAGCTTTAGACCAAATTATTTTTATAAATTTTAAATTTTGTAGTATTTTTTTCTTTTCAGTATTAAATTGCATTTATGCTTAGCTAGTATGTAAGTATTT
Organism: Gymnoscelis rufifasciata; assembly: GCA_929108375.1. Taxonomy (NCBI): domain Eukaryota; kingdom Metazoa; phylum Arthropoda; class Insecta; order Lepidoptera; family Geometridae; genus Gymnoscelis; species Gymnoscelis rufifasciata. The sequence continues at coordinate 13,800,682 of OV815321.1, forward strand.
TTATATCAAATAAGAATAATGGAATTTATTAAGACCCTATGTAGCTCAAATGTTATCCTTCCCTAGAACAGCTCTATCAATTTATTGCTCTTGATGGTTATCACATTAATTTACATGTACTTACTAACTGTAGTGTCTAGTTAACTGTTTCTTGCCACAAAACCTGAATATTTACGTGTAAATGTGTAACCTACCTATATTTTTTTATTAAATCCTTTAGCTGTAGAGCACTGCTAAACGGCTGGTCCGATATTGATGTAGCTTTGAGTAATAACCATTCCATAATATGGTTGCGGTTACTTTAGAATCAACCTACCATTATATTCTATTGTTATCACTATGGCTAAAATTGTTTCTAATAATTATATGTATATTGTTGAATGTACAATGACAATATTGATGTGAATGTAAGTGCAGAATAGATCTTTTCTACTAGCTAGTCAAACAATTAGTTAAATGTATTTATTTATTTACTTATAATTTATTGAGTAATATTTATATTACATTGTTTATCAAGTTTTTTAAGGAGTGTAATAAAGATCACTTGCAAATTATTGTTTTTATTTAAATAAAATCACAGCAAGGGAAAACATTTCCCTAAATCTCCATGTATCTTGTACACAGCTCAATTCTTGCAAGACATGCTTGGCATGTCTGTGGAGTCGGTGGGGTGTTCAGAACTTACACTATGCTTTTACAGTTTCCTTTCCACTATCCCCTTTTACATTTTCTTCACATTCTGCTTTAAGTTTTTCCTGTAAATAAAACATATTTTCAATATGCAAAGTTGTATCACACCAATTAGTGAGAATAAGTTTATAAGAAAATATAAATACTTACCAAATCGAAAATCACTTTTACAACGAGGGAACAGCTGGGGCATGTAGCTTCATCCTCTCCAGCCAACAAATCTTCCTGTGTAAACATTCATAGATTAATGTAAAAGAACATACTAAATAAAAGGATTCATTTCATGTTTGTTTTGGTTATCCTAACCTTACTAATTTGGAATTGGTCTCCGCAGGGGCACGGGTAGTAGTACATTAGATCATCTTCATCATACTCAAAGTCCTCGATTTCTACTTCGTCGTGAAATATCGTCATTTTGAACTAATTTGGCGAATTTGGTTTGTACAATACAATGTCCTGTACATCGCACTTTTCCTCCAATTTCAATCACACATTTCTGAATCTCAAATACACAATACAATACATTTTCAACTTAGGACTATTACTATTACACCGTACGCCATGCGTTAGGTAAAAAGTAAAAAATGTTTATTTGTCAGCCATAGCTTATTTCAGCGCCATAATATGACTATAAGATTAGAGTGAATAAGCTAGCAAAAAGAGGGTTATTCTAGTTATGTAGTTTAGATTAATCATATAATAAAAACCAAAGAATTATGTAACATAATGAACGCAGTCTGTAGGACTTATTTTTTAGTTTGTTTATTATTATTATACTACAATAATAACTCCCAAAATGAATACCTACACATGACCGCTTTTATCTAAAATTACTTTAATTTTCAAAATCCGTCATAGTATCGTCGTCATGAGTAAAAAAATAAATATTGTATAATGTAATGCAGGGGACACAAAATCTGAATTGCCTATTCAAATTTTGCATTACCGAATCGCACTAAGAACCATAATTTACTAAAAGTTACGTAGTAATTTATTATTCTATGCTAAAAGCAAGAGGAAATTCGAATCAGGTGGAATCCAAGCGTATCTTTAATTTTTACTCGGTAAATCTATTTTAGATTATATTAATAATAGATTAGTCTTCCTTCGTGTGTCTGTCTTTCCATCTTTTTGTTCGGGATAAACTCAAAAACTACTATTTCAAAAAATATCCCACGCGCATTTTCCATGGAGCTGATTCGTTTCAAAACAGACTTATGTCGCATAATTTACATTATATAGCAGTCACCACTACTTACGCATTATTGAAAGTGAAACGAAAGACCACGCCCAAACAATCATGCAACGCGATTAGTTCTTAGACATTACCTACATTAACAAATGCTTGCTGTGAACTAACAAACTAGTGCGTGATAAAATCCAAAAGTTGTCGATATTTTCTATGTGTTTATTATAATTTAGTATTCAGGTATATATTTCATAATTTACCTACATTTTACGTTTAGCTTAACAACCCCGCTTGAAACAATGAAAACAAAAATAATTAGTTATTTTTGAATGATTTATTTAAAATTATAACAATTTTATGTTAAATCAAATAAACAAGTACAGTATCATAAATTAATTTCTTACTTTCTTAAAACATACACACACATCTTAATATAATTATATAAATCTCGTGTCACAATGTTTGTCCTCAATGGACTCCTAAACCACTTAACCACTGAAATGTCCGGGCTACTAGAGTGGCCTAAAAAAATATCCGATTATAATAAAATTCGCACACCATGTGCAGTTCGATCCCACCTGAGAGATAGGATAGTTTAAATCTCAAATTATAGTCGCAATTTTAATTTATAGCTAATTATTTGTCTGTTATTATTTGACAGTCACAATTATCTGTTAACCCTAAATGATTCTAACAGATGTCGATACCTTTCGACTGGGTTGAGTAAGTAATCAATAGATCGCTACTATGGTAAATCTACGAACGTGTTATATAAGCTACATTTTAACAGCATAGTTACCACATGTTGTTGACAGTATAAAATTAATTAAATTTATTTTGTAGTGAACGAAATACCGTGTAATTCATTTATTTTCCCTATTTAAATTTTTGGTGTTAGCATAGCCGGCCACGTGTTACTTAGACTGAAGTGTAAATTGAATTAATCTGATCGAAGAACGGCTGGGCCGATTGAGCTGATTTTGGTTTTAAAATGTTTGGCGTAGTACAGGTTAGGTCTAAACGGTGAGCAAATAAAGAAAAATTGCCAGGAACTTTTTTTACCCGTGCGGCGCCGGCGCGGGCCGCTAGTATATATATAAAAATACCTGTGTCACTCTTCCAATAAGTTCGATACTTTGAGTTCACGTATTAACATTTTATTAATAACTAAGTCTTGGGATTTTAATTTCGTGGACTGTCGAGAATGTGCGGAGTTATGGTAAGTATTTCTTGCCTTTACTAGGTAGTCATTCTCTTAATGAGGTCTGCTGCAGAAACTCCGCAGGATTCAAGAAAGTCTACTTGCTCTTGATTAAGTAATCTGTTTTCTTGCAACGTCTTGAGTACTTGCAACAAATGTTCATTTTCTTGTTTCATACGCCGACAAGAAGCGTAAAGCGCTTTGCATCGCAATCGGCGACGTTCTGCTATTCCTTTTAGTCTTTCTTGCGACGTCTTGAGTACTTGCAACAAATTTTCATTTTTTTTTTTCATTCGCCGACGAGTCCCGGAAAGCGCTTTGCATCGCAATTGGCGACTTTTCGCTACTTCTTTTAGTTGTATAATGTTTTGTTTTAGCCTCCATACCTCATCTTTTGGAGAATCGCCTATATTTGTGGGTGGAGGTATTTCTGAATTCATTTCCAAATCATCTGAAGATGTAAAAAGCGATGGGACAGCGGTACTTATTATTTTACGAAGTCCGTTTTTTGTATAATAAAGACTACATTCAGAAAAGTGTATTGAACAAATTCTGGTCCATATGTTTGGGTCAAAATTTGTTTGTTTCAAGGCCATTACCCATTTGCTCCTTAAACTTGGATCTTTTGGAAAGCTGGAAACAAAATTTAATAATATATTTAAAATGTGGCTGTCATTTCTATAGATAAAGTTAAAAAAAAAAGTGTGGTTGTGTCGGCTACGACGCACGATTGGAGTTTACTCCTTACGAACGATAAAATTATAATATACTTATATCGAATAGAAAAAAAGGGTAAATGAACGCATCTGCTAAAATGATAAGAGAAACAAACATACATCTGTAATTATTCGGATTATTTATATTACTTCAATAAAACGTATTACTTAGTATGTTACAAAATAATATAAATAAAATACAGTGAGACTACGAAGTATCGCGCAAAGAGGAGACCCCGAGAATGAGATACGCTGTGTACCTAATGTATTCCATCTCATTCTTTTACACGTTCAATCCTACAGATATATATGTTTGTCTCTTTCTACGAAACACCTCAACTTTTCGTGTTACACTTGATTTTACTCCTCATAAAACTTCCGTAGCGGGCCTTATAACTCAAATCGTTTCTTAAGGAGTACACTCCAATAAGATAAATAGACAATTTATGATTAACTGATTTTATTATCTGTGCGAATGTCCCTGAGCAACAAATCATGCTTGTTTTATATGATTAAGTACTTAATTTAATAGTTGACTATTGATTTTAATAATATCAGAGTGCTGAACTAAAAATGGCAAGTAAATATTACCGAATGAACTTGCTTACGTAATTTATTAGATTTCCCAGAAGTAATATTTTTTGGGCAACCATAATACCCCTGGACGTTTGAGTGGTGGTGACAGTGTGCTTATAGCTTTTGACCGATACATCATAAATATTGATTATATGTATAACCGACCATACTCGTAAAATAACGATATTATGCATATGCTCTATGTGTATATATAAATGTGTATAAATGTAATGGCTATGGAATATTTTTGCATTTCACTTCAGAAATATAACAGTAGATGAAACTTTTATTTTTCTTTGTCATAAGCAGGCAAAACTCACTTGACCATAAAGCCAAGTGATATAATATTGCATACAGCCTCGTGTTCTGTTTTCAAAAAGTGAAAAAACCTTATTTATTTTTAAATATCGTAAGAACAGCATACTACCTTTTTATTTTTAAATGCCGTCATGGAACCTTTTTACAAGCAATAATTATGAGAAATGAGATACGCTGTGTAATGTATTCCATCTCATTCTTTTACACGTTCAATCCTACAGATATATATGTTTGTCTCTTTCTACGTAACGCCTCAACTTTTCGTGTTACACTTTTTTATTTTACTCCTCATAAAATTACCGTACCGGGCCTTATAACTCAAATCGTTTCTTAAAGAGTAAACTCCAAAAATGACTCAATAGGTCATGTCCCATCACTGCACTCTTGGGCGGTCGGCGCGGTACGCACTTTCCCACCTCTAGCGTCTCTTTTACCCCCGCAAATGGACACAACCTCTGATTTATTTTTTATCAAAAATAGGTATGAAAATCAACATTTACCTATGAAATGTAATATTAGATTTAATCTTGGAGTGCTGTCTTGTATCATTTTTGCACGATTTAACTGCACATTTAACCATTTCTATTGCCGGATTATATAAATGTATTAGATCCACCGCACGCCGCTAACGCACATCCACGACTGCAAACGCTCGCCGCGCGAACTTCTTAATGGTCTCCCTTGAAGCTATTGTTCCTACTTCAAAGCGCTCAGGTGTCAAAGTCAAAATGTTTATTTACAGTCAAGACGTATGCAGTGTCACGGACGCCATCAAATAAAACAAGAAGAAGAAGAAGACGTAGTGACGCCCAAAGAGAAATATGACGACCGACGCGACGACGCGACGCAACAAAATAAAAGAAAAAGAAGAAGAAGTATGTAGTGAAAGATAAAGTTTTATTAAACATTAAAATCGCTTCTTGTAATTTGTATATACTTGTAATTTAATTTTGACTGTTAGTCAAAATTACAAGAGTACAGTTAGTAATTTTTTTGTAAAAATTGATCTTAGCTAAATGTTTAAGATACGATAGTGTTATTATAAAATGTTCTTGTGGATTTTGTATGGCATTTTGAGTAATGGTTGATCACCCATGTTTTCCCACAGTTTTCGTATACCCTTGGTGCCTAAGCATTGTTATCGAATAATAATACGACATCATTTTTAGGTCATTCAAAAAAAGATTTATCGGAAGTATCTGTTGATTCTGTTGCGATACTGACTATTAAATAAACTAGAGCAAGTTGGTATAAGGGGAATACCACTGTCTTTATTTCAATCCTACCTAAATCAAAGAAGTCACATAACCGTTCTAGAATCCTATGATAAAAAATTAAAAACATTAAAACCGATTTATTCTAAATCTGAAATCGTTAAGCAAGGAGTGCCTCAAGGAAGTGTTCTGGGCCCTCTTTTATTTCTAATTTATATTAATAATTTACCGGACCTTACAAAACATCTTTGCGTTATGTTCGCAGATGATGCCACAATATTTATACCCCAAGAAACTAAAAACATTCAAGAATTTGAAACAGAAATAAATACTACCCTGAATGAAATAGTAAAATGGTTAGACTGCATTAATTTAAAAGTAAACATTGATAAAACTAAATACCTCAGATTTAAAAACTATAAAACACCCAGTATTCAATTAAACATATACCACAATGTAGACAAAGTTAAAGAAGTTAACGAAATTAATTTTCTCGGCATAAAAATTGACACTTTTCTAAATTGGAAATTTCATATTAAAAATGTTATTAGTAAGATATCTAAATACTGCTATGTTCTTCATGTTCTCACAAATGTTTCTTCAAAATTGATGGCAAAAAATGCCTACTATGCTCATGTTTTTCCTCATCTATGCTACGGAGTCATTTTTTGGGGAAACTCTGTTGATGTGCAATCAGTATTCTTAATGCAAAAGAAATGTATCAGAGCCATATATAATTTAAAAAATACTGATTCTCTACGAAATGTTTTTAAGGATAACAATATATTAACACTCACAGATATATTTATACTAGAAATATGCCTATTTGTAAAGAACAATCTATCGTACTTTAACTTAAATTCGAATAAATCTGAAAATGTTAGAAATCGATATAAATATAATCTATGTATCCCTCAAATAAATAGCACTTTATATAAGAAAAGTACATTTATAACAGCTATAAAAGTTTTCAACCATTTGCCAGTTGAAATAAAAGAACTAAATGGATATCCATTTAAGACAAATTTGAGAAACTGGCTACATAATAGAGTTCACTATAACTTAAAAGAATACTTTGAGTGATAAATTTATTTTTTGCATTAAAGGCATAATATTATGTTGTAAAATTTTAATGTGTACATTTCAATACTATTGTATGTCCGCGACGGATAAAATTGTTGATACCTAGTCATTGTTAACATCAGCTCATAGCATACACAATTTTTACAATAAAGATTTTCTTTCTTTCTGACTAATACCGACTTTCCGATAATATAAAGTACTCTGTGGCCTAGACTTAGGCTATCGAGTTCGAGACTCGATAATTATTTCACTCACCGACATGTGCAGTTCTGTTCAGCGGCTCTTCATGGCTCTTCGCTTGATGTGCGACAGTTCGCCAATGTCCACGTTAAAATTAAATTAAATATTTCTGGACTAATCACACAGCATCACCTAACCACAAACTAAGCAGAGCTTGTACTATGGTTGTCAGGTGACTGATATACTACTTAGATACATTTAATTAAGGTTTCGTAATTGTTGTACAGAACTATTTTAATAATTTGTGGACTACTGTTCTTTTGGGATTAAATATCCATAAATCAGTTACAGTTAAGGGAACTTAAAATACATTATACAATTTGGAACAAAAAGAAACACAATAATTATCACAAAATTACAAATCTAAGCTATGAAACTTTACTTATTTACAAACAAGTTATCAGGCACAGACATTATAGTGGGAGGAGGGAAGGCTTGAGATAGAAGGGAAGGCATTCTAATGAAGCAGGACGAGGGATGTTAATAATAGCTTCTGTAACTGTCAATAATAACAAAATAATATTTAAGTTTTGCGTTTCTCATACTTATTTAGGAGGTATAGGCTTTTGATTTCTCCTTTTATACAAGAAAGTTTGCTTGTGTAAGGAGAAATCGTTCTTAGCCTCTTTGTAATGGTGTACTTAGAAGTAGTTCTATTCTAAATATAATAAACAGTCTAACTCAGCTATCCGAGCGTTTCACTAGTCGTCCCAACACCCGTCCTTACATGGCGACCCTGCCAAATATGGAGATGATTAATCAGTCTAGCTATACTACCTAAAATAGACATAAAATACTTTCTCTAAAAGAAATAATTTTAATTTTACGAAACCTAATCGTGTCATGTTATGTTGATGTCAAAGTCGTTCTAGACAATGACGTCTAAATGCACACGTCATCAGTTGTCATTTTCATTCTTCGTTCGTTTCATTTTTGTGAGATAGGATGATCGCGGTGGTCCTGGTCTTGCTAAAATTTGTGGAATATTATTTATCTCAGTGATTTAGTGCTTTATTTAGTTATAGTAATAAAATATATTGTCTCATAAACGTGCACTAGCCACGGTCAAAATGTTCAGCTGGCTGAAAAAAGAAGGCGAAAAAACCGAAAGTATCGAAAATGTAGTGGAAGGACTGAAGCGAATCTACAGGACGAAGCTGCTGCCGCTGGAGCAGCACTACCAGTTCCATGATTTCCACTCGCCGCAGTTGGAGGAGCCGGATTTCGACGCGAAGCCCATGATCCTGCTCGTGGGCCAGTACAGCACCGGCAAGACCACGTTCATCAAGTACCTGCTGGAGCGCGACTTCCCCGGCATCCGCATCGGGCCGGAGCCCACCACGGACCGCTTCATCGCCGTCATGTTCGACGAGAAGGAGGGCTGCATCCCCGGCAACGCGCTCGTCGTCGATCCCAAGAAGCAGTTCCGGCCGCTCAGCAAGTTCGGCAACGCTTTCCTCAACCGCTTCCAGTGCAGCACCGTGGCCTCGCCCGTGCTGCGCGGCATCTCCATCGTGGACACGCCCGGCATCCTCTCCGGCGAGAAGCAGCGCGTGGACCGCGGCTACGACTTCACGGGCGTGCTGGAGTGGTTCGCGGAGCGCGTGGACCGCATCATCCTGCTGTTCGACGCGCACAAGCTGGACATCTCGGACGAGTTCCGGCGCAGCATCGAGGCGCTGCGCGGCCACGACGACAAGATCCGCATCGTGCTGAACAAGGCCGACATGATCGACCACCAGCAGCTGATGCGCGTGTACGGCGCGCTCATGTGGTCGCTGGGCAAGGTGCTGCAGACGCCCGAGGTGGCGCGCGTCTACATCGGCTCCTTCTGGGACCAGCCGCTGCGCTACGACGTGAACCGCCGGCTGTTCGAGGACGAGGAGCAGGACCTGTTCCGCGACATGCAGTCCCTCCCGAGGAACGCGGCGCTGCGCAAGCTCAACGACCTCATCAAGCGCGCGCGCCTCGCCAAGGTGCACGCCTACATCGTCAGCGAGTTGCGCAAGGAGATGCCCTCCGTCTTCGGCAAGGATGGCAAGAAGAAGGACCTCATTAAGAACCTCGGACAGGTCTATGACAGAATTCAGAAGGAAATGCAAATTTCACCTGGAGACTTCCCTGACATCAAGAAGATGCAGGAATCGTTGGCGAATCACGACTTCACAAAGTTCCACCCTCTTAAACCGAAACTACTAGAGGTGGTGGACCAGATGCTGGCCACGGACATCGCGCGGCTCATGGACATGATCCCCCAGGAGGATGTCAACATTGTCACGGAACCTCTAATAAAGGGTGAGTCACTATTGTTCTTCTACGCTCCGGCACATTTTCAGAAGCTGCATGAAATATTGTGTGAAATTTAGCACATTTGATTTCAAGGTAAAATGACATCACTATGATAAGTTACCTATTCTGCAACAGGGCAATGCTACTCTTATCTGTGTTATCTCATTCAAACATGTTCTATATTGTGAAACCACCTCCCAGCTCTATTATTAACATCATCTGTCTGCAATATCATGGACGCAATTTGGGCACATGACAAACCATTTATTTATATAAATACTTGTAATAGTCTATTATCTAATTCACATATATAAAGTATAAAAATGTATTCAGACAATTCACTAAATAACATCTAGCCCCATGGTAAGCTCTAAGCTTGTGTTACGGGTACTAGACATCTGATATACCTAATATAATAGATGTACATACATATGTACATATTAAACACCCAGACCAAGGAGAAAGTGCTTGCAGAACATACAAATACTTGACTTCGGCGGGAATCGAACCCGCTACCTCTTGTACCGCAAGCGAACCTCCGCCCACCGCGCCACTGCGGCAGTCATATGAGAATATGAGTAATGGGTAGATAGGTTCATGATTATGATAAGTATTGTAGTTTAAATAAAATGGCAAAGGGAACCTTGCTCTTATCTTTCGTCTAGATATTGACCTGAATAACCGTTATCTCCCTGATAGCACTCCGCTGATACAACTGCTCTGTATTTAGAAACTGAAGTCTGACTTCATTGCTTGTTTAGCGAAATTTTTAGCCTTATTTGAACAACATGTGCTATCTAAACTGTGACTTCATTTTTCTGTACATAAATTAACACTATTGGTTGGAATGCCCGTTGGGGCGATTTTAGAAATTGTCTGTATGAACCTACTAGCAGTGTCCATTAAGATGGATTTTCCTGCATAATTCTTAAAAAACCTATGTCTTTTCTCTGACTCTTTAAAAATCTTTACCAAGTTTAATTTAGGTACCTACCTAAGTATATTGATTTAGTACGCCAGAGAGTACCGCTAGACAAACTCACAAATTTACTTACTTTAAAAAATATAACGAGTAGGTAGGTACCCACCTAGTATAGAATCGAATCTTTGCTCACTCTAAGAATAAGAACCTTATGAAGGTACTTTTATACAAATCTGGCTGCGCCCCTCGCTGTTACCTAAGATATTATAATGGAAAAAATTTCATCAATTTTCCAATTTTCCAACTATGTTAGAGCAACACGTGCATTAAATTAGTTATAAACATTGTTACTTAAAATAAACTTAGGAAATAATTTATGCCTGAAAAACAGGATTCTCCTAGTTCAGGCAAAATAAATACATCATAGTTCTAATTAAATTTTAAGTTGTAAATATTATTTATTATTATTATTTATTTATTAATTACAACAAATCAAAAACCATTCAAATCGCTCTAGCAGCTATTTCGTGTTAGGTATAAGTGCTCAAACAAACAAGAGCTGGGTTTTTGAAATAAGAAAATTTAAATCACCATTAAGGAAATAAAAATATTCTTTTTAATGTTTCGGTATACATTTTAATGATATTGATGTTTTTAAAGACTTAGTAAGTTGCGTAACAGCTTGTGCATCAAACAGCTACATCGGCATTACTGCAACAAAAACAGAATGAGTACGATGTTGAGCAAGGCAGTGCATTGTGCCATGACATGTAATGAGAGTCGTAATGACAGCGCGACGGCGGCCTGCAATGGCCACCGAAACCCATCATTGGGTCTAGTTTTCGTCCCTTTATTCACTCGCTAGAAATTCGCGGACTTAGCCCTGATGAAAACGATCAGATCAGGCTAAACTCTTTTTACCGAGTAACTGAAAACAAATTGTCATTTCTCAATGGTTGAACTTGGTTCAATAAAACTCGTAGTATTTGTAGTATATAATGGTGAAATTGGGGCTTATTGTCATGTACTGTGTTTAACTCTACAGTTTGTCTCTCTAGTAGCCCCCAGGATCGTTGACTTATGATTGAAACCTGAATCAAAAACCTATGATTCTTTGAAAGTAAAATATCATATTTATTTGTAATGTGCACGTGATGCGCTTTCATTGGAGACCCCACTCGAGTATATTTGTAGGTATTCGGTTCTTCTTCCCTACTTTTTTACCAGCGATACACTTCCGGTCAGCTTTGGAGTCCCTCAGGGAAGCATTCTGGGTCCAACCCTTTTCCTTATTTATATTAATGACATACATGATGTCTTGGACTCAAATGCTGAATGTTTATGTTATGCCGACGATACAGCAATAATCTTCCATGGTAAATCATGGTCGGATGTGTATCAACTAGCTGAGCGAGGAATGACACGAGTTAATCAATGGTTGCAGCAAAATCTTCTTACGCTCAACACAAAGAAAACATCCTTTCTGAGTTTTTACAAAACCGCTGCTTCGGCTCCTAAACAGAAATCCGTAATTAAAATTCATGGTAACTTGTGCACCCAACATAGGACTTGTGGCTGTGAAACTCTTACCAGTGTAACAGTCATAACGTATCTTGGTGTGAACATCGATCAAAATATTTCATTTAAAGCGCACATTAGTCTTCTCTCGGCACGTGTAAGAAAGGTTATATTTATAATGAAAAACATAAGGTATGCAGCAAGTTATGATATTCTTAAACTAGTTTACTATGCACTGTGCCAATCCCTAATTACTTACTGCATAACTTGCTGGGGAAGTGCTGCTAAGACCGTTATTATTCAGGTCGAAAGAGCTCAACGTTCTGTTTTAAAGGTAATGCTCAGAAAGCCCTTCCGATATCCTACCAGAGAACTCTACAAGGAAGCCGATGTGCTCACAGTTCGACAACTCTACATAATGAAAACTACTCTCTCCGTTCACAAATCGTTTTTACTGTCCGCAGACTTCCAGCTTATTTCTCAAAGGAGAGTCTACAGACTCATCACACCGACCACAAATTCGATCTTCGCCAAAAAAACAGGCAGTTTTATTAAGACTCACATCTACAACTATGTGGCAAAAAAATGTAATATAAAAAACAAAAGCGTTACTGAGGTCAAGCGCCTTGTGCAAACCTGGTTAACCACTCTATCCTATGATAAAACTGAGGAAATCCTGCAATTCAGACATTAAGTCTCATACTTTAATTACCTACCTATTATTATTATACAGATGTATTGTATTGAATAATATTATAACTAAAATATATACATACTATATATATATATATTATATACTATAAATATTATATTTATATTTATATTATACCTACATAAATATAATTACCTATATGTATGATTTTGTGAGTAATAAATTATATCTACATAATTATTAATACTATTATACACAACACATACATTTTTTCTTTTTAGTCTACCAGTTATCATTATTATTTACAGTTGAAATCACAGGAAGTATCCTATAACTCAACCTGCAAAAATGTACAGGCTTCTTCGATACAGGCTTAGCCTAGTGAAGAAGTCACCAGATATACAGTCTGCTCTAAAAGTTATCTGCAAATAACTGAAGGACACCTTACGTCTATTAGTTTTATTTCAAAGTGTGTTTAGAATATAAGTCTGAATGTTTTTTTTGCTGAAATAAATATATTTTAATTTTTTAATTTTAATTTAATTTAACTTTCCCCCCCCCCCCCCCCCCCATAACATTCAACATATAACTACATCATATAATAAATTGAAATCGCTTAAACCATTTGGGAGCTTTGATGCCACGGAACGACAGACACTTCGAAAATAATACCCCTCTTTTTCGGTCGGGGGTTAAAATGGTAGATATCTTATCATCTTAGCCTAACTATAGGATGTCTACATTTAAACATACGTCTTTCAGATGTTTCAGTCCCTACCCTACTCTGATTTTCCATAATAAATCTTAATATGAATGTCTCTTGTATCTCAAACTGTCCTGCAATTTTGTGCACATCCAATGTACCCAAACAAAGATATTGGCGGCGGAGATAACGCCTCGGGGGGCGTCGGCGGGAGTGAGCTGGGGTCGCCGCTCTGTGACCTTCATTGTTCAAATATTCATTTGTGATCATTCATCATTCTCTTGTCCTTATCCCACATTACGTGGGGTCGTCATCTCAACACTCACTCCTAAATCATCATTATCTAGTAATATACCTATTCAAACACTACTTTTATAGGTTTTACCCAAATTTATCACCATACATGCTAATACCTCATTGTACCTACATTGCAAAAATCTACTATCCATTGGCATAATTTAAAATGTTTAGCCTTTTATTTTATTATTTCATGTTTACTACAATAAGTAAACTCTCCAGTTCACAACATAGACCGAAGATAATTAAATTTCTACTTCCTGCATCATTCTATTGGATTTGTTAGCCAGATCTTAATTATCTGAGTCACACTTGCGCGAATATGTGACTAATGCCCAAGTCTGCCGGCTTTCTCAGGAAAGTGCTTAAACTACGGATAAAATAATCGTATAGTTGGTACCTTGTATAAACCTATTGAAGGTTAGCCCCATTTACGCTTAGCATAGTTATTACACTCGTAGTAGGTACCTTACTAATTATCAAAGTTATAGTGACGATACTATGTTTCAATTCCACTCAAGAAGGAATTTTCCAGTTTTCAAAGTGAATAGTGTAGTAGTGCGAGCGAGTAAATCTACTCCCTATTTCAATCAACCGAAAAAAATATATACAACCAACTCGGAAATTTTAAAGTGAAACACATCAGGCATAAATGAAATAACTTATAAAGATTTACCAAAAAATTTATGAAATAAATTAGAAATTTGGAATACAGGATTCTCATGATGAATTCGTTTAATGTGCGTTTTGTAGCAGCTATCGCAGTGAAACCTGTCTTATCTCGGGCGCGTACGGCCGGTGTCGCACGCGCGCTATCGCGCTCCTCCGTTCCTCGTAATCGACACGATCGTGAGATTGCGAAGCCTTTTATTAGATATAAGTCACTTAATACCTATAGCTAACACCTAGGGCAGTGGTAACTAACCTTTTTAGGTCCGTTACACTTTTGCCCTGAATAAGGTCACTGATTCACCCCCCAACTACGCTAAACTCTAACAATGTGTTAAGTAAATCTTAATATAATATAAATCTCGTGTCACAATGTTTGTCCTCAATGGACTCAACCGATTATAATAAAATTCGCACACCATGTGCATTTCGATCCAACTTGAGAGATGGATGGTTTTTACGGCGAGAAAAATTCGAATAATTTCCGGGAAAATTGTATAACCGTGCGACGCCGGGGCGGGCCGCTAGTTTTATATAAGTATTATTTATTCACGCAGCAACGTCTAGCCCCGTGGTATGCTCTAAGCTTGTGTTACGAGCACTAGACATTTGATATACATAATGTATATAGATATTTTTATTATACATATTAAAACACCCAGGCCAAAGAGAAAGTGATTTAAATGAATGTGTATGTAAGAAGATACTTTTTATTTATTGCTGACTGAGAAATAATTAACCTTTTTCAATTTCTAAAATTTTATAATTATAATATTTCGCGTAAAGGTAGTACTGCTTAGTAGTTACACGTATGGTAATATTATGTTTTGTTTCATTTAAAGCGCATCTCAGAGAGGTGTTCCACATTGAGACGATCACTGTCCTTTGTTCTTAGTGTAACCAAAAAAACAATGTAAAAGCTGTAGGTAAGTAAAGTGCTAACAAATGGTACCAACGTGTTAAAGCAGTTTTCTACCATAGGACATTCAGCACTTTTCCAAAAATGTACAAAGATCATAATTTTAGAATTCGTCTTTTAAAGTGCAATGCTCGCAAATCGCTGTCCTAGAAATGTTACTTTAGCTGACACATCTGTATCCTGAAATATACGAACGAGATGAAAATCAAATACTTACTACCCCGAAATACAAGTTTTACCCCTACGGGGGATACCCCCAGGTTAGGAACCACTGACCTAGAGCTTACTACGTTCTACTAACTTAACATGTTTATAGGTCTTGCAGTGTCTTATGGTGCACTTCATTTGACTAATCGCATTGGCATTGCATAAAAATTACTCATTTTACTGTAGGAAAAAAATGAGCGTACTTTGCACGTTGCGTCACCCTGCAGGCATTCTAGAAACAGCATTAGGTATCTCTATTTATTTAGGTAATAACTTGCTATAAGTTTTTGTGGACTTGAGCTCGGTGCGAAAATACAGCAATGGTTGGATATGGGTTTTTATCTGACACGGTGGAACAATAGTGCACATGCACATTATTGTAGAGGTTTTTTATTCTTTACAGACGTGAAATGAAAGTTTTGTACCACTTATAAAAGGAAATTCATTAATATCACGATACAGGCTTAGCGTCGTGTAGAAGATCGCTGGTTAATTACTAAGAACTGTAATTTATCTGTTAAATAAAAACAAAAATGTTGAGATCAAATGTAGGTAAATAAATTTACAAAAGATGTGTACCCTTTTCTTAGGAAATTGTCTTAATTGATCGTGAATTGACACAGTTATGGTAACATATAAAAAAAGTTCATCAAGCTATTTTTGATTCACTTAAATTATAGTTCAAATTTGACCTCTAGGCGAGCTGGTGAAGTCTCAAAAGGACGAAAGCCTTTGCTTTCACTTTTTTGTAGGAGTTGCAGTTTTGACAGTGACGCGCAGTTTGGCGGTTATCGTGCCCGCAGGCCTACAGCGTGATGGGCGCACTACGTCGGCACAGTGCGCCAGTAGGTGCACGATAATAGGCCGCACCTGTGTGATCTCGGCCTTGAAGCGATATCTAGCCTCTACCATGCTCAAATAAATGATACACATTATAATAGATTTATTTATATTTAAATTACAAAAGCGTGCATAGATTGAAACTTGAAGATATTATTGTTATTACAGTAATAAACATATTATATTAATTGTGATCTGAGAATTATGATATGTAGTTATATAATAATGAACAAATAATTGTTTGAAATACTAATTTTATCGGTCAGTCGGCTGGCTTTCGTTTAAGTACCTATTTCGTCATCATAATTATAATTTTAGTAAATTCCCTATACATTTTATTTCCTTCAAAGTTTTCGGTGGATAAAATAATGCATCACGACATATCATAATTTTGTCATACATAATTGAGTGGTGGTAGCAGGAACCAGGTATTTTTTTTGTAATTTTAATCAGCCGTGTAAAAATGGTGATGCTTTTAGAAGAACATAAATCTAAATTTAAAATTTAAGAAAAACCCCCGATTCCAATGCCTTTATTTCCTTAAATGTAAAACAACATAATATTATGTAATGTGGACACGATGCGCTTTCATTTGATACCCCACACTAGTATATTTGCAGATTTTCGGTTTTCCTTCCCCACTCTCACCCCCATAACTTTTTAACAGCTCAACGATTTTCATGAAACATGTCTAAGAACACCCGGGCCAAACTCACCTTTCATACAAAAAAAACTAAATTGAAATCGCTCCATGCGTTCGGGAGCTATGATGGAACAGACAGACAGACACACAGACAGACAGACAGACACGTCAAACTTATAACACCCCTCTTTTTTGGTCGGGGGTTAAAAATTAGTTCTTTTTGTTTGATTTTGTTGTCATCGCACTCGCTAGATTCTTGCTGTATTTAATTTAGTTAATAATAATTAAACAATTTTTACCTTAGTTTTTACAACTTGAAGTTCTGACCATGATTTTGAAAAAAAAAAGGTTGGTGCCTTTTGTCTTAATATCATATTAGTTATAGTTATATGCTGAATTTTCAATCTAAATAGTATCCGATATTTTTTTTTAAGAGCATTCTTAAAAATAAAAGCTTTTGTGTATCTTGAATGAATTATAAGGCCGAAGAAGCCATTTTTTTATCTACTGCATCACCATTTTTACAGTGGTGGTTATAATGCCATAACCGGATGCCTTGGCTACTAACACATGGATTATCCATTTAACGACACAGTTTAATGAAATAAAAATTTGATTTTATTGTAGCTGGGCAATTAGTTTTTCCTGGTTTACTAGTATCTGCAGGGCAAAGACCTTCCCTTTTTCTGGCCTAATATTGATTCGATGGCACCATGATTCAGACCTAATCAAAAATTAACAAGAAAATGTCAACTGAAAAAAATCCGAGATTGACTATTTCTATACATATTTGTTATTTATCGTATAAGGCGTCACTAATTTGCGTAAGAATTGCGTAAGTTGTACGCAGATGCTAATTAGCTAGAGCGGCGCAAGCGCAGCCATTAAACACCGCATTTGCCCACAACTGATGCTAGCCAGTACCCGAACCTTCAGCCGACTTAAAACTCGCTATCCAGCTAAACATGATTCTACCAATGAATTTAAATAAACCTTACGTTTGTCGTATTTACTATACGTAGTTCTTGAATAATTCACAAGATGTAGTAAGATAGCCGTGAACATTCCGAATCGTACGTGATCTGTGGGAGCTATAGCCCCGTCGCCGGTTGCCCAGCCGACATCAGCAGTGCGCGCACGCAGCGCTTTCACGCCCAAACTCCGATCAATACCGATTGATACTTGTTTGTTAGTATTGTCCTAGTTCTTACGCATTATATTTTCCAATCACCGAATAGGTAGAACAGAATCGTGCTAAAATGTTTACAACGTATTTTACAACTTCCTATTTGATAGATAACAGAATCGCAAGTGTAATACCCCGCAATGCTGGACGCAACGAGTAAGTTGTCCAAAGAGTCTCTAACAAACAAGCAGGCGCCGCCAGGTCCGCGGTATGCCTCCTATTCTCGTATCCAGTTATAATCACCCTTGGTGAATCGAACTAACAGTTGGTTAAATGCTCGAAGTAGTCAGCTCACCACTAGGCGCAGCAGAGTAGCCACTAATGCGGAAACTTAATTAGGCCGCGCTGTATGCGCCATCTCGCTCATTACTGTCCGGTTTTTTGACCTTTCAACTGCAGTTCCTCGGGGAACTACGCTTCGTTGGCCGTGGATGTCCCGATATGGCCTGTTGTGTCCTATAAAGAAGCTCCGTGACTAACAGGAAATCCCCGCGGCGATAGGAAAGAGAATGCGATTCATATTGAACTTTTTCAGAAGTGCGATACACTCGTAAATTAGCCAGGAAATAATACATTTTGTAGCCTAATATACTGTACAGTAGGTAAAAAGATATATTATAGGTGTTGGCGTCATGTTTCTATCGACTGAGGAAACTACATTATGTCAATAACTTCCGATCTGACACCGAAAGTGGGTCATGTTAGTTGGTTCGTTTTCGTACTAGGTGTCTGAATGTGCGGTATTTATTTGGTGCGCTTTCTCTAGTTGAGTCATACAATATAAAGTGCAGAGCATGCAGCGAATAAACGCGCTGTGTATGTCGAGGCGAATGTGGAGCGCTGTTCGGTCGATGCGAGGATCGGGGCACGCGAGAGATAACACTGCCTTTATTGACGCTGCGCTCAGCTGCAAATTGGTGCTTTAGTAACAGTTTGTGCACAAAACTTGCTGACTTAGGTCAGCCTGGCAGAGCGATATCTTTTCTACCCCGATATAACAAGCTTTTTGCCTCGTGGGAAATATACGTCTTATTGTCTAGATCTGGAATTACGTCAATCAAACTTTTACACTCCAATGTCAAGAATAGCTTCTATTATCTATTATGAATATGAATTCTTCTATAAAGTTGATTCATTTTCTTTATATTGTATCTGAACAATACATGAACCCCACACTATGGCCATTGTGGTTTACGTATTATAAATCAGCGAAAAACAGAATGGTACTGGATGAGCTCATAATAATGCCAAACAATATTGTGTCCTGTTGTCAGTTTGTTGTGGGAACTAGCAGTCTGGCGAGTGACAGCGCGCCGCGCTCAGTGACCTGCGGCGCGCTGTCAAGGCTGCGAGTCTCATGTGGGAGACTATGAGAGCGGAACTGATACTTTCTCCGCCTCTTACTGTCGCTACTTGCCTGCAGATACCGACTACAATAACCGGTACTTGAAGGCATAGATAGATAAAGATTTTTATTTTATTTATTTATTTATTTGAAACTTAGTTTAGAACTCGCGTGAACTTACTGTTTCGTGTCCGCGCATGTACCTGTCGCCGTTGCAATGAGCAGTATGGCCGCAATGTCTGATTGCTCCGGTTGTTGCCCGCACGAAGGCTGTAGTACTTGGCTTTCGAGAGCAAGGGTGGTTCGAACTACCAATTAATTCGTTGTTGATTCGCCTATTTTATTGCTACTTTTCTTGTTGTAATGGAAATATTCCAAAAATTTATTGACAAAATACGAGTGACTTTTGTAAAAAATACACTTGAGAAAGAATGTTCTACAGCTACTGAATCGATAAATATTTATCAAAGAAGGGAAACTAAGTTGTGTAATGAACCTAGATCAAAAAGTACAAGTAGAGTTTACATCCTGCTGGTGTAGCTAAAGTTATGAATGTTTGCACAACAGCAGCCGAGTGAGCGTGGTGCGCTGTTGTAACGACTTAGGAAGTAGCAATTACCGGGCTCCACATTACTGCTAATTAGAGGAACACTTGGGAAGCAGATCCAACCAAACCACTCGTTCAATAAGAAAGGTTTCTCTATTGTGTTACGTGACGCTTTGACGTTTTGTTTTATTTAACCGTTTCTCCAAGTCTACGTATCAGGTCTAGATTATTGAGAAATGCACCGCTTCTTGTCAGCGCAGCTTCTCGCGGCGCGGCGCCGGCGTTCGTCGCGGGGCTACGGCATTATTGATTGAACATGGCTGTTGCTCTCTCGCTGTTTCGATATAGTTATCGGCTCAACGAGACGTTTATTAGCGGCTGACCCAGTGGCCCGTTAACGGTACACTTGGATCAGAGCGCGCCGTGCGTTGCTAGTACAGGAGTATGGTGCGTTTAATTGCGCTGGTCATTGTTCCTGCATCCGGTGACATCACGCAGCGGCCATTGAGCAGGCTGCATTGTCGGCGGGCCACTTGTCGCGCAATGGCGCTCCATTGTGTGCGCATCACGATGTCGCGGCGGACGGAACTAGATCGTTTGTTCTTTTGGCGATTGTTGTGTCCCTCGCACGCTCGTAGATATTCAACCTATAAATAGATTTCATGTCAAAGACTACATTCTTGCGTTTCAATAAATATACAAGAGTTTGTGTAATACACACGTCATTGTGTGATGTGACGTGTACGCAGCACATGAAAGTTTGCCGTTGAATATAATTCATACAATATCGATCATGTATCGCGTTCCAATCAAACTGGCCGTCGGTCATTCGCAATACTGAAAAGGGTCCCTTAACATCAATCAACCGTGAATCATACTAATCACGCGCCACTTCTGCCGACCGGTGACTCACGGAGCCCATAACCACCGCTCAGCGAGTATGAAACAAAACAATTGAATCGATCGACTCGTATTTGTAGCGATAGGTGTCACGCCATGTAGGCTGTTGTACGTACGTTTTAGTATACGCGTACTTACGTATGTATTCAAAGTAACATGTGTGCCCGGGTGCAATGTGTGGTGTATGCGCGATCCGCGGTTCCGCGGCTCGATATGAGCTTGAGCGGTCGCCTCATTGCGCCGCGCACGCGACACAACTTGCGAGCGCCGACAAATGGCAACAAATAGCATTAATGTAGTTACGAGCTGGTAGCGTGTACCATTTGTGCTAGGTACCTACACTCGCCGAGGTGGGTGGCGACGCAGACGGCTAATGGACCCACTTGCCTAATGCTCTCGCAAGATTGATGACACAAATCAAACTCATTTCGTATTTACCATCCATTGCAGTAATGGTACAACGCTTTCGAATGTCTTTGACACTATTAATTTTAAATGAACAACAATGCTCCTTGTTCAGTATCTTTACAACTACACAGACCTACTGTGTGGTTGGAAAAACATTGCGTCAAACAGTTGCGAATGTTGACGTTAATCATGATGACAAACAAATGTTCCTTCACGCAAAAATCTGTTTTTTATTATATTTAATGTTACTTGATGAGCCGTCGACTCAAGTTGATATAGCCTACACTATCCCACGGCAGGGCGAAGGCATTACTCGAAGTTTTTCAAGATTCAAAAAGGAAACGAACCCTGGTAAAGTTGTATCATTGGTTGATATGAATAGTAACGGTCTCGTCAGGATCTGCGGGGTTTAATGGTCGCAGTGGGTGCGCGTGCGCGTGCGCGTGCGCCGCATGGGGACGTGCGACGCGCCATTGTGCGCCCCCCGCCCCGCCCCGGCACCGTTCCTCTATCACAGTTATCGCCAGCTTGCAGGTATCACGCGCGGAACAACGCCGCGAACTCGTTCGTCGCCAACCAATGCAAATAATGCGTTATATTTCCTGGATGTGTTTTATTTAACTTCATTGGAATTGTAAGTGATCGATTTGAACATAGTACATTTTTCTATTTATTTGTTTATTAACTAGTTTAGATAATCCAATTACACTAGCTAATCTAATTTCAAACTAAACACAACAATAATACATTACAATCAAGAAAAGGCCAATTTATCTAAAAATTATAATAATAGTCAAGTTTATACAAAGAACTACCGGTCCGCCCCTGCTTCGCTCCTAGTTGAATCTAAACCATTCTCAAACCCACTTTTTTTTACTTTATACTTAAACACACACAAAAAAAAGGTGTGTGCGCGATTCACACACGATAGAAGTGAAACTTCAGTAAATCGACAAAAGAATGGGATAAATAAAAAAAACTAAAAAAATACTGTGCAAAAATAATTTGTTCGGGCGGTCACCCATCCAAGTACTGGCGTCGCGCAAAGTTGCATAACCTTGTTAGCGTTTAAGATTGGCTTACCTGTCGTATTTCCGTTGCATCCCGTTTGAAACCACAACGATTCTAAAGAAGTTTCACTTCAAAAATTTCATCAAAATCGGTCCAACCGTTTAGGAGGAGTTCAATAATAATAATAACACTGGATTCTACAATTCATTTACCTCTTGAATGTTATCCTTTTAATTTTTAATGATACAAAAAAACTATGTTTCAGCTTCATAAATGTAACAAATCGATTGATAGGCAATTACACATTGTTGACAGCTCATAATTACAATGTTGAGTTAAGATTTATTTTTATAAAGTAAAAATTGTTTTTTAATGTATATCTGGTTAATATGGGGTGAAACCTTTCGCGTTCGTGTTGCTGTTCAGGTAATGGAGTGTGTAATGTCTGTCAGACATTACACGGCGGCGCCGCGAACAGCTCTGACAAATAATGTACATAATACATTATATTTCTTAGAATTGCCATTTTACTTTAAATAATTGGAATTAAGCCGTGTTGGCTAAGTGGGAGGACACTCGACTTTCATTCCGAAGGTCGTGGGTTCAAACCCCGCCACGCACCTCTGGATTTTTCTTCTTGAGAAATTTATGTGCGCTTTAAACACGTGCTTTAACGGTGAAGGCAAACATCGTGAGGAAACCGGCATGTTCTGAGAACTTTAAAAGAGTTTGAAGGACATGTGACATTCACCAACCCGCACTTGGCCAGCGTGGTGAATTAAGGCCTAATCTCTCTCGTCAAGAGAGAAGTCCCTGTGTCCCAGCAGTGGGAACGTTAATAGGGTGATGATGATGAATTGGAATTGTTAGTGATCGATTTGAACATGTGTACTCAAGTTTATCGCAGATATTCACTTGAGTGTCTGCTATTTTGATAGGTATTATGTTATCATATCCATGTACCCTATGCTTCTTAGTAAATAAACGTTTTGACTTTGACTTTTTATCTTAATGGCTTATACATTTAAGAGTGGCTAAAAATATATTTTTGGCCACTCTTGCCGAGTTGGATAAGGTACTTACATTATTTGAAACTAGAGCACAAAATTAAAACAGTATTACTAAAACAGTTAATACTAACAGTATTATTCATTTTCACAGAGTTATTTTGAACCTGTATGAGAAAATTTGAATAATGTCAAAACTCTCGCGTTAGTCAGCTATATCAGTATTTGTAATATAACAGTGAGGTTGTTCATTATTATTTAAAAGGGAAGTTAGAAATTTTGTTTCTTTCATGTGTAATTTCCAGTAGAAGCTCTGTAAGCTAGAGCACCTGGGTTTACGTTAGTAATCCTATTGTTCTTTGCCCTAGTTGTGTCAGATTTTGCATTGGTCCGCCTTCTTGTCGTCCCGTGTTAAAAACATATGTGACGAAGCACCACATACAGTAGCGATGAGCGATATGTGCTCCAAGTTGCCATGACATTGCAGTGAGCCGTGCCAAGCTCGGCGCCTCCGGGCAGCCAAGGCCGGCGTGGGCGGCGGACGCGCATCCTCCTCACGGCGAGGATGCCCCATCCGCCGTCTTGCCCCGTACCCTCGCGACCCTGGGCGCCACGCCAAGCCCCTGCATGCCCGGGAACCACTCGATGCGCTCCCTACTCCTGTTTCCTAGACTGATTTCAAACGTTCTTCAAGTTGTTTTAATTCAACCATTTTCTATAATCTATGAAAGGCACTGATGGATGCTTGCATGGGGTCGTAAAAGTTGGCGTGATAAAGAGGTGGCTTCGAAACGTCAACACTTACGGTGTTGACGGGCTGTTGAATAGATAGTAGCTCTGCGTGTAAACGACATAGGATAACTCCGCATTTTGTCCGTTCGCTATATCCAGATTTATATTAAATTAAAAAATGTTTAAGTCTCTTTTTCTTGCGAGGTGCGTGTCTGGCCATTTGGCTAAGAGTTGTGATGTTGACCCTTGCAGTCGTGTATGGAATGTGCCCAGCCAGTGGCACAAACATTTATTGTAGATTTTATATGAGGTGTTGTGGAAAAGTTTTCTTGAGCCATTGTAGTTGTTTCCGACAGGTTTTTAGCCAGCTCAATAGGGAGAACGATGACTCTTTGAGCATTATGATTATAGTTTTTTAGTACATTATATAGTAGATATTAAATAGTATATTATACCTACAACTGAAATAATTGATAACACTAAACGACATGTAAATGTGTTTCTTAGATAAAAAAATTAATAAATGAAACTAATAAATGAATTTGTATCTTGTAAAATATTACATATACTTCTTGACTAGTCGACTAGTAGTAGATACTTAGTAACGAGAAGTATAAGTCGCGCATATATCATCGTTGAACATAACCTGATACTATGTATAATTGTCGAGTGCGCGATGTTGCAGTGCAACTTGACGCCGGTGTCGCATGCAATATGTTAATTTCCGCGTGTTCTTCCGCGCCGTAATCATTATCATGTTATTTATAATTGTCGTAATAACTCAGCCGAGCTATTTTGTTGCTAGGTTTCGGTTTAAGGATATTACCTTGACCTATAGACTTATAGGTAGGTACATCGTTACCATGCGTTTCAGTTAATTATTATACATTCTTCATTGTTATTGTATTCGGTCACAGTTGTGGGAGTCACCAACTATTGTTATTTTCCTCAATTTATCGGCATTTTCAGTATTTATAAATACCCGGTCAAGAAATGGTTGCTCGTGCATATTTAACTTCTGGCGTCTGCCGGCGCCGCGCCGGGTCGATGCTACTTTAATTCATTCTGCCTCCACGTGTCCTTCACTATTCCTTCCACATTCTGTTGGTATTTAAAACTTGTTTTTAAGTGTAATCATTATCCTTTCCTTACCGATCACCATCAAAGTCAACTATTAATGCACACAAAGAAAATATGAGTCAATAAATAACAGTTATACTGACGCAATATTTAGTCATCGTTCAAAACTTCTCTTTTCAAACTTGCATATTCACACGGTCTTTGAAAACAGGCCGCGTGTCGGGTTATGTATTTAGACATCGGACGCCGGCATCGGGCTATGTGCAGTATTGTGACAAACACTGCAGTTATTCGCACGTGCGTAGTAAACAAGCCCATGTGCGATGTGACCTGACATGTGCCATCCGATCTGTTCTCACCATAAACGTAACCTGCTCTTAACTAGAAATCGTTACTCGTAAACCCTTCATAAGTCTTGTTGTGTCATCGGCCTGCCATCAATCAATATCGATGGAATGGCTGTATTGCGAGTTTCTCTGTTGGATTGCAGTACATAATGCAGTAATTGTGCAGGCAAATGCAGGTGCTAGTGCGGTCCCATCTTGTCGAGTAATGTATAACTTCCCGGCATTAAGGCGTCAGCGCGGTGCAGTCATAATTCTCAATTCCGCCCGCCGCGTCCTCGCCATTGACCGCTCATCTAAGTAATCCTTAGGGTTCCTTAACTTAAAGACCTCCGGTTAATTGGGCACTGTTTGAATGAGTGTCCATTTTTCTTGACATAATTATAGAGGTAGTTTATAATGATGTCGCTTTCGATTCATTCGTTCGCTAAGATCTTTCAGAGTGATTCAAAGAGTAGGATTTTAAGTATGATTTGCAACCCCTTGAAGTGATGGCGTGTTTTCTAGTAGATTGGAATTACCCTCTGGTTAGTTAAATGGATAGGGTTCCGATATAAAAACGCTTTGGTGTATGTATTCTTTAATTCTTATTTATCTGAAGTTATTATTAGAATATAGAATCGCAAAATACAATGCTATTCTATGATTATCGCAGTTTTATGCTTAACTATACTCGTAAATACCTATCTTGGGTCGAGGTTTTATCGACCGGTTTCAGTTGTTATTAAAGTGCTTTTATCACAGCAGATAAACACTAGGTCATTCGTTATGCAATGCGATCGTAATTACAACCCAATTGGATTTGAGACAATATGGAGGTTACGAAATTTGTAGAACAATTAATCATGTAGCTGCAAATACTGCAATGACTCGACAACGCTCGACGAGCGCGCCGCACAAAAACGCTGATGCGTTTTTTGCCACAACGGTGTTTGGCCACAACGACCGCTGACCACTGACCTACATCCGTCTCGGTCATCATCCTTGGCTAACAAAAGATTATAAATCAATTATTCTTATTGATATTAAATATTCGACCATGACGACCGTGACCAGTAGTCTATTGCCTCCCAATGTCGACGTAATCGACGCCATAAATTTACTTTCAATTTCTGAAATCACATAGCCATCAAATGTGGAACTTCGTGTTTAATGTTCTGTGGCGTCGGAATGTGCAGTCTGACCTTGAGGCAGTCTTGTGCTTGCTGATAATCTAAATGAACTGAGAGCGCGATACCAGGAGTGAATGCATGAGAGACGGTGTCCTTGAATGAGAGAGGAAATTGGACATAGCGTCTCCGCTATCGCGTGAACTTCGCCGGGTGAAGGCGGATTATCTGCATGCAGTATGTACCTACATACTTCATGCCGCCGATAGGAGCCGCTTATTCTCTTGCTTCATTCTTGTGTAATATAATAACTCGTTATCCGTTATAGGTTTGCACAATGCTCTGGGTACTTGTACTTTTATATTATGAAACCAAAGTAGCTAATTGTTTCGAATTAATACTTATTGTTGTCTTTAAATAGGCAGGAATGAAGTCGCTAGACTGATGACTATTTTTGTTTGGTTGGATATTTTATAACAATGCATCGGACTCTAATACATTTTTTATGAATACAAACAGTAATAATTAAAAAGTTTATATGTACAACTTGCAGCAGCCGATGCGTGTCGGTATATAATAAAACTAGCATTATGATATATTATTGGAGTAGTAGGAATCCCTATCAGTTCTTTGCGTTACGTCATCGTTATTTTACGTTTTATATAAGTAGGTAGGTACATAATTAATTTAATACCTTCCATCATACTCGATTTTATCACCTTTACTGGTCCACCTCTAACCATTACAATTTTTCACTTATTAAAGGGTTTTATACTTGTGTCACTGATGTGATGACTCGGCAGTACGCCCTACCAGCTAACTTGTTACGAGTGTGTGTGCGTCGCACGTCATACATGCACGAACACTTGTGTGTGTTTGCGCGAACCGCACGTAGCGCCGACACTGCAAAGTAATAATATTATCAAAACAGCCAAGTGTATTTTAATAATATTTGGATTCCTACAACAAAGTTGCTACCATAATGTGGCCTTCGCCCTTGCATGCTGCGTGTGGTGGATGTTGGCATCTTGTATTTAAGTTTCTCATAGCAAAGGTTTGTGTTACGAATTGTTATCAGAATTAGAGAAATATACATCGTGTTATCAAAGAAATGGTAAATTTTCAGTTTATTTATTATACGTGAAGACTAATATGTTTTTATTATTTAAACCAATGCCGCAACTTTTGTTTAACGGTACCCATCAATAAAAATTCTTAAGGAAACATGAATAGTAATAATACTTATTCTATCTAATAAATATTTTGTATAAGATGATAAAACTACTATTCGGTAAAGCATTGTTTCGATGAGGAAAGACACTAGGGCATGCAAACCGATAATCGATAATCGATAAATTATCGGTAATCGGCTCATTTATGTCGGCGATAATTATCGAAAAAAAACGATAAAATATCGATAAAAAATAATTTCTTAAATAATCATCAAAACCATTCCCATCACGGCGCCTCAATCGCGAGTGTTTAAAATTACTCGCGCAAATGCCGCGCAAGCAAGCTTACCTGTGTTTATGGCTTTGGTTGAATGTTTTGAATTTGAATTTTCGTTGTGTCTGATTCAGGCAAAGTTCGATGATGGAAGGATTTATACTATACTAGTACTACTCAAAACAAAATAAGGGCCACCCGAGTAATTTTGTTTCGAGCCAATTTTTTGCTGACCCTCGCGACTAAAATATTTTTTTATGATTGCATATTGTTCTCAAGTATTGCTTAGCGATAATAGTGAAGTACTAGGGATATTAGTGTTGACGGTATGGTAAAAAAAAATTATGTTCCACTTAATGTGAAGTGGGTAGAGTTTTGGTTTATTTTTTATTTTGATCCCAGATTAGTTTACTCAAGCCTACTGACAACTACGGTTGTTCTCGGAAGTTAAACGTGTAATTTGATATTTTTAACGTAAAATGCCAAGAATTCGCCGCCATTTGAACAATGCTTCTGCTACCACGGCCGTAACGATGGTAGAGGCTGGGCAATCGCAAAGTTCCGTGGCCTTACAGCTGGGATGTTCGCGAAGGGCTATATAAAACCTTTGGAACCGGTATCATGTGACCGGGAGTGTATCCCGGCGTCGTGGCTCTGGAAGAATTCGAGCTACCACCGCTCAGAAAGACCGGTACGTGGTCGACTCTTAACGACGATGTGATGATTGTGGTACGTGGTGGACTTACTGCACGACGTGATCGTAACGTGACAGCGCGGGCATTACAAAACCGATTACGCCGGACTACTGGTACCCTTGTCAGCGACCACACCATTAGGAATCGTTTGCACGAAGACCAGCAACATTCACAAAGGCCTGTAACCCGCACTAAACTGACTAGACTGGGCTCATCGTGCAAATCGATTACGGTTTGCAAGTCAACATCTTGAATGGGGTATGGAGGAATGGCGTAAGGTGCTTTTTACGAATGAGTGTAAGGTGAAGTATTTTAGTGACGATCGACGTATGCGGAGAAGAAGCGGAGAAAGATTTACCGATCCTTGCATTCACGAACGTGACAGATATGGTGGTCCCAATGTCATGTTCTGGGGCGGGATCAGCTTGCAAGGTAAAACTGACCTTGTTTTTCTGAATTAGGGCACTGTGACGTCTCAGAGTTACATCAAACGGGTTGTCAGGCCATATGTGATCCCATTTTTACAACGAGCGGTGGACGGTTTCATCCTGATGCAGGATCATGCACGACCGCACACAGCCCGGGCGACTATCTCTGTCCTGGAGGAAGCCAATATTCAACTTATGGCATGGCCTGCGAACAGCCCTGACCTGAATCCAATTGAACACCTTTGGGACCAATTAAAACGCCGAGTCCGTGCAGCTGAAGAGGATGTTCACAGCCAGCAAGAGTTGATTCAATTGCTGAAAAGGTGCTGGGAGGAGATATCACTTGAAAACATCCGCCATCTTATTGAGAGCATGCCATCGAGGCTTCAAGAATATGTTTTAAAGAGGGGAGGACATACCCGATATTAAAAAATAAATAAACAACTTAGCTGTGCTTTAGTCTACAATTTAATGATAATTATTGTCAGGTGTAAACAGCCATAAAAAGTGATAAAATCCAAAAACATTGAAATGTTAATTATGTTATGTCTAATTGCATTAAAATTTATTTCATTTAATTTAAAAAAACATTGTTTTATTAAATTTAAAACAATCAAAGCAAAAAATCCGAACCAAAAAATAAAAAAATGGGAAAATTCTTGGTGGACCTTATTTTGTTTTGAGTAGTATATAACGATATAGATAGATTAATAGTAGGTTATACAAAAATTAAATACAGATTGGATAAATAGAGCAGCCGAAACGTAAAGATATTTTTCCTTTACCAAAACCGATAATTATCGATATTTATCGATAAATAGAGCGATAAATATCGAATTATCGATTATCGAAAAGTTTCGATAATTGCATGCCCTAAAAGACACACAATAGATGGTTTCTCAAAAAAACATTTTGACCGGTAGTTTCTGTTTCGACGTGATGACAAATTCACGTGTTGACGGATAAAAGTAGCATTTATTGATTAATAAATATTGATTAATTAATATGTATATGTAACTAGTCTTGAGTTTATAATGTATTCTTGTGTTTTTATCGCGATACAAACAAATGAACGTTTCATCTATCTGTATATTAGGTCCTTACATATGAAATTGGCGTTTTGTATGGGAGGAACAAAAAGTCGAATATTTTTTAATATAATATATTTAATTAATCAAAGTATGAACCATTATTTTCTATGCACTTTTGCCATCTTATAGGTAGTTCATTGATCCCTTTACTAAAAAAACCAGTCGGACGGGAATCAATAAAATCTTTGAAGGCGATTTGGACTGCCCCATCGGAGTTGAATTTTTTCCCTTGCAAGAAGTTATCCAAATTTCGAAAAAAATGGTAATCTGTTGGAGCAAGGTCCGGGGAGTACGGAGGATGTCTTAGACTTTCCAATTGAAGCTCTTCTAATTTAGTAGCCGTCTGTTGCGCAGTGTGTGGTCTAGCGTTGTCGTGAAGCAGCAGTGGCGTGGAGCGATTGACCAGCCTAGGTTAGCCGCTAGCTTTTCCATCATGGTTTGCAATTGCTGACAATAGACATCAGCCGTAATAGTCTGGCCAGATTTGAGAAAACTGTAATGAACAATACCGGCACTAGTCCACCAAACGCTTACAAGTAACTTTTTTGGGGTTAATTTTCGCTTGGGGCAGGATTTGGCTGGCTGGCCAGGATCCAACCATTGCGCTGAGCGCTTCCGATTATCGTAAAGAACCCATTTTTCATCACAGGTAATGATTCGGTTTAAAATACCTTCATTATTGTGCCGGTTTAGTAATGTAACGCAGCAGTCGACGCGCGTTTGCCGGTTTGCTTCAGTCAATTCGTGAGGTACCCACCTTTCAAGCTTTTTAATCTTCCCAATTTGCTTCAAGTGAATTAAAACAGTTTTATCACTAACACCGCAGCCTGCAGCTAACTCGGACGTGGTTTGCGATGGATCCGCTTCCACAATAGCCTTCAACTCTTCATTATCAACTTGAGTCTCAGGCCGTCCACGGGGCTTGTTCTGCAAGTCGAAATTTCCAGAACGAAAACGTTGGAACCAAAAACGAACTGTGTTTTCTTTTGCAACACGACCGCCATACACATCATTCACCCTTCGAGTTGTTTCCGCAGCACTAGTGCCACGGCGGAACTCGTACTCGTAAATAATGCGATATTTTAAGTTTTCCATTTTGTAAAATGAGTGACGCAAACAGAAAAAAACAGAAGAAAAAAAACAAATGAATGACGATCATCGAAGCACAAATACATGAGTCTATAGCTGTACAAATTTGAATTTGGAATTCCTTACCAAAGAGGAGAAATTTGTGATTAAAGTGGCCAGTACGAAAAACGCCAATTTCATATGTAAGGACCTAATATATATCTAACAATCCAAGCAAACCTATCCGAACCGAACAAGGAATGAGGCTCTGCCCCCCAACAAACCCGCATTGGACCAACTTGGTGGGTTATATTTCAAGGGAAGTCTATGTCCAGCAGAGGAGTTCATACGGCCGGAATGATGATTATGGCTATTAGTTATTTATTATTATGTAATTTAGGCATATCCTTACAAAAGCCCTGTGTTTTCAGGAGGCGCATTTGAGGGCGTGGAAGACACAGTATCTCCGTTCGGGTACGGGCGCGGCGAGGGCGCCGACGCGGGCCACGGCGACCCCGACTGGATCTGCAGCAAGGAGAAGCCCTACTACGACGAGCTGTTCCGCGCGCTCAACCCCGTCGACGGGAAGGTCACCGGCGCCGGTAATAAGCCAGTACCATCTCTAGTACCATCGCAGCTTTCGCTCGCGGACAGGACGCTCGACGCGTGCGCCGCCAGCGCGCGGACCTGCAGCCAACTGTGTGAGCTGTGTGCCTCACTAGGGGACGAAGAAAATGAGCAACGCGCGCGGCTGGTGGAGGCCCTGGCCTCGGCTGCGGACACTTCGCGACTTCTGGCGCGACTACTCACTCGCCCGCAAAGTTATGAGTCTTCCGCCGCACTGTCCCAATCCTGCCTTTCTATTCACAGCCTGGAAACGCTGGCCATCGACCCTCCCCCGACGGACCTAGATGGATCCAGGGGCTATGAATGCACCGATGATGAACCTGATATCTCTGATGAATGTTTTAGCTCTAGATTGCTGGGACCGGCGAGGGATGAGTCCGATCCAGAGCCGATAATGACAGCTTCACCGACCAAACCTCGATCATCAGTCATAAACTTGTTCTGGCCGATCTGGTTGGTGATTAAATTTGTCGTACTTTTGGCACTCAACGTGATAGTGACGGCGCTGGTCTTGGAGCTGATGTTTAAAGGCATGGTGTGGGCAATGACGGGGGCGCCGTGGCTGGAGTTTCACGTGGAAGAGGGGGCTGAGGGCTGGTGGGATCGAGCGCGCGTCGCAGCCTTCGGCCCGCGTTCTCTTCGCGTCAGGATCCACTCCTTCACGCAACTCTTCCACTTGCAGAACCTCATCCACATTCTCAAGTATTTCGTCAGCTGCCTCGCGCCTCTGGCGGACAACGACCCCGCTTAGTTCACAGATCTTAGCGCATTTTCTATTGTTCTAGTCACTTAACTTAGGGTTAAGCACACATTTTATTGTGCACCAACGTTAACGACTTATGTCGTAAGTTGTGCGTAACATGTGATCTTTACCAAATACTATTTATAAATTGTTCCTATTGACTAACTATTTATTTTCATCATAAATGGGTAGCAGCTGTCTACGTATGTTTATAAAACATTCTAAATCGATTGTATAAATTAAGTATCCAATCCATCACGATCACTACAAAGCCATTTACAACACTTGCCGAAACCGTTGAAAACTATCAACTATTTGTTAGAGCTTGGTATCCATTTTTTTTTGTCAAAATTAGTTTTTGAAGAATTACACTTATACAGATTTTCTGTTGACTACCTGCAAACCTCTGCATCGTTCGCTTGAGAATGCTGTGTGAAGAAGGACTGTCTCATTCAATTCTGTCTAACTAATAAAATCATAATTTACAATTTAACAAAGTCCCTGATTAATAAAATTTTCCAAGATCATGGATGCCAATAAGCACAGATTATTTATAGATATGAAACCTGGCAATTATGAACCTAAAATACTTACAAACATATGAAACAAATGTCTATGAGACAGTCCTTTCACTGAATGTATGTTGTAGAGATGGAGAGATGAGAGAGAGCGTGTGAGAGTAGAGCGGGTGTCTAACGTGGGTGGTTTGGTCCGCAGCCGCGAAGACGGAGATGGTGAAGTCGAAGCTGCCCAACAGCGTGCTCGGCAAGATCTGGAAGCTGGCCGACATCGACAAGGACGGCTTCCTGGACGAGGAGGAGTTCGCGCTCGCCATGCACCTCATCCGCGTCAAGACGGACGGCCACGACCTGCCGCTCGAGCTGCCCGCGCACCTCGTGCCGCCCACCAAGCGCGACTAGCCGGGGGCACGACCTGCCGCTCGAGCTGCCCGCGCACCTCGTGCCGCCCACCAAGCGCGACTAGCCGGGGGCACGACCTGCCGCTCGAGCTGCCCGCGCACCTCGTGCCGCCCACCAAGCGCGACTAGCCGGGGGCACGACCTGCCGCTCGAGCTGCCCGCGCACCTCGTGCCGCCCACCAAGCGCGACTAGCCGGGGGCACGACCTGCCGCTTGAGCTGCCCGCGCACCTCGTGCCGCCCACCAAGCGCGACTAGCCGGGGGCACGACCTGCCGCTCGAGCTGCCCGCGCACCTCGTGCCGCCCACCAAGCGCGACTAGCCGGGGGCACGACCTGCCGCTCGAGCTGCCCGCGCACCTCGTGCCGCCCACCAAGCGCGACTAGCCGGGGGCACGACCTGCCGCTCGAGCTGCCCGCGCACCTCGTGCCGCCCACCAAGCGCGACTAGCCGGGGGCACGACCTGCCGCTTGAGCTGCCCGCGCACCTCGTGCCGCCCACCAAGCGCGACTAGCCGGGGGCACGACCTGCCGCTCGAGCTGCCCGCGCACCTCGTGCCGCCCACCAAGCGCGACTAGCCGGGGGCACGACCTGCCGCTTGAGCTGCCCGCGCACCTCGTGCCGCCCACCAAGCGCGACTAGCCGGGGGCACGACCTGCCGCTTGAGCTGCCCGCGCACCTCGTGCCGCCCACCAAGCGCGACTAGCCGGGGGCACGACCTGCCGCTCGAGCTGCCCGCGCACCTCGTGCCGCCCACCAAGCGCGACTAGCCGGGGGCACGACCTGCCGCTTGAGCTGCCCGCGCACCTCGTGCCGCCCACCAAGCGCGACTAGCCGGGGGCACGACCTGCCGCTCGAGCTGCCCGCGCACCTCGTGCCGCCCACCAAGCGCGACTAGCCGGGGGCACGACCTGCCGCTTGAGCTGCCCGCGCACCTCGTGCCGCCCACCAAGCGCGACTAGCCGGGGACGGACTGTGATGCGACATGATGCAGTGGGTTTGCTCGTCGATGCCTATTATTGTAAATAAAATTTTATCATAGCTTATACTTTCTGTAGTTAAATTTATTAATACTTTGAATTTTATTGTTATGATTGCGGTATGAGGAATTTGTCCGTGAGAGATGTCTGACATCGGTTTATTTATGGCCAGGCGAGTGAGCCCGCTGTCTACCAGCGCGGCCGCGGTCGCGCGCCGCCGCCCGGCCCTGTTGAACTGACATGCATTGTTTCCTACTTTCCTAGACATTTAAATTTCTAACATTTTATTCTGAGGCTGTATTTAATGTAACATTTTTATAAATATTGAATTTTCCACTGAACCACTAACTTAATAAAATTAAAGCCGCTCTATTCGTTTTTTACAATTGGCATTGAGCAGTTAGCAACTGCACGCGCTAGGTGGACAGTAGGCTAGTGAACAAAACACCAATTGTTTTATTTATTGTTATAGTTAGTATTGGACGAGTCTTGTGTGCAATGTTAAGCATGGAACTACCTAGCCTAAGTTTGGTCAAACGCATTTTGTATTTATTTCAAATTAAATATCTTGACGAAAATGTGTATTGCTGTCGTACAATCGTTAGGTGAATGTTTGTTTTATTTATCATTGTATGGTTTAAATGTTGAAACATGGTTAAAGAACAGATTAGTCTAGACACCTCCACAAATCCAGCCTTACCTGCTTAAGATTTATAACATACCTTTACTCAAATATAAAGTTTCTCCATGCAATGGCTGCTTTGAAATATTATTAGTATTAGAAGGTTAATTGATTATGATTTCTTTAAGTCGATCCAGCGAATAC
This sequence comes from Gymnoscelis rufifasciata, assembly GCA_929108375.1. Taxonomy (NCBI): domain Eukaryota; kingdom Metazoa; phylum Arthropoda; class Insecta; order Lepidoptera; family Geometridae; genus Gymnoscelis; species Gymnoscelis rufifasciata. The sequence continues at coordinate 13,836,058 of OV815321.1, forward strand.
ATGCATTTGTGAGGTTTGTTTATAGCATTTAGCATGAGCTTGAGCACCGGCGTGCCTTCGCCCGAGGTGGAATCCGCGCCCGTCGATCCTCAAATCATGAATCCTCATCGACCACGCTAATCATAAATACATATACATAACAGATGCATTTTCCGTGGGTTCCACAGCACGCTAGTGCCGATACCGGTAGAGGTGTTGTATATAGTATATAGTAATGCAGAGGTTTTATAAAGGTTACATGTTTTGAGAGTATTTAGGCGCCTGTATTGCGCCCATGTGATGTTTTCTATTAGTATTGTGAAGTGGGCGCATTGTCTAACATGTTTTTACATTTTGCTACTACATTATGTGTACATAAAGATATGTAAATTGATTATAATAATCATAAATTATACATAGTGTGTAATAAATAGTTAAGAAAGCAAGCAATTCATTTTATTTATTAGCTTTTATTCCTTAAAAACTCAACCTATATTAATAGCGAACAGGCATCGCGGCAGACCAAGATCAAGATGGCGAGATGAGCTGGATAATTTTGACGTGGATTGGTGTGCAACAGCTCTACAACGCGATGTGTGGAAGGGGAATAGGGAGGCCTTTGCCCAGCAGTGGGACGACATGGGCTGAAAATAATAATACTTAATAATAAATAATAATATTAATAGCGCGAAGATTACTTTAATTTTTGTAAATAAAACTTTAAAGATGTTTCTTAAAATATAAGAGGGGTTCCAATATTATGGCATTTGACACGCCCGCCATTTTTATAAAATACTAGCGGCCCGCCCCGGCGTCGCACGGGTATAAAATTTTCCCGGAAATTATTCGAATTTTTCTCGCCGTAAAAACCATCCTAAGACTCCAACGAACATTAAAAAAAAAGTTGAGTTATGCGCTTAGCAACACATTTTGCGATTCATTTTATATATAAGATTAATGTTTAAAATGAAAAAAGTTGTTGTAGTGACATAACTACAATAGTTGGACATATGCTATCGCGGAGTTTTTTGTAGACATTATGATGTTCTTCAATATTGTTGTAGGTACATTATTTTGTTCTATCGCTAATAGTTTCGGCAGCGCATTCGACGACGACATTTTAGACTAATTTTTCTACACCTTCGGTTACATTGTTCAAATTTTACCAAGGATCCCTAATTTTTTTCAAAATGAAATGTAGTCTATATCAAATTGAAAGAATGTAGCATTCTATTGGTAAAAGAATTGTTTAAATCGGGCCAGTACTTTTCGAGCCTATTCATTACAAACATACAAAAATAGGTACAAATCTTTCCTATTTATATAATATTAGTGTAGATGTAGATTATTATTTTCCAAATACCAATCTAACTTAAAATATTATGATATTTACTATTAATATTTAATTTTGGATGATTGTTGTAGGTACTTAATATTGAGTATTTATTTTATGCAAAGAAAGTGGCGTCATTCTTGTGCTGATTCACTTTGCTCTCGTGATTGAGAAGCACGAAGTCGAGCCATACTATCGCGGCGCTGTTCACGTGCAATTTCTTGTTCTTCTTCATTCCTTTCATTTGCAGTATTTCGTATTCTTCTTGCATTACGGCTTTGTCGGGAAAGATTCGATCGTCTTGGTCGCGGCATTATTAATTAAACTTCACTTCACTTCAATTCACCTAAAAATTTATTTCAATCATAAATTTGTGTTTTGTTATTCCAAGTCAGATTCTTTTTTGTTATAACACGTTTTATAGGGACTGACGTTTCATGTCAAGTCACACGGGAACGCTGTCGAACGGGATGAAAAGTATCTTATGTCCGTCTCCTGGCTCTAAGCTACCTCCATACCAACTGTCGAACGGGATGAAAAGTATCTTATGTCCGTCTCCTGGCTCTAAGCTACCTCCATACCAATTTTCACCCAAATCTGTTCTACCGTTCTTGAGTTATAAGTGGTGTAACTAACGCGACTTTCTTTTATATATATAGATAAAGATAATTTTACGTTCAGTGATGTAACTCTTGTCAAAAAATACATTTAAACTAAAACTTGTACAGTTGTAAATCTGTGTGTCATACGGTTCCTGAGATATTTCGGTTTACGGAAACCGTATGATTAAGAGATTTTTAGGGGTAATTTTAGGGTTCCCTAGCCTAATGGCAAAAAACGGAACCCTTAAGGATCCCTCATGTCGGTCTGTCCGTCCGTATGTCAAAGCCACTTTTTCCGAAACTATAAGTAAATTTAAATAGTAATGTACCTATATATATCAGAACGGTAAGAATCAAAAATGGGATAAAATGAAACGAGGATTTAAATACTAGAGAAAAAAAGGTTGGGTAGTAAACGGCTACAGACTTTTAGAACAATAAATGACATCGTGAGGAAACCGGCATGTTCTGAGAACTTTAAAAGAGTTTGAAGGACATGTGACATTCACCAACCCGCACTTGGCCAGCGTGGTGAATTAAGGCCTAATCTCTCCCGTCAAGAGAGAAGTCCCTGTGTCCCAGCAGTGGGAACGTTAATAGGGTGATGATGAAATGACACAAGATTTCAATTTTACCAGGAATCTATGAATTATAATAGTAAAAGTAATTAAAATAATAGAATGAAACTATCTTTTCATAATACAATAAACTTCTAATTTAAGGTTATTGCTCTTAGGAGAAAATTTCAAATTCGAAATATCTCTAGAATGTATGGATACATGTGTTGTGTCCTCTATCCAAATATTTAAACTTATCAGAAAGGTTCAACCAGTAAAAAGTAACGAAGAATCATGTTCTTCACCAGTGCTGTACCGCAAGGAAGGCGACATTGTTGCCAGTAACAATCACCAAAACAAATTATTTTATAAACATTTTATTAACAATACAATACCAATAAATTCAAATCTTAACTAGATAAATATTGTGTTAGGAAAAGGCAAACCGTAGCATGCCATAGTTTGTCTCTTAGTAACATGATTAAATTAGCTTTCAACGGAAAGCAATATCTCCGGATACTATCATATCATAACCCATACAATTTTGACCTAAGTACTGAGATAGGACACTCAAAATTCCAGTAAATAAATGCATTCAATGCCCTAGGTTCCCGTGGACGGGCCACGCAACAAAGCTAAAGCTCCACAGTACATCTGTCTACCGGAGTGAATCTATGTGAAATATTATAAGGAGAATGGAGGAGCACAGCTCGAGGCGAACAGGCAACGGCTTCAGTGGAGATCCCCAGCGCGTCGTCAGCGGCTACTGGCTGGGCGGCGCGTCCGGCGGCCCCGGCGGGCCCGGCGGCCGCACCTGGCGCCGCAGCTGCTCCACCAACGCTGGGTTCTGCGCCTGCATGTGCTGCGCGAGCGCCTGTCCCGCCTCCAGCAGCGCCGACATGCCGCCGCCGGCGCCGGCCGCTCCGGCCGCGCCGGCCACGCTCGCGGCCGAGCCCGGCGCCGCGCCCCCGGTCGTCGTGTTCATCAGCCCCGAGATGAGGTTCTGCATGCCGGGGTCCGCCAGCATCTCGGTCGCCATCGAGAGCAGCGCCGGGTTCTGCAGCAGGCCGCCGAGGTCGAGCGGCGAGCGCTCGTCGCGGGCCGCCAGGCGCTCGTCCGCGAGACGCAGGTTCTGGCGGTACGACTCGTTGGAGGGCTCCAGCTGCGCGGCGCGCGCGAACGCCTGGCGCGCCTCGCGGTGCCGCTCGAGCGCCGTGAGCGCGATGCCGAGCCGGCCGTGCGCCTTGCCGTAGTCGGGCTGCAGCCCGAGCGCGGCCGTGCAGTCCGCGACGGCCGCCTCGTGCTCGCCGAGCTTGAAGTGCGCCGCGGCGCGGTTGCAGAAGTACACCGCGGAGCGCGGGTCGAGCGCGATGGCCGAGGAGTACTTGTCGAGCGCCTCGCGGTATCGGTCCGCCTTCATGAGCTCGTTGCCCTCGTTCTTGAGGCGCTCGGCGTCGGCGCTGCCGGGCGGGTCTCCGAGGGGCGCGCGCGCCCGCAGCAGCTGCAGCAGGTCCGCGGCGCGCGCGGCGTCGGCCGGCGCGAGCTCGAAGGCGGTCTCGACGCACTGCACGGCGACCTCGACGCTCTCGCGCGAGTCGGCGCCGAGCGCGTCGCCGTCGAGCTGCTGCTTCAGAAAGTTGACGATGCTCGCCGCCACCGCCTTGACCTCGTCCGCCATGGTCGCGACTCCTTAGCTTCGACTTGAGATGTACGAGTTATGATTTACTCCGTGTCGTCGTCGTACAAATATTTTTAGATTTTCACAAACACGAGTCCGATGACATGACAGTCTGCTGATTATGATATTTATGATTACAAATAATGACATTGACTGCAACGTGACAATTTAAAAATGACAGTAGCATTGACAGACGCAAGTCGTTTAAAAGTTCTGTAGGGTGCGTAGTGTACAATCTTATAGAGTACTAGGTACTAGCACAGATTAGATTAGATTATGTATCTAATCTGTGCTACTAGTTAGCTGAAGCTGACCCCAGCAAACGTTGTTGTGCAAAATAAATAAATCTTAATTTAAAAAAAACCCTTGATTCCAATCCCTTAATTTCCTTAAACGTAAAACAACATAATATTATGTAATGTGGACGCGATGCGATTTAATTTTTGATACCCCACACTAGTATATTTGCAGATTTTCGGTTTTACTTACCCACTCTCACCCCCATAACTTTAAACGGCACTACCGATTTTCATAAAACATGCCTAAGAACACTCGCGCCAGACTCACCTTTCATACAAAAAAAACTAAATTGAAATCGCTCCATCCGTTCGGGAGCTATGGTGACACAGACAGACTTGGCGATCGCATATTATTTTTAATTCTTATCGTACGTAGAAAAGTATAAGTACGTATTTTGTTTGTTAAGTCGATCCACATATCGTTGCTTATCGTGTTTCTAGTATAACAGAGCATGTAATGCACATCATAGCGTAGACGGCTGAGTTTCGGAAACATGTACTCTGTATGGTTTGCAAACCGTACAAGTTCCCTTCTCTCTCCTCCCAACTCTTAATCAAACTCTGGTTTCCCTTCAACTCTGGCACTCTTTAAAGTTTTATGATGCGATGACAATTATGTAAAATGTTTCACATTCTTCCACTTTTTAAACGCCGCGAAATTGCTGATATTACGGCTTAAAATAACCTCGAATTTAATTGACTGTCCGGAACTTCTAAGATTCTCATTCATGCTACATCCAAGGTAACTAGGCAAAATATAATTCTTCATACTCTTGTCGTCGGTACGAAATAAAGGCAAAATTATTTTTTATGGCGAACTAGTGACGTTTTCATTAGGCTATGCAGGCATCCATCCATTGCCAAGAGTCAACTCAGTTAGGCAGCGACTAGCTCGTAGTTATTTTATTGTTACTAAATAGGTAGTTTTATAGGTTTTTGATTTTTTGTATCTTGGCTGTTGATTTTCCTTCACATAAATAAATAAATAAAATGGAGGCAAACGAATAATATCCATAGAAAATATGTATCGTTTGAATTATTTTACACACAGTGATGACTTTGATGGAATGCGCCTCGACAATTACTTTTACTTTTGATTATGCGTTAACATTCGAGAATCAGCGATTTCTATATTAAGAATATGCGATTTAGGTTATTATTAGTAAGGTTTAGAGCAAAAGAAAGGGAAGGAAAAATAATGTTAATTTGTGGTCAAAATCATAAAACTCCTTTTTTGTTTTTTACAATGCAGAAAAAAATAAATAAAAATAGTTTAACCTGCAGTGAGGTTTAGTAGGTATTCAAAAATAAGTAAAACTCCTCTTTGTTTCGCCGTTATCGGGTAAAAATCAAAGACTTTTTTGTTATAACAACATCGTTAATTTATTTTAACAAGATTAGTTAGCATATTGTAAATGTTTATCTCAGTTTAAAATGTGCTCGTAATAATACCAAGTTGAAGAGCTGAGATCATTGTCGGATTATATTGCACTGAAATAAAAAAATACAAATACCAACTTATATTATGGTTAATCTGTTGCACATATTGGTTGCAGGATGGTAGCAATATTTCAATAGATTTTTATTACTTTTTAAATACACTACAAACGGTTGAATCTGATTTCATAGAGCAAATAGACAATTAGCACCAGATTAAATAAAATATTAGTTAAAGCTGCAATTCAAAGTGTTCTTTTGTTTACCAATCTGTAACTAACTAAATCCAACAGCTCCAGCTCTCCTACCAACCCGAATCGATCAACTGGAATATCTTGATGGAATGAAGCCCCCAATCCACTGTGAACCTATTAGAAATCAAGCGTAAGGTATAAATAATCTAGTGAATAGGTATGAGAGTCATCAACCGGTAACTCCCTCGCATCGGAGGTCCGCACGCGGCAGGTTCACCAGGTAGATGCACACACTATTATTAAACAAGCGTTTATTACTGCGTGCGAAAGAATCGCTCCGCGACAGAGACGACAGCTCGCGAACAAGGTCTCGGTCCCCTCGTGCACCGCGGTCGATACGGGCGGTGACCGGACCTAGGCCGGGCTCCGGTGCGGTCGAGGTCGGACCTACATGCGGTCGTGGTCCGCGCGGCAGGGGTGGTCGTGCGGCGTGTTGTCGAGCAGGCAGGTCCAGTCGCGCAGCCGCGGCGCGCGGGCCCACTCCTCACGCACGAGCGCGCGCCCCGCGCCCCCCGCCGCCCCCAGCACGGCGCCCCCCGCCGCCCCCAGCACGGCGCCCCCGCACCACGCCGCCACGTTCCCGTGCAGGGCGCTGCGGTGGAACTTCAACTTGTCTATGAACAGCGTCGACTTCCACGGCTCCTGAGGACGGACAGAGGACTATAAGTGGTTAACGGCCATAGTAGAAACAACAAACAAAAAAAAAGTGGCAAACAGCTCTGTATACGGATTGTTGGAGGGAGTTGGAGAGGCCTTTGCCTAGCAGTGACAACATAGGCTAATAAAAATAAAAAAAAATAACTTTGCGCGAGAAGCGGCCGATCGTCCCGATCGGATTGCACACGAAAGACTTTCCGCGAGACCGTTATTAGGTATTCATTTTAGTTAGCTTGCTTTCTCTCGAGCCATTCAGTGGCAAACACTAGTCTCGAACCTTCCTCGTAGATTCAACATCATACGGAGCGACGCTACAGTGCAAACGAAATGCCGAGCATAGTATTCGATGTTGAACTTTAAGAACGCTCAGCTGGTATCTTCTGGAGGGTTTCAGGGCCATGGGGAATATGGCAACATTGAAATCCCGGCATCCACGGTATACCTCGGCGGTATACCACGCGTCGTACCTCGGCCAGCAGATGGCGCAGCTCGTCCCGCAGGCGCGGCAGCAGGCCGGGCAGCGCGGCGCCGCCCCCGCACACGTAGAGCGAGGCGGCGAGCGCGCGGCGCGTGTCCCGCGGGCTGCGCGCGAGCGCCGCCAGCACCAGCTCCGGGAGGGACTGCGCCTCCAGGTCGCGGGCGAACATCACCTGGAACCATGTGCGTTCAATGTGTTCTAGTCATACTAGTCATCCATTGATGATATAAATTATGAGTGTCACTGTATGGTTTTTCATGTGGTTCCCCGATGCCACTGACGGCGGTGACTAGCGCCGGTGCGTCTTGTACCGTTTTTAATTGATTCGACTCTTCGGTCATTTATATATGCAGATTTGGTAACGTTCAATCATTGATCGAATCGGTCCTTCGATCGGTCGGAGCCCGGACCGATGAAGGAAGGCGTGAAACATGTCAAGGGGCCGACGGTGAGTAAAAATATCGTAGTGGTTAAAAACATGGTCATCTCCTATGGGAAGTGAAATGTTAGGTCTCACCTCGGCCGCGAGCTCCCTGGCGCGCGAGGACACGAGGATGGCGGGCCCGCCGGGCAGCGGGTAGCGCGCGGGGGGCGCGGGGGGTGAGGGCGCCGCGCCTGCCGCCCACTGCTGCGCGCGCGCCCGGCTCGTCACGAAGCAGGTTTTCACTGTGGACACAGAAATTATGCTGCGGTTCGATCAGCCTCATATTTCCAAGTCAACCTACAGGCAATCGAAAGTGTTGAAACGATTTATGTAGATAAACAGATACATTAACATTGTTCAGGATCACTTTAGCGCGTCTGAAGTAGAAGCGTGGCCACGCGTTCGGAGAGAGCGAGCGCGCGGCCGTTGTCCTCGTCCAGCAGGCGCCGCAGCTCTGCGCGCACTCACCCTGTATGTCCTCCAGCACGCGGTCGGAGAGAGCGAGCGCGCGGCCGTTGTCCTCGGCCAGCAGGCGCCGCAGCTCTGCGCGCACTCACCCTGTATGTCCTCCAGCACGCGGTCGGAGAGAGCGAGCGCGCGGCCGTTGTCCTCGTCCAGCAGGCGCCGCAGCTCTGCGCGCACTCACCCTGTATGTCCTCCAGCACGCGGTCGGAGAGAGCGAGCGCGCGGCCGTTGTCCTCGTCCAGCAGGCGCCGCAGCTCTGCGCGCACTCACCCTGTATGTCCTCCAGCACGCGGTCGGAGAGAGCGAGCGCGCGGCCGTTGTCCTCGTCCAGCAGGCGCCGCAGCTCTGCGCGCACTCACCCTGTATGTCCTCCAGCACGCGGTCGGAGAGAGCGAGCGCGCGGCCGTTGTCCTCGTCCAGCAGGCGCCGCAGCTCTGCGCGCACTCACCCTGTATGTCCTCCAGCACGCGGTCGGAGAGAGCGAGCGCGCGGCCGTTGTCCTCGTCCAGCAGGCGCCGCAGCTCTGCGCGCACTCACCCTGTATGTCCTCCAGCACGCGGTCGGAGAGAGCGAGCGCGCGGCCGTTGTCCTCGTCCAGCAGGCGCCGCAGCTCTGCGCGCACTCACCCTGTATGTCCTCCAGCACGCGGTCGGAGAGAGCGAGCGCGCGGCCGTTGTCCTCGTCCAGCAGGCGCCGCAGCTCTGCGCGCACTCACCCTGTATGTCCTCCAGCACGCGGTCGGAGAGAGCGAGCGCGCGGCCGTTGTCCTCGTCCAGCAGGCGCCGCAGCTCTGCGCGCACTCACCCTGTATGTCCTCCAGCACGCGGTCGGAGAGAGCGAGCGCGCGGCCGTTGTCCTCGTCCAGCAGGCGCCGCAGCTCTGCGCGCACTCACCCTGTATGTCCTCCAGCACGCGGTCGGAGAGAGCGAGCGCGCGGCCGTTGTCCTCGTCCAGCAGGCGCCGCAGCTCTGCGCGCACTCACCCTGTATGTCCTCCAGCACGCGGTCGGAGAGAGCGAGCGCGCGGCCGTTGTCCTCGTCCAGCAGGCGCCGCAGCTCTGCGCGCACTCACCCTGTATGTCCTCCAGCACGCGGTCGGAGAGAGCGAGCGCGCGGCCGTTGTCCTCGTCCAGCAGGCGCCGCAGCTCTGCGCGCACTCACCCTGTATGTCCTCCAGCACGCGGTCGGAGAGAGCGAGCGCGCGGCCGTTGTCCTCGTCCAGCAGGCGCCGCAGCTCTGCGCGCACTCACCCTGTATGTCCTCCAGCACGCGGTCGGAGAGAGCGAGCGCGCGGCCGTTGTCCTCGTCCAGCAGGCGCCGCAGCTCTGCGCGCACTCACCCTGTATGTCCTCCAGCACGCGGTCGGAGAGAGCGAGCGCGCGGCCGTTGTCCTCGTCCAGCAGGCGCCGCAGCTCTGCGCGCACTCACCCTGTATGTCCTCCAGCACGCGGTCGGAGAGAGCGAGCGCGCGGCCGTTGTCCTCGTCCAGCAGGCGCCGCAGCTCTGCGCGCACTCACCCTGTATGTCCTCCAGCACGCGGTCGGAGAGAGCGAGCGCGCGGCCGTTGTCCTCGTCCAGCAGGCGCCGCAGCTCGGCCCGCAGCGCGCGCAGGCCGAGCGGCGCGGACTGCAGCGCGGGCAGCAGCACGGCGGCGTGCGCGAGGGGCGTGGCCTCGGCCTCTCGCGCGCCGACGTCCAGCACGAGCGCCGTGTGCGCGCCGAGCGAGAGCGCCGCCAGGCGCGCGCTGTCCGCCCACACCGCGCCCGACACCTGCAACGATCGCACGGTCTTTGTATCGATACTGAGATAGGTCATTTGCATTGCGGTGGGAACGATGATGGCAGGCGAGAATCGCTTGGCGAAAATTCGTTGCCGACCTCAAAGACAATCAGGACATCGAACGGGAGCGGAGGGCGCTGTCGGTACGGGCGAATATGGTTGCCAGGAGGTTTGCGCGTAGCTCAGAGCAAGTAAAGTTAACATTGTTCAGAGCATACTGCACCTCTCTGTATACTTGCAGCCTGTGGGCGAAGTATACGCTTGCGACGTGCAGCGCCATCCGCGTCCAGTATAATAATGCGCTGAGAGCGGTGCTGGGGCTGCCCCGCTACTGCACGCCTCAGGGATGTTTGCGGCGGCGCGCGTCGACTGCTTCCATACCACCATGCGCAAACGCGCCGCCTCCCCTCCCTGGTGCGCAGGCTGCCGACCAGCTCCAACACCGTCCTATTAATGATAGCTGGGAGGATGGACTGCCCTTACACCAGGCATTGTTGTGAACGCCACCGCCACCAGCAATGCTTTTTGTTAGTTCTTAAGGTTTTATTTGTCATTTAGGAGTAGTTTAGTTTGCTTGAAATAAATACATTTTATTATTATTTTTTTTATTACATTTTTTCTATATGCTGAGAAAGAGAACACTAAGATATGGTATACCATACAAAAGGCGTAACAGTGTGTCGTTAATCATGGATGGTGATAGAAATAATTTAATTTAGATTGCAAATGTAGGATTATGACTAAAAATCATGAAAAAATTACGTAATGTTGAAATCCCGGCCTAGATCAGTAATTTTGATCCTGTAGTTAATTTTACTTGCTAAGCTTGCACATAATATATATTTTGGGAATCCGCACAAACGAGGCATGTTATTGAGACAATAGGCAACCATAGCACCATACTTTTTTGAACAAAAAATTTAATTAAAAAGTAAATTTTATAAATGTTTTATGATAAAAACGCCACTAATTGTTATTAAAAAAAGCAAGTATCTAGGAAAAGAATGCCCAAAAACATACACAATAAAACCAAATTTTGTTGAAATGGCAGCTGATTGTATGGCCAATCGAAAATTATCACAATTTTTACACTGTTGTTGGTTATAAAAAAATGATTTTATTGTAGCCTCATAGCTGGGCTACCTACCACCTCTTAACGAATTATCCATTATTAACGACACACCCTGTATAAAAATAAGTTTAAGATGATTATAATATTTATAATTATTATTTATATAACTGTACACCGCCTAATAACCTACACTTAACCCTACGTACGTCTCTGGTGAACGCACGGGTGTGTGATGATTGGGCGGAGATACAGAACTAAACTGCCTACTGTAGGAAAGCCCCGTGCTTGGTACCCTACGTGTGAGTGTTGTACACACGGGTGTACTATAAGCACCGAGCGCTCCTACTGACTACTACCTAATCTACGTAGCCTAACACTGAGCCTAACTCCTACCTACCTCTACGTATGTGACCTATGTCTGGACCCTAACCACGTATGTGTATGTGTATCCCTAACAAGTGTAGCCCTATCAATGTGTGTGTATCCCTACAACCCTATCCCTAACCATATAAGTGTAATAAATACATATATAGATAAACAGGGATATCTGTTACCAGGAGACCTAAGGTAACAGACGGAAGGGGGGAAGGAACAAAGGGCACAGGGAAGGGTTTTCTCACTGCCGGTCAAGCAGGCTCACAAGACCGATCAGGTACTGATGGCTAAAGGGGTCTTGGCCACAGTGAGAGGATGCTGAAATCGTGGACGTGCTGCTCCTCCAGCGGATGCTGGGACCTCTGGGCTGCTCCACCAGCGGATGCTGGAACCTCTGGGTGGCTCCACCAGCGGGTGCTGGGCGGCTCCTCCAGCGGATGCTGGGCGGCTCCTCCAGCGGATGCTGGGACCTCTGGGCTGCTCCACCAGCGGATGCTGGGACCTCTGGGCTGCTCCACCAGCGGATGCTGGGCGGCTCCTCCAGCGGATGCTGGGCGGCTCCTCCAGCGGATGCTGGGCGGCTCCTCCCGTGGATGTTGGAACCTCTGGGCGGCTCCACCAGCGGGTGCTGGGCGGCTCCACCAGCGGGTGCTGGGCGGCTCCTCCCGTGGATGTTGGAACCTCTGGGCGGCTCCTCCAGTGGACTCTCACTGCCGGTCAAGCAGGCTCACAAGACCGATCAGGTACTGATGGCTAAAGGTATCTTGGCCACAGTGAGAGGGTGTGCGTCCGGGCAGCTCGTCGGCGGTTGGTGGTACTTCGGGACCCGTTGGTCTTCGTAGAGGGAGGCGGAGTAAAACGCGACTCAGTGCTTCGTTCCAATGTGATTTATTTACAATTTTGTACAGTTTATATACTAAATCTAGTTATCATAGTGTGCTATCGGTGAAGCGTCGATGCAGCTGTATTTTGCTGACTTGCTGAATCGGCGCTCCAGTGGATTTTGGACTTATGATTAGTCTGCAACTGCGTACCTATGCAATTCAGCTAACATAAGTTTTGCCGTTGACTTGGCTTGTTAGGATTAATTTAGTTTTAATTTATAATGTGTTTTCGTATATCTAGTTAGTTATATAATATTATTTTTATCTTACTACTACGATAATTATTGTTATTTATAATATTAAAAATCATGTTCAATGGTTTGAACATTCTGGGGCCTCTCCAGGGCAGGATTATAATTCATATAATTATATACTAGTTTGGTTTTCGTCAGGATCGTCAAATGCCAGCTTGTGTTTTCCTCTTGGTCGCTTCTTCGGTGGTATTTGGCTCTAAAGAGGTTCCAGTGCTCGTTGGTCGATAGCCGCTGTGACTTCGGCAGTGGTCGGAGTTCAGTTGAGACCTTGGAGGACTGGCTGGTTGGCTTATTGGCTCGGCAATTTCGCAGGCACTCGACCAACTGTGGAGCATACCACTCTAAGTTACATGAAACTAGTTAAAACTACAGCTATTATGTGTATGTGAGTGAAGTGATTTGGGTCCAGATTATCTAACTGATATTGTGATGTGATTTTTTGATAGCCATGAATTTTGTATATAACTGTTTCATATAACAGGTTGTTAGTTCTAAAAAATGTTTTGGTTTCAATTTTGTTTGATTTTTAAGTAGTTTATCAACAATGCAGTTTTTATTTAATTGCATGTTCTTCACCACACCAGGACAGCAAATGAATTTGACCTTGGCTAGGACTGACTTTAATTGTTCTCTTGCAGACTCATTTTCAATTCTGAATACTCCTCGATCAATGCTTGCTGTGCCTATTTTTCCGACATAAAACCCAGGTAATATATTTTTTAGTGTGTAGGTTGATGATACCCCTGTTAATAGTTGTAAGCATGTCAGTATAACCATAACCCAATGTAGGTATTTGTTTGATTTATGGTTTTTTGTTTTCCTAGATTTTGTTGCTACATTTGACATTACTGATGATGTAGTCTGGTCCGTTTTGCAGTGATTTTCGTTGATTGGCAGGGGAATGAGAGTTTGGTTTGGTTGATATGATTGTTTGCTTGGTTCGATTCCTCTTGAAATCACGTTGGCTGAGTTTTGGTTTGACAAAACGTGATTCCATTTTGCTTGAGATACCAGTCTTTGTATATCGGAAACTCTGTTTGCTACAAATGTTTTCCATCGATCAGCTTCTCCTATTATCCAACCTAACGTTATCATTGAGTCGGTCCAACAGTGACTGGTTTCGTCTTTGAGTTTCATCGTTGTAACAACTTTTTCCATCAGCCGTGCTAGTAGTAGCGCAGTACAAAGTTTCAGTTTAGGTAACGTCGTTTTTAGTTTGATTGTTGCTAGCCACCCTACTGGATTAAATAACTTTGCGATTTCTGATAGTATGAATCGCTTTGTTGGATTTTCTCGACTATTTACAGTTATCTGGAATGAGAAAGTATCTCCTTTTGGTGACCGTAATACTCCCAGTGATTTTCTGGTTTCGTCTAATGGTATTTTTAACAGTTTATCTTCTTGGTTTGCTTTTGGTATTTCTTTCAACACTTCTTTGCTGTTGGATGACCATTTTCTTAGGTTGAATCCACCTGTTTTCAGTAGCTGTATTAATTCTTTCTGCAACTCCTTCGTTGTTTCAACACATTTACCACCTGACAGTATATCATCTACGTAGAAATCTTGAAGGGTTACTTGGCTTGCTATTGGATATCTTGTCTTTTTATCCATAGCTAATTGTTGCAGGGTTCTAATAGCTAAGTTTGGTGCTAACGCAGTTCCATATGTTACGGTTGTTAACGCATATTCCTGAATCTCGTGGTTTGGAGACTCTCTCCATAATATGCGTTGATAATATATATCTTGTTCGTTTATTTTGATAAACCGATACATCTTCTCGATGTCTGCCATGAATGTTATTCTATGTTTTCGCCATCGCAATAATATTGCTGCCAAGTCTGCTTGTAGCCTTGGTCTAGTGTACATATTATTATTCAGGCTTACGCCGGTACTTGTTTTGCTCGATGCATCAAATACCACTCTTCGTTTGGTAGTTAAGGATTCTTCCTTTATAACTGGTTGGTGAGGAATATAATATTTTCCTTGGTAGTGTTCTTTTTGGTTGACTTTTCTCATGTGTCCCATCTCAAAGAATTCATTGAGAAAGTCTTGGTAGCTTTCTTGTAAGCGTTTATTTTTGGAAACTTTTTGTTCTAATTGCATCAGTCTTGCTGCTGCTCTTTGTCGTGAGTGTCCTAACTCTAGGTCTGGGTTTTTGATTGGAATCCTTACAGTGTAGGTTCCATCTGTGTTTCTTATAGTTTTTTGGTAGTAGTTTTTGCATGCTTTGTGGTATTCGTGGTTTAGTTTATATTGATCTGGGACTTTTTTCAGTTCCTGAGATCTGTTTAGTTTATCGATATGGTTAGTTTTGGTTGTCATGCTAAGTATTTTTATAGTATTTTCACTTTGGTAACCGCAGTTTCCTGAGAATATCCACCCGAATTCAGTGTTCTGTGCTATAATTCCGTCGTGAAACTTTTGCAGTCCTTGAAGTAATAGTTTACTGTACTCTTGAGCTCCTAATATTATATCTATGGGCCCTTTTTTGTAGTACGTTGGATCGGCTATCAGTTTATTTTCTATATAACTGGCCTCCAATTGTGGTATGGTTGTGTTTGGTAGAGCACTTGTTAGTTTTGGAAGAATTATAAGCATTACTGGTAGCTTAAATTCACTGGTAAATCTTGGTTGCAGCTTCACATCAATCGAATGACTCGCTGTCTTTGGTTTTGTGTCAGCAATCCCGGCGATTTCTACATGAATTCTTTTTCGGGGGTATGCTAATAGTTGTGCTACTTGCTCAGTACAAAATGAAGCTTCTGACCCTTGATCGCATAATACCCTTAGTAAGTGTGGTGTGCCATCATAGGATCTTGCGTGTACTAGAGCCGTTGCTAGTAACGTTGTTGTAAGTATTTTTGTTGGTATGGTTGTTGTATGTACATTGTTCGTTTTTGTTTTTGCTTTATAGGTTGGCCCGCCATTTATAGCTCTTCTCAGTTGTCATGTTTTTATAATCTTGATGTAGGTACGAATGATGCCCTTTCTTTCCACAATATGCACATGTTCTGTTGCTAAAACACTTGGTAGCTAGAGTGTGCATCAGACAGTTTCTACACATTCCTTTTGCTTGTACAGCTTTTTGACGTTCTATTACTGACATTGCTTTAAATGCAGTGCATTGATAAATTATATGGTCTTTCTTGTTGCAATACCAACACTCGTTATTTTCTGTCTTTTTGCGGTACTCAATTGTTATATAGCTTGATTTGTAGGTTTTCTCTGATGTGCTATTAGAACTTGTTGTTTCTAGACATTTAAACCGTTTTTCTAAGAATTCCATCATTTCTTTAAACTTCTGAGGCTTGTTAGGTTCTGAGAGCTGCTGTTCATACTTTTCATCTGTTTCTGAATCCCAAAGTCTGCCGAGTATTCTGCATAACATGGGGTCCCAGGTTGTGGTATCAACATTCTGAGTTTTTAATGCTTCTAAATTCTCATTTATCGTGTCGTGCAATGTTCTTAAGTTTTCTGCATTTGCTGTGGTGACTTTTTTAATATCCATGATGTTGTCTATGTGTTTCATAATTATCAATCTCTCATTTTTGTACCTTTTCTTTAAAAGCAACCATGCTGTTTCATAACTAGCGTCGCATACAGATAAGTGTTTTATTAGTTTAGCGGCTTGACCAGTTACATGAGTTTTTAGGTATTGCATTTTTTCTGTAGCTGATAAAGATTTATCTTCGTGTATGATTTTAGAAAATAAATCATAAAAGGAGTTCCATGACTCGTAGCTACCACTGAAAGTTGGGATTGTAATTGTCGGTAACTTTACTTTGCTGTTGGTGTGAGTCATCTGTTTATTCTCTCCTATTTTATCAACTACACATTCAATGAACAGTTCGTATTCTGTTTGCATTGTTTCAAACCTTTTTTCTTGGAAATAGCTGTGGTCTAAGGTGTTTTCTTCCATCAAAATATTAATGTGTGTTGCTTCTATTTCTTGCCACTGTTTTTGTAAGTTTGTCATTAACGATTCCCAGTACCATGATGGTTTGTTATTTGACATTGCTTGAGTAACAAATTGGAGCTTTTTTTGTAGTTGTGAAATGCGGAATAATTGTATAAATATTTTTGTTGAACATGTACTTTCTTCTTCGTCTATCTGTATGTCTTTTGGAACAAGTAAGTCGTTTAGCATTTGTGCTCTGGTTTCACATGTTTCTAAATGCGACATTACTTGTTTATACACAGCTTCAATAGCCGCATAATAGTTTGTAGTCATATACTTGTGATCTTTTAACACCGGTATATCTAGTAGTACTGCGTGATTGGTAGTAGTCCTGTTAAATATCTCTTGGAGACGTATCCTTTTCGTTTTTATATATTTCTCAGTTTTCCTTGTGACTGAGTCTTTCTTAATGTTGGTAAATATTTGTTTGATTTCATTGTAGTCTGTCTCTTGACTTCTGATGAGGTTGTTTATGTCTTCAGTTTTGAGGTTTTCCATGTTTATTCTTGCTGCTCCTAACCCTATCCTATCTGTTTATTTAAGGGACTTCGTCTATCACTTAGTTGCGCTCTGTGTGTTACAGAATTTGCGACTTCTCAAAACACCGGTGAGACCCGCTTGTGGGAGGCCGGTGCCCGATCCGCTTCTGTATGACTGGCAACTAAGTGTTTCTGTCTGTATTGAACGTATTACAACCCGAGTGTTTTTTTGTTTACACGTCAGACTGCAATACGTCAAGTAGTATGTCAGTAAATTGTCTCTACAGGGATAAGAGGGGCGCGAATTACTGATTCAAATTCTCGAAGGACCAAATGTACAACCGCCTAGGACCTACACTTAACCCTACGTACGTCTCTGGTGAACGCACGGGTGTGTGATGATTGGGCGGAGATACAGAACTAAACTGCCTACTGTAGGAAAGCCCCGTGCTTGGTACCCTACGTGTGAGTGTTGTACACACGGGTGTACTATAAGCACCGAGCGCTCCTACTGACTACTACCTAATCTACGTAGCCTAACACTGAGCCTAACTCCTACCTACCTCTACGTATGTGACCTATGTCTGGACCCTAACCACGTATGTGTATGTGTATCCCTAACAAGTGTAGCCCTATCAATGTGTGTGTATCCCTACAACCCTATCCCTAACCATATAAGTGTAATAAATACATATATAGATAAACAGGGATATCTGTTACCAGGAGACCTAAGGTAACAGACGGAAGGGGGGAAGGAACAAAGGGCACAGGGAAGGGTTTTCTCACTGCCGGTCAAGCAGGCTCACAAGACCGATCAGGTACTGATGGCTAAAGGGGTCTTGGCCACAGTGAGAGGATGCTGAAATCGTGGACGTGCTGCTCCTCCAGCGGATGCTGGGACCTCTGGGCTGCTCCACCAGCGGATGCTGGAACCTCTGGGTGGCTCCACCAGCGGGTGCTGGGCGGCTCCTCCAGCGGATGCTGGGCGGCTCCTCCAGCGGATGCTGGGACCTCTGGGCTGCTCCACCAGCGGATGCTGGGACCTCTGGGCTGCTCCACCAGCGGATGCTGGGCGGCTCCTCCAGCGGATGCTGGGCGGCTCCTCCAGCGGATGCTGGGCGGCTCCTCCCGTGGATGTTGGAACCTCTGGGCGGCTCCACCAGCGGGTGCTGGGCGGCTCCACCAGCGGGTGCTGGGCGGCTCCTCCCGTGGATGTTGGAACCTCTGGGCGGCTCCTCCAGTGGACTCTCACTGCCGGTCAAGCAGGCTCACAAGACCGATCAGGTACTGATGGCTAAAGGTATCTTGGCCACAGTGAGAGGGTGTGCGTCCGGGCAGCTCGTCGGCGGTTGGTGGTACTTCGGGACCCGTTGGTCTTCGTAGAGGGAGGCGGAGTAAAACGCGACTCAGTGCTTCGTTCCAATGTGATTTATTTACAATTTTGTACAGTTTATATACTAAATCTAGTTATCATAGTGTGCTATCGGTGAAGCGTCGATGCAGCTGTATTTTGCTGACTTGCTGAATCGGCGCTCCAGTGGATTTTGGACTTATGATTAGTCTGCAACTGCGTACCTATGCAATTCAGCTAACATAAGTTTTGCCGTTGACTTGGCTTGTTAGGATTAATTTAGTTTTAATTTATAATGTGTTTTCGTATATCTAGTTAGTTATATAATATTATTTTTATCTTACTACTACGATAATTATTGTTATTTATAATATTAAAAATCATGTTCAATGGTTTGAACAATAACTATATAGTTAAAGTGCAGGTAGCCTACCTCATAGTGCGTGAAGAGAACCTTGGCCAGGGTCTCTCGGAAGAGTGTTGGGGTCATCAGGGACTCCACCACCACCACCTTACGCTCCTTGGGGTTCACCAGTACATGTCTGAAACATGATGGCATTGTTTGTTTAATTTATTTTATATGTTTATATGCTAACGGGCAGGTGCAAGAAATTCAATAGGCTAATAATCAGTTTTAAATACTCATACTTATTGAATTCTTGACAATACACATATCAATAACAGCAAGGTAGTACAAGGAAGTCTAGATTCCTAGTAGATTGGTAGAAGTCTGATTACATATTAAAGCCTATGTTTGACCACAATCTCAACTGATTAATGGATGTGGCTGATGCATGATGATGGTAATAGTTTTATGTTACATTAGCCAAGTCTGGAGGATGTTATAAACCAAACGACTCAAAAATGTACTTATTTTTGATTTTAACAAGACCTGCTTGGAGGCCAATAAATAAAATAAAATTTAATTCAAGTATTTCATTTCTGTGAAGTTAACATATTAGAAATAGATTTAGGGTATGTATTAAATAAACGAAAATTAGCTTAACTCGTTAATCCCCAAGCGGTAGCCGGTTACCGCTTACCTGACCTTATTACCTGAAGTAAGGGTCAAGGAGTTAAACCTAGTCAAATAATCTAAAGAATGGAAATAAAATAAAATACTGTTAATGACCTGAAATACAGGGAGTGCAGCATTTGCACGAGGTTATCGTAGAGCTGCTCCGGAGAGTCATAGTCATGCAGGCGGCGGTGTGAGCGAGTGGCGGCGTCCCAGAACTCCGAGCGGACGATACAGCGCGGCGCCGCCTCGCCCGTGAACCCGAACCTGAAATCATAATCCACAATTTTGAATTAGTAACAATCACTCTCTAATAATGTTCAGATATAGGACCTACAGTTGATTTTCAACTATAAATCGGAGTCTATTTGACTGCAGCACAGCCACGGAGTACCAGCAGCTTTTACAATATTGTTCTTCTTTTTTATGGATACACACATTTCATAATACAGATTATAAATTGAGACCTAAGCGAGTAAAACCATTACAAAATGATGGTGACTTGTTATTCTTTTTATTGTAATGTCTAATTTGAGAAACCCTAGGACTCTGTCAATTGTTGAGTGACTTTTCAAAAGATCTGTAGTAGCACTATATTTCAGATTAGTACATTATTATCACACACACATTGATTGAAAACTTTTGTATGGATGCACTGGGGTATTATTGTATACCATACAATAATATGGGGTAGAATGAGCTTATAGTGTCTCAATTCTTGGAGTAACATTGTTGTAGGAACTGCTGATGTGTACAACTTAGTTGGTACATAGATGCAGACACTAGTTTTCATGAATGCAGTACCTTAGCCAGCAAGCAGTGAATATTTCGCGTTTGTATAAATACTGTATCGTTCAACCAGTCAGTACCATGTAGTTTAAATTTATTTGTATGGTAGCGAAACTCTTCAGATTACTCACTTCGTATAATCATAGCCCAGATCGAGAACCACCGCTTGCTTTTCCTGAATGAGGGCTATACCCTCGTATAATGCCATAATTATCAAACTCTTTTTATTTAAATGGCATTTTCATAGATTTTTTTGTGAGATTATTTCAAACTTCGGATAATTACAGGGTTTTTTTTGTTCTGATTGTTTTGGATTTTGTTTGACAGCTATTGTGACTCATATTGCTTGTTGATGTTGACATTTCATTCAACGAATAAAAAAAATGACGGTTAGCTAGAGCTATTTACACGTTGCGCACGGTGACGTGGTCAAGACTATATTCTGTTTATTGTTTGGCAGATTAGTAGAAATCTTTGTGCTCTAGCGTCATAAGTTTTCCAGCTGAAAAGCTTATTATTGGATCACTGTAAATCCAAATGCAAAAAAACTACCATCTCTGAGGTCCCTCGGCACTGTGAGATTAGTTTATTTTAGATCAGTTTGTTTTAATCAGGAGAAGGTTCTCCTGATTATAACGAACAGAAAGAAATTAAAGAAAAATTTATGGAAAGTTAAGTAAAGAAAATTAGAATATTTAAAATTACCTAACCACCATATAAAATTATTAAACTTTTTTAATGTAACCTTAAGGCATTTGACATAGAATTGACTGAAAGCGTGCTGCCAATATAGTCAAAGAGCATGAAAAAAAAAATGACGCTTAAAACGGATTCTTCTGTCAATCTTATTTTATTGATAAACAATACATCTTCTTTATAAATAAAAATGAATTGTTGTTAGTTAGTCTGATTAAAACTCGAGAACGGCTGAACGGATTTATCTTATCTTAGTCTTGAAATGTTCGTGGAGTTCTAGGGAAGGTTTAAAAGGCGAGAAAAAATCGAATAATTGCCGGGAACTTTTTATACCCGTGCGACGTCGGGGCGGGCCGCTAGTTTAAAATAGGTAATTAATTAAAAGGTATATCCTTTAAATTAATTATTTTAAACTAGAAAAAGAAACCTTATTAAATAAAACGTTGTGATTATATACTCTCTGAAACCTGATTTTCTTAGTTCACATGACGGTTACTTTAGAGCCATCAGGCATAATATTAAAAGTTTAATTTAATATGGAATTTTGGTAAGCTTGGATAGACTAACATACACGTTACTGCTCATTTATGGCGTCTAAGGCGGAACAAAGTTCGCCGGGTCAGCTAGTTTTCTCATAAATTGATGTTTTTTTTCGTTTGAGTATATCAGATGTCTAATAATCCCGCAACACATGCTTAGAGCTTGCCACGGTGTGAAGCTGCTAATGCTAGGTGTTGTGTTGTGCATTGTCCGGTTAAATTCGTATAATATATTTATTTTCTACTAGTAAAATAGTATCTAAAATCGATTATTCCTACTACAGAGTTGGCAAACGAAAAGTAACAAGTTGGTGCTAAACGCCACCAAGAATCAAATTACATATTACAAAATCAAGTATTATATATCATTAGCATAAAATTATGGGGAATTACTTTTAAAAAATGAAGGATTTACTTGGTTTGCTGTACAAAACATTGAGCATAAATTTAAAAAATATTTTTATACTAACTTTAATGTAATATTCGCCATTGTTATTTAACCTCTCAGCGGTAAAATTACTATAAATTCATACTGAAAGCAGGCTCTAGCAAATCCGTGTCATTGAAATGAAATGAAATGAATGAATTCATTTCGTAAGAATTTCTGTAATTTTGACGAAAAAGACAGTTACTTTCGCTCACAACAATATAAACATACATCAAGTTTATTAAGGATCGATGGATGGGATGTTTGGAAAATAAAAGAGCCACCGTCGTCTTAACTAATTTTAATTAACTTTTTATTATTATTCGTTTTAATAAATATTCAATGAAAATAAAATTAACAGTCCACCGAGCACCTGGTACCTAGCCTACGAGTATCTAATTCAACAAATATGTTAAGGTTTGGCACTAAAAATAAAACTTTGAGTTGTTCAACTTGATTGATGATAGATATTTAGAACAATTAGGCGCTCGCTGCAGGTGCAATAACGATTGTAAATCTATTTCAGTACAAAAGTTAATAATTAATTTGAGCTGTCCTTATATCAAAACGAATTAAACTAGCTTATAGTCATTATAACACTTAGGTTTTTAAAATTTTCTAATTGTTTTTTTTAGATTTTCCAAAACGGATTTCTTTTAAACTAAATAGGCTTTAACATTATTTAAAACCTATGTAAGGACGGTAGAAAATTTTGCATGTTTAAGGTATCTACAGACAATCAGTCCCAATGTTGAGCGCACTCTGAGCAAACTCCTACAATAATCTTAAAATAATCCTTACAGAAAACAGCTCGGTACCTACCTCAAATACTAATCATTATTATACTCTTCGTATCAGTTATCATATCATATCTGAAACATAACAGCTATTTTTATACAAATATCTGAATGTGAACATTGTATTCACGTTCAGGTAATTGTTTTATTTCGTTTTTAAGTACCTTATGACAAACGGTAGATGGCGTTGTGCGACATTTACTACAACTTTCACCTTTGAGTTAAATCCCAAGTAACTAGTCAGTGGTATAAATAGCGCTGTCTTGTTTAGTTACACAAAAGTCTGAGTGAGACAGCGTGCTCTTTAAGTAATGATTAGTTCCTCGACACTTTATATAATGGTGAAAGAGGCCCTAAAACTAGCAAATAGGAAGGTAGGTATTAGACTGTTTATATTAGTACTAGCGCAGATGTCTTCGGCGACGGACCTCGTTGTCGGCGGGCTTGGGGGCGGGGGTGGTGGTGGTGGTGGTGGTGGTGGGGGGGTCCAGCCCCTTGATCTCGAACTGCCCGCGGAACAGCGGCCGGAACAGACGCAGGAAGCTCTGGTACCGCACCGCAGAATTCTGGAATGTAACACAACGCTCACATTACTGTTCCGATACGCCGGACGCGACGTGCGGCGTGTGACACACACACACGCGGTTGTTGCTCACCAACTTTGATAAAACTATAGACATTTGCTGCGGCTGCGATTTGAAATATTTTTAGGAAATCTTAACTGATACATTTTTCTGCGATTTACATGACGTTATATGAAAACCAACCCAGAAAAAAACTTTTTCTAGAATTGTGGCGTTGTCACGGCCGTCAACTTGTGCTTTGCCTTGGCGTGAATAAGATTTACCCTTGGAATTAAGAAGAATAATTCGAAAAATATATCCATGTCCATGTAGGCTATGTGCTTCTAAGGAAATAAACGTTTTGACTTTGACTTTGATATAAAAGAGTAAATCGGTAGGTACATTATATTTTACTTTTAACGTAGTATGGACGTGTTACCTGGATAACGTCCCCGATGACCTTAGTAGTACGGATGAGGAGCGACACGGACGGCCCAAACAGGTTCCCCGGGAAGTCCAGGCTGACCTTGTTGCGGTCGAAGGTGGGGATAGGGTCCTCCGTGGTGGAGGCCTGCCGCGGCGGGCGGGGGGCCGGGCTCCCCGCGGGGCCCCTCCGGCCCGGGGCCCGCGACGTACTGCCACTCTGTAAGCAACTCGCGCGTCACTCCCGCCCCTCAGAGCCACAGTGCACAACTGCATACATACTTACAATGTCCGTATTTACAACCAATGTTAAAGTTCCTCTCACTTGTTCCTGTACAATAGATACATTACCACAACGTTCTGTTTCAGCGAGCCTCGACCCTGCGGGCACTTGTTTTGTTAGTTGTGGAGTGACGTCGCGCCGCAGTCGGGGCCGAACTGCGCAATCGATGCACTAAACACAACATCACGGCATGTATCGGATACACCAAGTATTTTTTTCAAGTCGCTCTGCACCAAAGTCTAGCAGAATTCTCGACAAGTTTGGCACGGGGGTAATTGCACCGTGTATTCGGGTACGGGCTGTAATTACACCGTGTATTCGGAGCGAAGGTCCTTACGGTCGCTGCCTGCCGTAATTGCAGCCAATCAAGCGACCTCAATGTCTACTAAACTTATTTTGTAATTAATTCATAAAACAGGTCCTAGCTACTGCTACTCTACAATAAGACACCGCGTTTTATTTCGAACGTTTATTAAATTTTATCACTTGTAGGCACACGCGCGGGGTTGTTTGAGGGGGAGGGGAGCAGAGTGACCACAACCACGGGAATGCTCT
Organism: Gymnoscelis rufifasciata; assembly: GCA_929108375.1. Lineage (NCBI taxonomy): Eukaryota > Metazoa > Arthropoda > Insecta > Lepidoptera > Geometridae > Gymnoscelis > Gymnoscelis rufifasciata. The sequence goes on from OV815321.1 coordinate 13,860,462, forward strand.
CACTACTGCCGATAGCCTACAGGCCGCTACTGGCCAGCACTGGCCAATGCTACTGTTGCTGGCCAGCGCTGGTCGCGAACACACCACACCTAACACCTACTAAACTACACATACACAATTAAATATGTTATTATACTTGCCCTGGCTACGCCGCAGCACTACGCAAATACGTCGTAGCACGACCCCGCTACGTCGTAGCACTACCCCCCTACGTCGGTCGTAGATCCGCTACGACCGAAGCGGCCCCGCGCACGTGCTTCCAGAAGGAAGCGCACGTTACCAGTAACCGACAGATATATGAGTGTAAATATTATCTCGATTTTATAAATTCATTTATAAAATCGAGATAATATGTGTATCGAGATAATATGTAATGCATACTCAAACCTATATGGACATACGGGGCAGAACTGTGGGGCACCGCCGCTAGCTCTAATCTTGACATCTTGCAACGCTTCCAATCTAAGACGCTGAGACAAATCGCTAATGCTCCATGGTTCATAACTAACAACCAACTCCATCATGACCTAAACATAACAACAGTTAGAGAAGAAATAGCCGACAAACTAACATCATATGCTCAAAGACTAACCGTTCACCCTAATGAGCTGGCTAAAAACCTAATGGACAAGCACACAACAACTAGACGACTCAAGAGAAGAATTCCAGAAGACCTAATATAATACTATATTAAATGGTTGTGCCACCGGGTACATTCCATACATGACTGCAAGCATCAACTTCACAACTCTTAGCTAAATGCCCAGAAAGGCAGATTGCAAGAATAAAGGAGACTAAAAAAAAAAAAAAAAAAAAAAATAAATTCATTTTAATGGTTTACATAAAATCGTTCTCTGAATTCAGAGAACGATTTTATGTAAAGTATTCCGACTTTTATTATACATAATAATAGGCGGACATAATATTATTATAATAGACGGAGATAAAATGATAGGTATTCGCAGCCGAAATGTGAACCCACGATTTATGCAAATAATCTTTAAAGTATATATTTAGTATTAATGAATGTGCTTATTGTTATTCTAGTTGCAAAGATCTTATTTACAAGATGAGTAGATGTGATGAGCACGCGACGCCGTGCACGCCACGCCGCGGCGCGTTGCGGCGCGGCGTGCACGGCGCGGCGCGGCGCGGCGCGGCTGGCTCGTTGAAAGGAGTTCGCCTTCACACCGATGCCGACATTACGTCAAAAGGTGATTGTACATTTACGAACGTAAGGTTCGAGTTTCTTAATATTACAATTTATTAAGAAACACGTATCGTTCTTGACCCCTGGCCGCGCATTAACATATTACTTAAAATATTGTACAATTTACAGGTTTAAAGCACTAAAGCAGCTAATGAGTCACAGTGAGCTGATTGCAGGTGCGTAATGGGATGGCAGTCACGCACTAACAACCAAACAAAGGGATAATTTAAATAATAGCATTGCATGTCTGGAGCGAGCTCCGTGAGTGCACTCGGTCCGTGGTAGGTGGCACCGCGCGGGAACTAGGGCGATATCTACATGCTCCAACAATACTGTACAACTATACTAGAGACTAGGTACGACTAGAAGGAAAGTGAAAAGCCAAATCAACGATGCAGAGACGCGACGTGGCGCGACGTGGCGCGACGTGGCGCGGCGTGGCGCGACGGCGTCACTACGAGAGGTGCGAGCGGCGAGCTGTGCTGCAGTAAAACACACATCTATACAAAAACATTTAATATCAAAATACCACAGCGCACCTAATACTATTTACAACATAAATATAAAGGTCTGGGACGTCACCGGGCTGAGTTCAGTGCAGGGAGGGGAGAGGAGGGAGAGGGGAGAGGGTTAGAGAGGGACGGGAGATCAGGAGTCGTCCTCCTCGGAGGAGTCGATGGTCTCGACCGTGGCGCCGGCGCCGGCGCCGCCGCCCCCGCCCGACGAGGAGCCCGACAGGGACGTGACGAGCGAGAGCAGCGAGCCGAGCCCGCCGCCCGAGCCGCCGGAGCCACCTGCGCCGGAGCCGCCCGACGCGCCGCCCAGCAGGCCCGTCACCGCCTGGATCTTGGGCCCCAGCAGCTGCAGCTTGGGGCCGATCACCTGCCCGATCACGTTGGTGAGCGAGCCGAGCCCGCCCGCCGACGGCGCCTCGATTCCGTACTGCTTGTTGATCTCGATGTTCTGCCGGTCCAGCGTGTCCACCAGGCGCGTCTTCGCGTCGATGATCGAGTTCAGTTTCTACGGAGGAGACAGAGCGGTGAGTCCTCAGCTCGCCACGCGGACAGACACACAGAGGGACAGCAGACTCACCCCGAACACGAAGCCGAGCACGGCGTTCTTGATGCCGAACTTGGCCTGCGTGACGCCCTCCAGCTTGCGCTTCTCGCGCGGCGCGCCGGCCTCGCCGCCCGCCGCCTGCTCCGCCTCCTGGACACAACAACACGTCACTCCGCCTCTCCGCTCCCCCCGCCGCTCTCCGATCCCGTCACTAAAGAAGCGCCATCACCAGCAGTAAAGCGAAGCAGCAAGGAGCCCAGTCCAGCGAACAGTCTTTCAGGAGGATTAAGCTCTTAGAGGCGAGCAGTCATAAGTCGGGAGCAGTCACGGTACCTCTCATCATTTCCGCCCCGACGGCCCCGCGAGGCCTCCGCGAGTCCACCACTCCGGCCGATCACACGCACACTTTATCATCACTTATTGTTCCGGCTCGCGATTCTATCGGAATACTAATGAGACAGTTTTGTTTGAGATGTCAAACGAGTGAGACGTAAAATGCGTGACAGGGAAAGGCACCTAGTGAATGCGAGTGGAGAAGAAAAGCTGACGCGACGGATTGTCAATGCAAAGGTCTATGTCTCATAATCAGACGCGTCGTGTCGCAAGCTCCGCGCTTGGCAAATTGTTAATAGCTTCTATTTCCGATTCACAGCCTCTTTGATAATCTCCTGCATACAAGAACGAGTATAGGATTGCATATTGTTGCAATATAATCTGACCAGAAATCGAAACAGTAATGTGAGTGGATGCGGCGGCTTGCGACACGTCGCTAGACGAGCGAGGGTTGCGCCACGCGCGGCCCGCCCGCGCCCGTCGCGCGTGGGAACTATCCCAGCAAGAGAGTTAGTCAATGAATTTTTTGCAAACACTAATAATGTTCGTGAGAAATTAATGCAATCATACAAGCACAGATCTGAGCGTGGCATCTCGCATGCACTTTGTGTCTTTCAGCTACTCATCTGTGATAGATACCAAGATACCGACAGTTGTATATCACAGGACTGAGTTTTTTTTTTTGATGAATATAATTCCAATTGTTTTGTATAGTAAAGACTCTACATTTTTAGTACTATGAATATGATATCGTTGTATTCTATTCCACCCGGAACAGAGTGACAGAGACAGACGCAGCAGCGCGGCAACCGACGGCGCGACGTCCATCTCCACAACTCACGACGCATCGAATCGCCTCTCGCACAATGGCATCTCGTAGCTGCTAATACACAACTGCTTAAACCCCTCTGCAGATATTACAGAGTCATCGTGATCATTCTCTAAGTAGTTTGTGAGAGGAACTTCAACAGTCGGTTACCAAGATTGATGTTATGTAAAGTTGTTGAACCGTCGGGCGATAGGACCGCCGGAAGCCTGCAAGGTGAGCCGACTTTGTGGAGCAAAGCCGAATTATTCAATGCTCATTACGCAATTAACAATAATTGGGCCTTGCTTGTACACTATATGCATGCATTAACAAGCGCAAAGAGTAATGGATAGGAACAAAGGTTACACTGGTCTGCTCAAGGAAACTTTTGGCCAGTAATTGCTCGCTAAAACTCATCATCATCAGCGGGTAGGTTAGAGGTGAAGAGTGAAGGAGGGAGACAGTGATTGGTTTAGTTGTTAATTTTTAAGGGTTCGAAGAGTGACGTCACGGGGTCTTATGTAATTTGCTAACGCCAATTTGACTCATACATCAGCAGTAATGAGCCTGCGCTATTTAGTTAATTGGGAAAGTTGGTATCTAATGTTGCTAATAATTATACATATTTCCACAGAAGACAGTCGGCACATCTGTGCGCAGTGCTGTTCGCGGGTTGCGCAACGCCGCGCCGCCCCTACTCACAACTAGCGAGCGGCGCACGCGCCGAGGATCGCACTAAACTTGTTAGCTCACTAATATTATATCTGTTTACGGCCTAAACTATTGCAGATTTTAGACAGCTTCTGTTAGAGCCGTCTAGAAAGTCATACGGTTGCTAAGTTTATATATTTATAGGCCTATACTCGAACGCGCGGAAATTTGATACGAAATATTTAGGTCATCCGCTTAAAATGGCATATTCTGCCTTATTTTCATCAAAACAACCATAGAACATTTTCTGCCATAGTGAGGGTGCGCCTGAGTGGATTGAACCCACATCATCTAGAATATGCGGTTTAATTTGTATTTCAATTTAGACACGCAACAATTGCCTACGGAAAACTTTAAATATTGCACGTTAATTATTTCCCTAGTGAGTAACTAGTTGTTAGTTAGATTGTTGAATAATGCAATTTATTTGGAACGATCCTGCCAGTGCGTCTGGTAGCGAACTCGAAGGCCTTTACATTCGGTAATAGTAGTTACCAGTGAGGGGTGAAAGGATGGAGGGATGGGGATGAGGGAGGGGGTTTATGATGATGACGATGATGTGAGCAGGTCGGCAGGAGACGGTTCAAGGCCGCAGCCGTGACCCGCGGCCGCTGCGCAACCCGCGCGACCTTCTCATCTTCGCCACATACAGCACACTTTCGACATACATATTACCTTTAATGGAATCCGTCGACTGCGTGAAGCGACGGCGTCTCTCTTTGGCAATCGAAGTAGGTTAAGTAAACCTTCGGGTTCGATAACGTCAAGGTCAGGTGGACGATGAGACCAGTCCATCGGGTGTCAGCAGTCGGTGGTTAGAAGGAAACGTTAGTGCGAGCGAGCGTTTGCCTGGAGGTGAATGTGGTTGTCATACCTGGAGCGGCTGCAGCGCGTAGTCCTGGTCGAGCTGGCGCCGGACGCGCGGCAGCGGCGTGGCGGCGCAGAGTTGCGCGGCGAGTATCGCGGCGAGGAGCGCGGCGGCGCGGGGAACACGTGCGCGGGCCATGGCGGACGCGAGCAGACTGCCGACCGGCGCACGCGCCCGCCGGCCCGGCGCCCGCCGCCCGCCGCCGCCGCGGGGAGGAGGTCGGCCCCTCATCACGCACACGGCACCCCGGTGGAAATTACCATGTCAACCTTTTTTGGCGAACCTCGTTAATCAAGGTTCGGTCTTTGAGCGAAGCAAAAGTTAGATTTCGGGCCGTTTTGTTTAGGTCGCATTTCATGACATACTTTAGGATTTTGTAAACTGGGTCAAATAATAGTCATGAATTACATAAATAATTACTAATTATGTAGGTAATCTAAGTTCTTTTCCATCCATAGGTTGCCTGGAAGAGATCGCTTTTCAGCGATAAGGCCGGCCAATGCACATTTGTTTTTCTACGTGTTGTTTTATTTCCCTGTGTGTACAATTAAGTGTTTTTGTATTTGTAAATTCTGTATTCCTATAACATAACACATACCTTCCCGTGTGAGGATTCTGATAACTGTTTATATGCAACCTAGTAAGCAATTGAATGCCTCCCGTTGTAAACAGAGATTCGAAAAAATAGCGTAACAACTATACATAGGTACATACCTACTAGTAGGTAATATTCAGTTTGTGAATAACACGTTTTGTACTTATGGCTTTCAATAGGTAAATAGAAACATACTCCCTGTGAGTATGTTTCTAATTTGACACTGAAATCTAGACTTGATCCTGTTCACAATAATTAAAACACATCCAAATACAATGTATTTTTAGCTGTAAATGAATACCTCTTAACTCACTATGGATGTAACTATGTGAAGCTGAATTAAATAAATTGAATTGAATTTAATTGAAAATACATTCTAGTATTTATGTAAAACTCAGTTAATTTTTCCCAAAAATGTATGTCAGGAGAGTCGCGCGAGCGCGTTCAAGTCTTTTGTATGCGCGCCACGTTCAGCCAGAGAGTCGGCGCGGCCGCTGCGCTGGTTCAGGGAATACGTCTAGTGTGTTTCTTCACGTGTTGTTTATTTAAATATACCTTTTTTGATTTTGCTCCATTTATTGTGAATTACACTACACTTTTACATAAACAATCAAGTGGGAGTTTGATGAGCCACCCGTTACCGTGGCAACAACCGGGATTTTAATGACCCATCTGTCACCACTGAACGGTGAAGCTAAACATCGTGAGGAAACTGGCAAGTTCTGAGAACTTTAAAGAGTATAAAGGACATGTGACATTCACCAACCCGCAGTTGGCCAGCGTGCTTTATAAATAAATAAATATATCCGCACGGAGAGAAGTCCCTGTGACCCAGCAGTGGGAACGTTAATAGGGATATTTTCTTAAGACGGTGGTAACAACTGAGAATAGGCACAGCCAAAACAAATACATAATCTTAAAGTTAGTCTATATCAGGCGCTATGTCGAAATTACAGACAGTTTAACCTAGATATGTCATAATATGAGAGGTCTAATTTTAATTTTAAATGCATTCGTCAGTTTACTTTATAAAATAACAACATGTATATTAATTTTTAAGTTAATACTTGCTCAATGCTCGCGGCTTGGCCTGCATTCAAATAAATACATGAAGGCCCTCCCGTTGCAAAGGTTTATGCCCAACCTCAAGTACCCTACAGTGTAGGTTCAGGTTCACGATATCATTTTATATAATATGTTTATCATAGTTTATGCAAGTCTATTATATATTTTAAGGTATGCCTTTGTAAAGTATTTTATATGAGTGCGTGGTTTGCGGGGCAGTACCTGTTTCTAACTGGCACAGGAGGGAAAGTTCTAAAGATTGCTTTAATAATGTTTTAAATAATTATTTGGTCTTATAATATTATTATTTAAATAAAATATTGAATGAATTAGTGAATGATGATTCATTGAGTAATCAACGAACGAACCGAATGATCTATAGGATATGTTGTTCATATTGTGATGATTGTCTGCGTTGGAAAAAAAAATGATATCATTATTGTAATGGGCTACATGTTGTGCTGGGCACTATCCTGGTTGGTGCGTGGTGCGTGGTGCGTGGTGCGTGGTGCGTGGTGCGTGGTGCGTGGTGCGTGGTGCGTGGTGCGTGGTGCGTGGTGCGTGGTGGGGATGATGCGAGCGGTGATCCCTCGGCATTTCTACTAATACTCGTATTATTATCTGTGCTATAATTAAAGCATTTTTAAGCAACTTATTATAAGAGGTAGGCCGGCCGGCGTCTGCATTTAATGAACGGGCGCTCAGCACACGGCGACGTGCGGTTCCATGCTCAGGTGAGCAGATTGTACTAAAAAGTGTTTCGTGGGGGCTGAAGGGATATCCACCCGTCAACCCGCACGAAATACTTCTCGAATGGTTTCAGCAATGGAATTCTCTCCCTAAATCTGTTGTCGTAAAACTTTCCTACAATTCGTACAACCTTAACACTATTAGGACATGAGTGAATATAGTTCTTCTAGTCTAGGACAACTTGCTCCCATCATCCATCTCTGTCTTTGGGCTAGTCTGACCGCAGACTAGCCCAAAGACAGAGATGAGACAACGAGCCTATCTGATAATATAAAAATGAATCACTAAATGTGTTGATAAGTGCAAAACTTAACAACGCCTGGACAAATTAGGCCAATTTGTTTTGTAGTAGTAGGTACTCGGATGTTTTTTACAGCGAAAAAATTGGAATAATTATATAAATCTAAATTTAAAATTTAAGAAAAACTTCCGATTCCAATGCTAAAGTATACATATGTATAATATTAAGTAGTTAGGCTCTTTTATTTGATACCCCACTCGAGTATATTTGCAGATTTTTGGTTTTCCTTACCCACTCTCACCCCCATAACTTTTAAACGGCTCAACCGATTTTCATGAAACCTGTCTAAGAATACCCGGACCAAACTCACCTTTCCTACATAATAAACAAGATTTCAATCACTCCATTCGTTCGGGAGCTATGATGTCCCAGACAGACAGACAGACACGTCAAACTTATAACACCCCTCTTTTTTGGTCGGTTGTTAATAAAAAAGATCTTAGTATTTTATTGCTATATCACACTTTTTCATCATCATGTTCTATCAAATCAATACTTTTGTTATTGCTACTATCATATATTTATCTTTTGTCAAAATATTAATCAATGTTTTGTAAATGTATAGATTTGACGAGGCACCGGGTAGTAGACCAGGGTAGAAGCCTTGAAAAATAATAAAAAGTGAAAAAAAATAATAGTAGGATGAAACCCATTAGAAAAGGAGGGGAACATTATAAAAATGAAAGGAAAAATAATTTACGGGCGATCTGAGATCGGGAAGGGGGTGGGGGTGAGTTTTTAAGGGTAAAAAATGTTTTTTCTCGATTTCCGGTTATTTACATAAATTTTGAGGTTATGTGAAAAAAGTGTTGATACAAAAGTTTTAGATCTTTTTATTACCTACAACTTTGCAATTTGACTTTTTTCGATATGACTTTTAGTTTTGCCGGAAATCGAGAAAAACCATTTTTTACCCTTAAAAACTCACCCCCACCCCCTTCCCGACCTCAGATCGCCCGTAAATTATTTTTCCTTTCATTTTTATAATGTTCCCCTCCTTTTCTAATGGGTTTCATCCTACTATTATTTTTTTTTGGTTTTAAAAATTATCGACCCTGGTCTATAGGCCGCTGATGAGAATTCACAGTACGACCTCTAACAAAACCAACTGTACTATTGTGTAGTTCCTGTACATGGATGAATAAACGAATTACGGAATTACGTGAAAGATTATAAAGCCTCCGACTGCCTTATAGTACCTACAGACATTTGGTAGTTTTACAAGGAAAGTTTTCCAGGAGTTTTGCAATCTTATAGATTTTGATGTCCTCTTTTCGAATATTTCAACTTTGCGGCTGTTGTTTTTGACAAATCATACATATGTAAATTATGCATTAATTTTCGTATACCTGCTATAAAAAATAATAAGCTTACTTATAATAGTAGACAAAATTACAACATTTCAAAAGATATACCTGTGTTTAACTCAACAACCGATCCTATAGTTAATGTACAAGCAATCAAATATAAACTGTATGTGTAAAATTAAAAATAAAAGAAATCCACACACTACTGTAAAACATTATTGAAAACATCAATAACTATCGGTAATTACGTTTAATCCAAGGTAAATGCATTAGCACATATGTGTATGTAGGTACGTATGTTTGTATGTATGTAGTGGGGTTGAGTGATGTTAAGGTTAATGGCATGAATGTTCCGTGGAGCGAGAGCGGGCTGGGAGCGCGGCGCGGCCATTCTATTCTCTGAGAAGAACCAACAGCATGAGGCAACGGCTTCATTAGGAGGGTCTACGGCTGTTTTGCGCATAACATTGTTTTTTAAACATTAATAAATCTGATGAGTATGAGATGGACTCATACACTTAGGACTCGTATACTTTTTTTAAATGTGTATAAAATGTAAATATATTTTTAAAGTGCAAAATGTTGCCGCGTGAGCGGTCACCCATCCAAGTACCTACGCCGGCTCAACTTTATTGATTTGATTTGATTTGATAGGGTCCTGTTTTCCCTTTGGGTATGAAGCCCTATAAGTTTATTTTATGAACGATTTTAAGTTTTTAAAAATGATTCATAATTGTAGGTATTTGAGTATCCATATAGTTACTTGGAAAAACATTTCGATTAATATAATTTTTGAGCGTTCTATCAGTTGAGAGGTTTTCTTAATTTTCCCTTTCAGCATTAGTTTCGAGGCCTTAAATGTGTGAATTGACTGACATAGTTTATGAAAAATAATAATAGTCAATCAAATAGTTTGTTAAGTATATTTATTATGATTAAGGTTAGGCTAAGTTTTTTATAACAAAAATAAAACCAGTCTTTCACCATTACAATATACAAAATCATTTATTTCCATGGTTTGGAATTACACGACAAAATAAAATACAAAAAAAAACATAGGTGCATAAAGATAAATCTATCTATCTTCTATATAAATAAAAATGAATTGTTGTTCGTTAGTCTGATTAAAACTCGAGAACGGCTGAACGGATTTATCTTATCTTAGTCTTGAAATGTTCGTGGAGGTCTAGGGAAGGTTTAAAAGGCGAGAAAAAATAAAATAATTGCCGGGAAAAAAAAATTGAATAAAAACCGTGCGAAGCCGGGGCGTGCCGCTTAGTAGGAAATAAATTTATAGTATCTGGTCGCTTCGCTTTTTTTTTACACTAGATCATATTTATTAGCATTATAACTCCATTCATTGAATATAATAATAGTATCTCAATAAAGTCAAACATATTCCTGAAAAAGTTGCATTATTTTAAAATATTAAAGAGGTACATATTAATAACCATTTAAGCCCGTGTATAAAGTGCAGCTCTTCTATGTATTCACAATTACAAGGGAACTATCTATGGATAGGTCTTTAAACATTGTATTAAGATTTCAGCACATAACGGTGACGGGAATTGAAATCCTTGGAATTGGTATGCTGCAGGAGCAACCCGGAAAAACGAGTGATTTCCTTTATTTTCCTCTTCGGCATCTTAACTATCTCCCTCGCACCTTCAGCCCTACACCCTCTGCTCGACCAAAACCGACACCGATCTTTCTGACGATGAATGAAAATTGTTATTGTTTGTTTGAGATTTCGTGAAAATGAAGAATGACTTTGAATTGTTATGAATTTATGTATACTTGACATGTTTTACCTGTAATTGATAATTTTAAGTCTTATTTTATTCATTATAGTACATATATATCGATTATTGTTATCCTTATATTGATGATTCATCATCATTATCTATGTGAAGTGAAAACAGCGGACCCCCGCTGCTAGTAACTGCCTTAGCATCGCCATTAACGAGCAAACACAAACATTTTGGCAGATTAAAATTGCACTTTGCACAACTGACAGATAGGTGACAGACAATTTCGACGGAATTAATAATGTTGTCAAAATTCAAAGTCATAGTCAAGCAAGTGTAGTTATTAGATTTTTTCAATAATTGTATTGAACATATTTACGTATTCTGCATAATAAATATATCACGAGCATGAAATATAGAGTGACCGGGTGCATAGCGCGCGAGGCCACGGCGGGGGGAGGCGGGGGGGAGGCGGGGGGCTCACAAGGACCCTTTCTAAATCCGACTTAACGAGCAGTTTAGAGCTGGTCTGCAGGTCCCTAGGTCAGGTCCACGCACACATCCACACGTACGTGTTACCTAACTGCATCCTTGTGTGAGTAGCCCCCGCCCCCCGCCGCCCCCCTCTCAGCGGGTAAAGCGAGCGGGATTGAATAACACACTGTAACAGCATTTCACTTGCGAACCAGATTACATGCTATAACAAGGCCGCCCGACCGTCTGTCTGTCTGTCCGGAGAACTGGATGCTCTACATCTGTCGCGGAGCACTGTTCGTCGTCAGTGTGCAGTAAATCAAGGCCTTGCAAAACCTAGTATTAATTATAATGTAGCATAACTGCAATAACATTTGCTTTCACATATCGGTATCGAGTGAAGTTGCGACAGCCGCGGCCGCTGCGCCCGGACCTCATTGCTATACGATTGAGATAATTATCTGCGAGATTATAAAATAATTCGCGAATGTCATTACATTATACAATTTGTCATTGTGCGTTTGACTTCGAAAATTATCGTATGCGAGTAATGAAGGCCTCGTGTCGGTCCGCTCTCGACGCGCCGTGACGGGTCCGGGACGACGGCGTGGCGGAATCGACACGGATCACGTGAGTGTGATCTATACTCGTACTCTATTATCGTACTAATATTATAAAGCTGGAGAGGTTGTCTGACTGTTTGGTGAGGAACTACTGGAACGATTGAAACAATCTCAGAGTGTTAGATCTATAAGCCAATAATTGAGGAAAGCCTGTTTGTGAGGGTCCAACTCGTACTTATTGAGTTAGTTTCAGAGCAATTCCACAATCATTTTGTCGAAGAAAACGTCATTAATACATTTATTTAGGTATTTATTGAGAACCACCAAATTTGTATAGAACATTTTTTGTTGATACGTATAGAGACTACGAATTGTAAAGCGCAGCGTAGGACGTCCACCAACTAGCGGACCGATGACTTGGTAATGGATGCGGGCTAGCGGTGGACGCAGGTCGCTCCCAACAGATGCAAGCGGTGATCGTTGAGGGTGTGTGTGTAACATTGAACGTCTTACGACGGAAATAATGTCCTTTCTGTGGAAATTCCACTCGTACTTAGTAAAGGCTTACTCCTGAAATGCCCTGTTTTTTTGTATTTATTTTTTTATGATGGATAAGCCTTTATTTGACCACAATCTCACCTGATGTAAATTGACGATGTGGTCTAAGATGGGACATGAAGACCTAGTGGGCTTCTCCGGGCCACATTACGAAACACGAAAAAATCGCCCCTGTGGAGACGATAGAAAAAAAAAAGAAAAAAACAGTGTAGTTCTATAGTGTGTTTTTTTTTCCTGGTGCCTATAAGAAAATAAACGTTTAGACTTTGAGCGGTGGCAGTACATGTTTGTAAAATAAATAACAATTATCCCCTGTTTTATTTTACTTGGTACAACCAACATTAATCCTTTATTTTCAAACAACTAACCGTCCACCAAAATGGAAAATAAAAACTATTATCATAAAACACTAAAGAAAAACATGATATTCTGAAATCAGGTTTCTGAGAACTCATGAAGCATTCGTTCATTTTTGTTTGTATTTTGTAATTTATGTTATAATTTAACTATTGTGTTAAATTATTACTATATTGTATGTCCTAAGTGGATCAAATTGTTGATACTCGATATAGTTTAAGATCTTCATGTAATTTTCAAATTTTTTTAAAAATTTTCTTATTCTGATTCAGATAATAGTTGTTTGCGTTGCGATGAGAATATTTTTGGTATAGTAAATAGTAGATTGGTAGAGGGGAGCGCCGGCACGTGGAAGTGCTTGTGTAACGTATTGTATGTATTTGTTTGTGCGTGACACAACGTTGCGCAGGCGCAGGGCGCTGGCTCCTAGAGCCCGTCTGTCCGTCTGAGCGTGCGAGGCTGTAGAGACCAGAACCATTATTAGCCATTATCGAAGAAGCAGGATACTTACTTAATTTTCCACAAGGCTCGTTTCTCAGCGGATGAGCCAATTTTACTACAATTTCTCACATGCAAGTCTAATCAATGGGTAGTCTTGGAAATCCTTTTCAATATTTTAAATACAATGTAGCTGAAATGTAGCGTGTAGTCGCACGTGGCGAAACACTTGCTCCGCGCGACCTGGCTGGAGGCGCCTTGAAAAGAAAAATGTTTTATCTACATCTACCGCATAAAACATTACAAACCCGCCCGCAAACAAAACTTTCGACAAACTTCGCTCACAAATTCGACAGCTTTACATATCCGATTGCCGAAGGTTAAATGTCAAACCTAATGTCTAATGTCATGATGGAGGGAAAGGCAAAGATGGGCTGAAAGCATTTACAGTATGCATCGCCAACTGGTGACCTCTTCTGCATACAGAGTATACAAAGCACGAGGTACCCTCGCAGTTACGCGCACACCCGCCACCACCGCGTCGTCAAAATGGTCCACTGTACAGCTGTAAGTAATACACGATTAGTGACGATGAACATTACAAGCTACATCGCTAGCTCAGAACAGCCAAGCAAGCAGGGAAGTGGCGGCCGCGTCGAGTGCGGCAAACGACTACTTCTTGCCCAGCGATGATGAGGAGATGTCGGAGGGCCGCTCGTATCACATTTTGTGATCAATTTATTACATACCTGCTTCAGGGGCGCGGTGGGCGAGAGGGTTCGATTCCCGCCGAGGGTGAAAGTGTTTGTATGTTCTGCAAGCACTATAACCTTGCTCTGGGTGTTTAATATGTATAGTAAAAATATCTAAGTAAGTATATCAAATATCTAGAACCCGTAACATATGCTTAGAGCTTACCACGGGGCTAGATGTTGTTGTGTGAATGTCTGGAAATATTTATTTATTTATGATAAAGACATTCAGACACCATTTGCTTACGTTTTTGACATTTGAACTATTACGGACTATATGTAGATCATATGTAAGTAACTAAATATAATGAGACCACGCTCGATGCTATTATGCTATTATGGAATAACGGTTTCGGCGTTTCATTAAATCACAGCTGCATAATAAACTAGTCATGCCCTGCAAGACAAAGTGACCTGAATACGCTAACAGACATCCCCGCAAGGTCCCGAGCGGGCGGCGGGGGAGGTCACATTCACTTCCAGGCGAACGGTGTGGGGGGGGGGGGGGTGACTTGCGCAATAACCCCCCCCCCCCCCCCCCCCCCCCGCCCCACCCACACGCCATCCTTACAGGATCCTGCGAGGCAAGGATCCTTGTGCAAGTGGAAGCGAGCCAGGAGCAAAGTCGGATGCGGCTCCTTGCTGCGTCGTTGAGCAGAGTAATCGCCTTATCTGGACCATCTGTCTGTCTACTGCAAACAAGCAAACGTCTTCCTCAGTGATGAAACAAACATTGGGGCATTTAGGAATTCCCATATCAGACATTTCTACTGAGATCTTTTTCATAAAATCCAGCCAAGAAGCTAAAAAGAGTTATTTACTGTGAGGCTGTTAGCGCAGGACATGGGACCATCCTACCCTCGCGTCCATTTGCAACACGCAATCGATCAGAGAGAGGTAGGAAGCTCTCTAGATAATAAATAATATGAGTAGATGTCAATATATGCAATTCACTTTTATTTATTACAAAAAGTTTGCATAAGTGGTTGCCGAAATTGGCGACGGCACGACGTTGCGCCTGACACCGAGATCAGAGATCAACTTGCATTTGTTTGTTGCAACTGCTCGCACATTCTAACGTCGATTAAATAAATAACCGAATGTGCAATCTCATTTATTAAGGAAATCATCTGTCATCAATCAGCGATGGCGTCATCGGTGCCAAGAACAGTGAACAGCTAGATTTGGAAGTCACTAAGATCTATGCTCCGGTCGGCCATTACTGTGGCTCGCGGCTTGAAACAGAAGCTATGGTTCGAATTACATATAAATTATAACCATCATTTACAGTAGATAAGGGGTTTCAGACAATCTTAGAAAGCCAAGCCAACCTCACTAGCCTAGCTCGTTTTTTTAGGTTAAGTAATTCATAAAACTCATTAAAAATAAGATAATCATGTTAAAGAAAATTTGCAATGTAAAGAGTAATTTATAACGTTGTAGTTAGAATACATTTTAGATTTTCGAGAAAAATCTAGGATTACATCGTCCTGTTATGTGCTTTGCATTTTCAATAACGAATCCACCGCAATTTAGTTTAGCGTAGATTGAGAAGAAGTTGTGTCCGTTTCCGCTTCCTGTTCCGGTATCCAGCGCTATCTCAGTTGGAGAACTCAGCGCGAGCGACCGCCTACTTTTGTGACGAAATTAAAAATATCTCTACAATTATTTGTCTTATAGTTTATTTTCTATTAATCGACATTGTGAGCCTACCCTTACCTGACATTATTAATAAGTGTTTAATTGACAAGGCCTTTCTTGCAACTTTTTAAATATAAACCTGCTTAGTGCTTTATGTAACAAAGAGCAGGTGCTAAAGGAAGTAGAGTATGCAATATATGAGGACTGCGTTCTGTGAAGTGTTTGAAATCTGAAAAACTTGCAGATTCTGTGTTGTCAGGAGGTTTGTTGGTTTATTTATTTAAAACCCATCGCCTTAGTTAGATATCAAGTAAATGGACTAAACAAATATTCATAATAATTTAAATTGATTTACATAACACTTGCAAATCAAATCAAATGTTTATTTGCAGAATACAATTATTCAAAAATGTCAAGAACTTAAGGACTAGATATAGTTGTATTCAACCCGCAAGCAGGTATGCAAATATTATCAAATGTCAATGTTATGAAGCTACAAAATAAAGAATAAATTAAATAATAAACAATAAAAAATTTAACAATAAAAATTAAATAATAAAAAATTTTGTAGGAGGTAGGGCACAGTAGGATTATTTTCTTACTCAAAATGAGCAGCCCGTCTGGGGAGGTACCTCCGCTTTACAGAAAGCCGCAGCCAAATAACGCGTTTGTAGCGTGTTGTGTTCCTGCGGTGAGTAAGGTTGCCAGTGCTCAATGGGGGGTTGCTGTGTCGAAGACCGGTGGGCCTATTATTTCCCACTGACTTTCGACACAGTAGTCCACTTAAGCTTCAGAAACCCCTTAAAATTATAGTATGAGTTATTTCAAAAAGGGTATCTTGAAGCATTTACGGGGTCGGCAGCGCGCAGGTAATATCTCTGATGTTGCAGGCGTCCATAGGCTGCGGTAACCACTTCCCATCAGGTGGGCCGCATGCTTGTCTGCCACCTTTGTGGTATAAAAAAAAAAAAAAAAAAAAAAAAAAAATAAACAAAAAATAAAATTTAAATTAGAATCTGAATACAAAAATGAATAGTAAAAATGTTAAATAATTATAAATTATAATTTAGATATTCACTAACACTATAAAAACATTTGTCAAGCAGCCAACTATTTAGTTTTGTCTTAAAAATATTCCCCTTCAGCTTCTTTAAGGCTTCAGGTAACTTATTATAGACTACAATAGACATATTGTAAACATTTAAAAAAAAAATATGTTTGTTACATTGTGGATTGTATAGTAGAGAATTGAATTTAGCTCTTCTCTGTCGAGTGATTACGTCCCTACGCATGGTAAAGTGTTGTGGGTTGAACCTTACAAAGAGGCAAATGTCCCTAATATACATACAGGGCAGAGGCAGGATATTGCAGATTTGAAACAATGGTCTACAAGAGTCACGGAACCATGCCCTGGTTATAACTCTGAGACATCTTTTCTGCACTCTAAAAGCTCGTACAACATCAACAGAGTTACCCCAGAGCAATAAACCATAACTCAGGAGCGAGGATACATGGCCATGATAAGCTGCAAGAGCTGCGTCAAAAGATACTGTTTGTCGAATTTTTTTTAATGCAAAAATAAAGCGACTCAACCTCTGGCAAATATTATCTATGTGAGTCTTCCGATTTAAATGTTTATCCAAAGTAATGCCTAAAAATTTAATTGAAGTTACTTCGTCCACCTTTTCACTATTATATAAAATATCAAGAATTAGTGGGTTAGTATTATACGAGTCAAATTGCATAATTTTAGTTTTGTTTATGTTAATAGCTAAGTTATTATTATTGGTCCAATTTACTATGCCAAAAAGTGCTGAATTTAATGTCGTTTGTGCAAGTTGTCTGTCAATTTTAATTAAAATCGTAGTGTCGTCGGCAAAGAGTATACATTTGTGTGATATGTGCTCCGGGTGATCGTCAACATAAAACAAAAAAGGAGGGGACCCAAAATGCTTCCTTGCGGGACGCCACGATTGTTTAGGATCATATCTGATTTAATTGCTTGTTTAGTTACAATCATCTACTTGCATCATGGTGTCTAAATTATGATCTTTTATTTGAAATCCAACACACGGGTATAATTGTAAACATTCGATTTTTATTCACAATGTAAGAATGGCAATAAAATATCTAATGATTCACACTACATTATCTATAATTTGGCTGAACCGGTTTTTTTGAAACATAGCTAAGATCACTTTCGACTAACCCATCTTTTAGTAAAAGAAACTGAATCTAAATCGGTTGATCCGTTCGCGAGAATAAGGGTGGGGAAGGGGTAAGGGACCAGAACAGCCGCTGGC
The DNA here is from genome assembly GCA_929108375.1 of Gymnoscelis rufifasciata. Classification (NCBI taxonomy): domain Eukaryota; kingdom Metazoa; phylum Arthropoda; class Insecta; order Lepidoptera; family Geometridae; genus Gymnoscelis; species Gymnoscelis rufifasciata. Next base: position 13,878,303 of record OV815321.1, read on the forward strand.
AACATGGTTTTTTATATTCCCTGGTGTCAGTTGTAAGAATTTAAGCATATTTGCCGGTCCTCACATTTTGCATACTCAAATTCCTTTGGCGCCTGCTCTAATAATGAATGTTTAGTTTCTTGTCAATGAATGAAGTATCAAGGTATGTATCATTACATTTCACTAGCGACGCGGCGCCGGCTTTCAAATTTAATTAATCATTAGATTCCGTAGCCTAGTGGTAGAAAACTGAACTCTTATGGATGCTTATGTCTGTCTGTCTGCCCGTCCGTACGTCACAGGCACTTTTTTTCGAAATTGATCTGTGAACCGCATTGAGACTTTCACAAAAAAAATTACAAGGTGTTTTAAAATTGGTTTTACGAGTATAAGGCAGAAAGGTAAAGTCATCAACAAATGATTACTTGTTTTTTTTCGATTGGCCACCTCCCTTGGAATTATTAAGTAATTACACTATGTGTGTTTACACGCTGTTGAATGACACGGAACCCTTGCGTCCATCTCATACTTTTCATATTTATTCATATGTCAAATTCACAAACATAATACATCAAAATGTAAATAAAATTGCAAAATATAATTAGTAAGAGTAATGCGCGTCCTCTCCGGAGCTGTCGTGTGTGGGGTCCGCGTCGGCTCGTGTCGGCCCCGCTCCGCAGTTCAGAGCTCCTGGACGTGGCGTGCAGCCCTACCACGAGTTGTCACTTATGTATGACTGCTGGAGATCACAACTTGTTATAATCCCATACATATGACAGATAACTCGTGGTAGGGCTAATGTCCATTTGTCCTTAGTGAGCGGCTCTCCCTCAGGCCGGCCGGCTCCGATAGATCCGCGTCCTTGCGACACGGCGACCAAACTTGTATCTTGTGAAATATTCATAAATTACGCAAAATATCACTGTTTCTGTGAACCGCGCCTATGACGCCATTTCACGACTGATGTTCTCATTATGACAAGACAGTAGTGCTAACAAGCATTTTTATAAATTTTCCCCAGTAAAAAGCAGTATAGTTAGTACAGGGCACCTTTATTTCAATAAGTTAAATTTTTGTGACAAAAAACGAGAGTGAGACAATTCGTCAATAGGTAGGTAGGTACTTTAAATGTATAATGGAAAATATTACTTTTTCTCTAAATACGTCTAGTCGACTGAGAAATGTATGAAAATAACATAGGGGCTAACCTGGCGCACACCGGTCACTCGGCGCGGCGCCGCGCGCTAGCTACTAACAAAAAGGTGCGGTGGGCGCTAGCACTGACAAAACACTTCATATTTTTAAGAACTTTCAATGCTTTTAATCATCATTCAATTATATTTGAATATCGTTGAGCTAGTTATGACTGCCTCGGTGGCGCAGCGGCTGGCACATACCGGAAGGGTGTGGCGCAAGCGGGTTCGATATCCGAGGGATTGGTGAATGTAGGTTCTGAAGGCAGGTTTTCCTTGTTGTGGATGTTTTTAATGTCATGTAAAAATATATGTATTGAGCAAGTTTCATTTTTATTTATCTTTTACAAAAATCCAAGATACTTAAACACTAATATAGCAACAAAGACCACTAAGGTTTAAACTAGCGCTTTTATAAAAACTGAGTCGCAATGTCTCACTAACCAATATTATATACACATAGATTGTTTTAAAATTATAACAACAGCTAACACTTTTTAAAATACATCAGATGTTTGGTACCGTAAGCTTAGAGCTTACCGCGGGATTCAATATTGCAGTTTGAAATTGTGGATTGATCAAAAAAGGTCAAAGGTCTAAAAGTGGTTTAGGTGTACCAGGAGCCCATGGCGTGTGTAGTGGTGCTCCACATGCGCTTATGAAAACATTCGTCTTTGATCTAAATATTTATGTTTTTTAATGAATTATATAAATATTGTAATAAGATTTTTATATTTATAATTTACGCAGGTCGCACTTTCCGACCAGAGCTATGACAGGGCCCCGTTCCGTCATAGGTCAATCTGAGTGGTGACCATTTATGACATACTGTACAGTTCTTTGTACAACGTAATTGTTATTTAATATTAATGACATACTAAACGTTTTTAGGGTTCTGTACATCAAAAGGTAAAACCGGAACCCATATGGATCACTTGGTCGTTTGTTAATCTGTTTGTCAAGATCTTCTTTCTGAGGGACGTGTGGAGTTATTAAGCGGAAATTCATATCAAATACTGTAAAAAAACAAACTTCTAAGCCAGTGTCATTAAAAGACATAGCAATTTAAGCCGCATTTTTTTTCAAAACCTAAAGGTTACTTTCATTCTACTTAGAATCTTAGAAAATAGACAGAAATTTGGTAACATCTTATAACAAACATAAATAAAACATTCTGAAATCTGGTTTTAAATATAAATCCTAAAAATATATTGTTTTTCTTTAACTTCTTATAACTATAGGTGTACGGAACCGTGTTGCCTCGGTGCGCGAGTACGACTCGCACTTGGCCGCATCTTATCTCTATCTTATCTTGACCTCCTCCCCCCGCCCCCCGCCCCCCCGCGACCCGCCGTGCCCCCAGGGTCGAGGACAGTGAGGTAACATTACCGCTAAGGACTTCTAACGCTGTTGTTATGTCGAAAAGGAAATGTTGAAGCTTGTCTTAGAACTGAGATAGCGATCTGCTGTGTTGCAACGCATACGTACCTACTGATGGTCGCCCGCGGTGCGTGGACATGGACTGTGCTGGCAGTGGACTACACTTCTCTGTTACGAGTTTAATAAGGAAAAGCAAAGGCTAACAATGGTTTTCGCTGATGGTATCATGGACATAGCAAACATGATGATGGAAGCAACTCAGCACAATGCTCGAAGAACTCAATCGAGTCTTCTAACGGGGGCCTTAGGATAAACGTGGACAAGGCGAAAATAATATCTAATGTTGTGCCCGCCCCCCTTATGGTTGAGAGAGAATTTGGTTCTCGAAGTTGTTGGCGCATATGTATACCTAGGACAAAGAGTTCAATCATCCATCTCAGATGGGCCGCGTTCAGAAAACTGCGGCCCGCCTTTTCGTCGAAAATTCTGCAGTGCCTCAAGACACAAGTCTTTCATCAGCTTGATTTATTTTTTTATGATTTTATTAATTTATTTTATTAGAACGACATCAATAATTGTCAAAAACACTAATTAATAACTTTTCAACACCTGCTTAAATTAAAACTGAATTATTGCATGCTTATTAATAATTATACCTATATAAAGTCATATTATTTTAACAATGGTAGGTATTTAATGAATTATATAATATAATTGGTATTAAAATGACTAATGATTGATACTTATGACATACGGATCCGAAACGTGGTGCTGCATTGTGATTGCATATTATCACACTATCACTTAAAACAAAAGATTCACACGTATAGCTATTTAATACGCATTAGATAACATTGAACAGAAGACTCGAATTCACTCGCAGACAGCGACAACAATGGGCAGAGGTACTGTGCACCGAGCAATAGATACACGTATTGTTTTGACATCCTAAAACACATTGCACCATTTTAATAGGATCTTTTCACTTATCTTTACATTTGTTTTTACAATAAGCAAAAGTCGGGTCGGAAAAACAATATTTACATTTAAAAAAAACTGTAATGTTGTTTTTGTTTGAGACCGCGAAAGTAATTTTTATGTCTGAAACCAATTTTAAGTAATTAGGCATACTCACTGCTCATTTAGGATTTCGAGATGAGCTTAGGTCATAGACTAATGAATAATCAGTTAGAATGTTGTAGTGTAGCGGGCGGCTGCGCAATCTCCCAGATCAGATGCGTTGCCTCACCGCCCGCTGCCACTCCACTTCGATTGTGGTAAAACCAACTTTCATCAATGCAACATGACTCATATCATAATAAAACCAATTGATACTGCAAAATGCACAGGGCTATTAAAGTATTTTATCTACCACAAAATGCTCAAAAAGTTCAGAAACCGATAGCAAATTACCAGCTTAGAATGTACGATCTTTTAATAGCAAGTTTAATTTCCAATGTAATGGGGATTATAGGTATACAATAGTTGATTATGCCACTGTGATTTAATGAAGGGTCCTAAAATACCAAGACTTTTCAATGGAGGAGCCGAATGCGAGTTTCATAATAACTGTTTTTGTTATCATCAAAGTTTTACAAAATAGATGTAGATAAAGTTACAAAACTACTATTGTATACTCCTAAAATCTCGCCCGATATTATTTTGGCAGTGTTCTAACAGTTCATAAATATATACTGGGTGCTTTAACATCCATTATAGGTACTTTTATTAGCCCTGTGTGATAGGAGTGGCTGTGGCTGGGGCTCATCGTGCCCAGCAGCTATCATTGTCCTCTGCTCATCTCCAACCGGCGATCGGCGTGGCCCACGCGTGGTGAAGTGCGGGCTGCGGGGTTCGGGGGTGGTTGGGTAACACAGTAACCCAGCATGCACCCGGCGGCGGGGGAGTGTTGCGTCGCCTCGGATTGGTCGCTTCCACATTATTATATGACACACAGCGCGACTCGCCCCGGCTGTAGCCCGCGGCCGGGCGCGGCCGGGATCCCCGGGGGACGGGGACGGGCCTCATAAGCCGACTACCCACGACTGACGTTTAGGGCGCTTTCATCTTGAACGGTAACGCACCGCTTACGTACGTCTCGAAACGCCCAATTTGAAAGCATCGTTTAAAGTTCGCTGTACATCGTGAATGTTTCGTTCTTTAAGGGTACATAGAATCAAAAGTAAGTTTAATTATTTTCATTTAGAATTAAAGTGTTGACTTATTTATTTACTTTAGAAAAAGGTACATAGTTCTTAGAATAGCTACAGAGTCCGCTAACCTAATAATTATATCTAATATATCATACAAATTATACAATGTAAGAGCGAATATCGAGAGATGCAGGTTAATCGGTTAATACCGGTTGTATAATACAAAGGCAGCAGTTATGTAAATGGCAGCGTGTGCAGGCTCCTCTCACCGCCGCGCCGCGCCGCGCCGCGCCGCAGCACGCCGCGCCGCGCCGCAGCGCCGCGCCGCAGCACGCCGCGCCGCAACACGCCGCGCCGCGCCGGCACCCGGAGCGCTGAACTTTACCGTTACGTCACCGCAAATGCAACCTGAACTTTGTATTACCGCCAATTACGCGAAGCGCCGCGGGCCCGTCCGCGCCTCTTGCGTACAAACTTATAAAACTGTGTGCCAATAATACTTAGAACACGTATAACAGTTAATGGCGATTAGTATAACATTTCGCGAAGAGGCGGCGCCCGCGGGAGGGACAGGGACGGAGGTCGGAGCGGGCGGGCGTTAGAGCGGGCGCGCCGACCTGCGACCCCGCGCGCTGTCAAGGCGCAACACAGTAATGCATCTTGCAGAATGCTCTCCGATTCTATTTAGATCCACTTACATACAATTTTTATGATTACTTGGACAACTCAAACTGATGCTCACGTATTAAGCAAAAATAAAGCATCATCAGATCATCTTGTATTATGAAACTAATCTAAAAATGATAGAATAATGTTTTGAAATCGTTGAAGCCTGCTCTTGCTGTTTTGAACGCTTCAAATGAGATGCATTAGTTAGGATCCACACAGTCCTTGATCTAATGCGCAATACACTTTTACGTGAGATGTCAGTGCAAAATTAGTTCTGCCAGTCAGAATTAGAATAAGTCGGTAGTGGGTCCGCAGAATGAGAAGGAGGTGGAGTTAATATATATATATAAATCATTTATTTCAGGCATCTAAGGCCCATATAAACATATACCTTATAGACTAACATACATAAAAAATATAAATCTTATAAACTAAAGTGTCATCATCGTGAATCATCTGTTACGGCGGTGTCGCCTTGCAGTGTAGGCGACCGATGAACCGTCGAAACTTGACCCCTTGCGGCCAAAACTGCTTATTCAGGAACGTCGACAGCTGTTTAGTTGTTAAACAGATGGTGTAGCAGCATGCTCGGTCCCGGCGCGCGGCTCTCGCGGCCTCACGTGCTTCAATGGATGAGTGCCTGAGCGGTCGTAATTAACCCATTACGGAGACGCAACATTGTAATACTAAATTATACAAAACTGCTAAAAATGCTTACAACTCAAATCCTTTGTTTTCATTTTCCTTCTCAAATTTCGCATACTAATTAAATATTCTCATGATGTATAATTACTAACTATTAAGCAGGGTATTAACATTTGTAATTTTGCAACTTTACAACACGAAATTATATTATTGCAAAATGGTAAGTTGCGAAACACTTATTATAAGGGAAATATTTCAAGTTCCCTTTTTTGCGAAACAAAAGGATGCCGGACAAAATGCAAACATATATGTAGCTTACAACATCATAAAAATATAATTAACAAAACAAGCTGAATTTTTTGGAGTTTACTCCTTAAGAAACGATTTGAGTTATAAGGCCCGGTACAGAAATTTTATGAGGAGTAAAATCAAAAAGTGTAACACGAAAAGTTGAGGCGTTACGTAGAAAGAGACAAACATAATATATCTGTAGGATTAAACGTGTAAAAGAATGAGATGGAATACATAACACAGCGTATCTCATCCTCGGGGTCTCGATACTTCGTAGTTGAGACTACGAAGTATCGCGCAAAGAGGTATTGCTGTATTTTATTTATATTATTTTGTAACATACTTTATGTAATACGCTATATTGAAGTAATATAAATAATCCGAATAATTACAGATATATGTTTGTTTCTCTTATCATTTTAGCAGATGCGTTCATTTAGGTACCCTTTTTTTCTATTCGATATATATCATAATTATAGTTTGTAAGGAGTAAACTCCAATCGTGCGTCGTAGCTGACACACACACACACACATTTTTTTTAAGCATTTTCAGTGATAATGGTTGATTAGAAACTTTCAATCGACATAAATCCTAAACGCTCAGCCGCATCGAAAATTGTTAAAAGAAAACTAAGAATAATTTTGAAATACCTATTCAACGATACCTACCCCACATGACATAGTTTGTTCAATAACTTTTGTTTATTTTTCAAAATGGCGTCCAGTAGTCGCCATGTTGAATGTTCACTAAAGTCTTGTCTTTTGAGACACTCGCCGTGCTAAGAGGAATCGATTGACGTGTAAATCATAGAAATGGACTCCTTTGCGTTGCGCAGTCGGGCAATAGAGCTCTGTTGCCTTCAAACACGGAGGAGACCACGGGCCACAGGGCAGCGAGCCCGTTTATACATTCAAAACTCTCGACTAAGAAACTATATTTTATAAGTAACGAGCTGAAGCTGACGATCTATTGCATCGAGAATAACAAACAAACAGCTGTTTATATTATTTATAACTTGAAGTATGAGATGTGCAACGAGATTAGAGATTTAAGTAGTTAATTAAACTTTACTATCACTTAAGTTCGCCATAAAGCTCGAGTTATTTGTACGAGCTACGAGGCAATGATAGCTGCACAACTTTATGAGCAATCAAATGATCATCGATGATTCAAATGTGATTGCAGTCAGTCAGATCTTGTGTTTTATTTCTTGAATTCAACTTTTATTTCTTGAAGGTGAAAACCTGGCCTAGAATCAGGCTTGGCTTTTTAGTGTTCCGTAGTAGAATCAGAAAAGCTTATAGTTTTAATATGTCGTCCGTTGGATATATATCATTGAAATTTGAATAAATATGTACTAATTTAATAAACTCATTTAGTCATATGTATGTCGCAGTCAAATCGTATAATCCGCCATATTACATAACGGCTACCTGTTTTACCAAGTGGCTTTGTCTTTCAATATCACTATTATACAGTATGACTTTCCTATGACTTATAATTAACAACTAGCGGCCCGCCCCGGCTTCGCACGGGCAATTATTCAAAATTGCCGTAAAAACGATGCTAAGACTTCTACAATGTAACATTATAATATAAATTAATATACTAAAACGCCTGCAAAGGTTTCGGTAGCGCAGTATTTTCATAATAAGACCATTGTATCACCATTAAATTTTTTTTAATAAAAATATTTGATGTGATTTGATTTGAATTAGCCAAATTGGTCCCGGCTTTGTTGAGTTATGCGCTTATCAACACATTTTGCAATAAATGTTTATAAAGATTATTATATTTTTTCGTAAACGAAGAAAGATAATGGTGATTCTTATTTTGAACCCAATTTTGTAGATACCTATTGATGTGTGCCCAAAAAACTTTCTCTACTAAAATAACCCATTAGTTTCAAAATTTTGCAATATATTATGAATTGAAGTGAGATTGCAGCTGTTAAGTTAGCTTTCGTCGCGCAACTAAGAGAAAAGCGTTGCGCGACTCGCACTTAGCCAGCATATTTATAGCTTCAACAGCCACTTCTCAGCTTGCAACATTCTTACAAAGTTGGTCAACTTTCCGAAATATTTCCACAAATAAAACAAACATATACAAATTAAGGCACGTCATTTGAATTCCAAAAAAAAATTGAGGCTACTCAAGAATTGCAACATTTGTATAATATGCAGAATTGGAATGTTACAAGAGTGTGGGCACGCGCCCGCTCCGGCCTAGCGAGAACAAAGCAGAACTGAATTGAAACCGGCCCAGAATGCAACATGGCACTCGTGACACTAAGACCGGTCCACTTCCTCGGGCCGGACCGGACCGGAGTGCTGCTGAGTACGGCGAGGCGGCGGCGCCGGCGGAGCCACGGGCGGGTCGCGGGTCGCAGGTTCGGGCCGCGCCGGGGTCGCGCTCCGCCATTGTGCTCGATGCTAATTAGCAGCGACGTGCTAACCACAGACCGCATGTTTACACTAATTTGCATAATTTTGCAATCAGTCACCATCATATTTTTTAACAGCAACACTTAAGTTTATGGGCAATAAAGATTTTGTAAGCGCGCATGAGGCCTCACGCGGGCGGCTGCGCTGCGCCCCGCGTGAGGCCCCGCGGCGGCCGCACGGGACGCAGAGGCCTGTGCTTGTGAAATAATGATGATGATGATATAGTATCGATGCGACGTCGGACGTCCGCTAGTGAAATGGGTCGACGACATAGCGCGACGGATCGTCAGTGGAAGCAGCTGGCGCAGGACCGCGGTGGACGCACGAGCCCAGGGGGCCAACACAGGCTGTGGGTGATGATAATGATGATTCATTTATATGAAAGTTCTTTATTGATAACAGGTCAAAACAAATAAATGTTTACAGATACCTAGTTCTGTTCTTTTTTAATTATCAAAGTACTGATTTAATCACGTACATAAACAATAATAATAGTGTTCAGGCAGGCTAGGGAGAGGTTCTCACGCAAATATACATTAATATACTGCTATTTGTAAACCGTTGAGTTGAGAATCCACACAGTTGGAGGGTTGGTGGGCGCCGGGCGCGGCGGGCGGCAGCCGGCGACTGCATTCACATCTGTGTTTGTTTCCCGATATTCGAGATATCGGGAAACAAAACACAGATATTAATTCGTCGACAGATATTAAGGTCGACTCTGTGATCACGAAGAAACCATTATTTCCCTTTTATTATAATTATATTCAATTCAATATCTTGTAATTGGAGCTCTGCGCTTGAAGCGTCTGCCAAAAAGAATGTTAGTCTGTTGTACGTGTAATTTTGCGTCCTTATTATAGGTCAAATTAGTTATATACCATAACAGTTTAAGACAATTTTGTCGATTTATGACTCATAAAATGTTATATTACTGCTAGATTAATTAATTTGTTTAAAACTTGCATAGAACAAGGTACCTAATTAATCAATCTGGTTAATAAAGATAATTGATAAGATTTCCCAATAATAAACAGAACTGTTGAGAAATCTCCTAGTCATTGAAAATCTAAGAACACTCGCGACATTTACGTACAAGTTCTATTTTGTTTCCATAATTTATGAAAGAGTTATTCAAATCGGAGCAGCAGTTCCTGAGATTAGCGCGCTTACAATATTAGTACACAAAACAACTCTTTAGCTTTACAATATTAGTATATGTATATCAAACAAAAAAAATTTGGTGATCATCATCATCATTTAAAAGTACCCACAGGTCTAGGTAGTGCAGGGAGTGCTGGCTGCAAAGAGCTGGCTAGGCACTTTAACAACTTCTTTTGGATAGTGAAGGATCATTCAAGGTTTTCTGGTAGAGATTGCTCTTTAGCGATAAGACTGACATTTTTAACATAGTCTTAAGTGCTTATGTATTGTTTTGTGTTTTTATTATGTGTAAAATAAAGAATATTTATCTTATCTTAATGATCAACTAACGTAGTTATTTCTAAACATAAATAATTAACATGGTATACGTAATTAATAGCTGATTATAATTTATAAACATAAATAATTCGTATTTCTACATACGAGAATATCATATGAGAATTAATTCGAAATAATTTATATCTGTGTTCTTTCTAGCTCTGACTAAGTTATACTAATCGATCATAGGCATTATGCAAGCTTACATCGCAATTTGCTGAGATTATCTGTCTAGGAGCACTGCTTTTATGTAACGTGCAATTATGGCGAGGCTGGACACGTTCCCGACGTTCTCATCCTCGGAGCGGAGCCGGCACCGACCCCCGCCCACCCCCGCCCGGCTGCAACCCTCACCACCCTGTATGCTCCATCTCCTGCCCTCCTCGGCCACACTTGGCCCCGCGAGGGCAAGGTGCCCGAGTGCAAACGCATGGTGCGTTGAAATGCCCCTGTACTCCTTGCCATCTCCTCCCTCGAGTTCCGATCTGTGTTTTCATGTGCATTTCCAAATTGCTAGCGAGATATGATTACCAACTTCTAACTACTGAATATTATGACGAGATGTTAATGAGGAGTGGATATGGCATGCAACGGTTCATTTGAGCCGTTTTCAGGAGCTATACTCATGTAGGCTCGCGAGGTCCCGGAGCGGGCGCTAAGGCGGCAGAACCGTCGCTCGTGTCTTCCGCGGGCAGCGGACAGCGGCGGGGGAGGGGCGAGGTGCGGCGCGCGGGGAGGGGCGGCGCGGCGGCGGCTAGAGGCGGCGGCGCGCGGCCGGGCGCACTGTGCCGCGCGCGCTCGCACCGACACCACGCGTCTCCCGAGCGACCACACCTCCCGTCAGTACCGCACCACGCCGCCGCCGCCACCGCCGCTGACTTCGCTCGGTAACGTACCGCACTCACACACACACCCACGGACATGTAAACAAACAGACGCCTCAGTGATACTCCACACGAACAGTTCATCGATAGCCAACATTGTTGACAGCACCGCGGTGAACCCTTCACGGTGTGAAATCTTCGGCTGTGCTCTCTGAAGCCGGCTAAGGTCGACCCCGTTAGTTCCGGCCAAGGCCGCGCCCCCGCTTGCCCAACTTGCCCAACTGAACTGAAACTAATTAAGCACCGTAAAATTAATTAGATATGAATAACATTAGATCGACATTGGTAATAGAAAGCGCGCGCCGGTTGCGACAGGCCGCCGGCCCGGCGCGGTTACGTGTTCGACACACATTCTAATTTCACTTGTAATGCCACCGCCCTGCGCCCCGCGCCCTGCGGGTGCACCGCGCGCCCTGCGCCCTGCGTCCGCGCGACCTTGGCGGGCGGGCCGCTCACCCCCGCGTCATTTCGCCGAACCGGTTGCCTTTCGTCGGTAACAGCCGGTAGTGATTGCCTCAGTGCTGCACTCGCCAGTTGATGTCTTCGGCGACTGCGTTGCGTCAGGCGGCTGGTACCCACATGCCGCGTTTAAGATACGGATCAGACAAACAATTATTTTGCAGTTGATCTGCGATTACAGGAAACGACGTACGCGGGTGACGTATAATCGTATTTTGCTTACATAACTTATTTTCAGTGCTGAAGCTAATCTGCGGCCTGGCTCGCTAGAAACTTGATCTTAGTTGAATTTATAAATGTGTTTTAGAGCACATTTGTTTAGATGTGTCTGTATATTGATAACAGAGCGGTAAACTCTCGACCAGATCTCTTCTCAGCTCATATTATCTCACAAGTACTCTTTGCTGCATGTCCTGGGCTTAAAACTCTGAATTTCCATAGAAGGAAATTTGCTCTACATCTAGGATAAACAAGACATTATTAATTGGACTTGCTAAAGACACACATTCGGATCTTACAAAGACAGAGACGATAAAAATCGGAGCTGTCATAAGTTGTAAAGTTCCACTTGTTGAGTAGCACTTGACAAAGTTATTTTCTGTTGCATAATGTCAAACTCTTGCCTTAACTTTTGAAACATCAAAAGCACCCCCTATTAACGTTCCCACTGCTGGGATACCCTTGATACCTCATAAACAAATATTCTTAAATGTACTCATAAAGGTTTAAGAACATCCGGCTGCTCATCACAACTTTTAACCACTTAACATTTAAAACTATTGTCGTTAAACCAAGCTCTAGTAATTAAACATTTTATGTTTTGCGTACTTTTATCGGCGATAAATTAAACACTGCTAAAAATAAACGGAATCCGAATAACAGCATCCAAACTTAATCATCCGTTTTGGGGCTACGGACAGACACACGGAATGGTCAAACATACATAGCTCCTCTTTTTGAGTCGGGGAATGGCAAAGGGCAAAGTTCATTCATTATAGATAACATGGCGTACGCAGCCTAGTAGTTAAGATTCTCATGACGATTAGAGTATAATGGTTTACATTAATGTGTGCAGCTTGTCGGATCTCGAGCTAAAAGCCAAGTAAATATTTACCTCCTCAGCAGCACTTAGCGGTAATTAGCGCGCGCCGCGGACGTCATCAGCCTCGGGCCGAGAGCGCTCTTGAACCGCAATTATGTTAATGTTACTCACTGACCTGAAACAAATGCGACCGGAGGAAAAGTAAAAAGTTCAAGAAATCAAAAAACTCCGCGAAATTGGCAAACAAGTCCAAGGCGATCGATCTCGCTGACCTCGCCGCGGCACGCCCGCGCCACGCCCGCGCCACGCCCGCGCCACGCCCGCGCCACGCCCGCGCCGCGCGACGCGCCGCCGGCGGGACGGGCCGCTAACGGGGTACGACACTAAACCCGTATTCACAAACATCACGGTGAGGTCTCACAGGGCGCATAGACCGATGCTTAGACAATTGTCTTACTACTAGATATTTATTATTTGTCCGTACTCACAAGTAATGCAAGTCGAACACCTGGTCCGCTCAGCTCCGCCTCCCGGCCTCGCCTCGTCCTCATCAATAACCATTACCCTTGCGCATTACGGATTAGGCACGACGTCATTAGTAACAGTTGACAAGTAGTTGTCGCCAGGCCGTGAGCGATAATTGGTGGGCAGCGGGCTATTGCGGGGCGATCGTACAATAGCCCTCGAAGCGGCCAGGCTCGCACACTGTGCAAGTTCAAGGGCACGCCGCTCTCAGCGGCTGTTGTCGGCGGGCGGCGGCCGCAACATGCTCCTACAGATACCTCGTGCTTCAAGGCTGACACAAAGCTGACCAACATATATTCAGAATTTAGAGCTCACCTGAGTTTGTTTCTGACCCATTTTATTTCGTTTCAAATGTTAAAAATCGACACACATCTGTAGCATGAAGCTCATTCTCATTAGGTAAAACTTGATACGTTAGCTTAGACCAATGTGTACGAAAATTGCCACCACCAACACAATCACATATTTACTTAAACCATACATCAAAGTCAAAGACTTACCGAGAACATTCAATGGAACCAATTCAAAAACCAGAAGTTATGTTGTTTTTATGGTTGACATCTCAATTCTTTAGAGTTTCGTACTTGGTTGTTGTTTATGTTGGCGTAGGCGTAGTGGCCGCCGAAGTGGATCTGTTAGTGGACAGGCGGAGAGCCGTGTCGAGAGGAGCGCGGCCTTCACGTTTTCAGATTACGCGATCACCTCCAGCCGTCCGCCGTCTAGTCACTAGTCGCAGGCCGGATTAACCTTCTTTAACATTGTACTACGGAAATTTACATGATAACCTAAATCACAAAAATAGTCCAATAATCTCCTGGATATTATGAATGCCTTTGCACAAGAGTTCAGCACAACAGTGTTGCATGTTTGATACACGTCAATACAGAAACCATACATAATTTTTGCGCGTTTGTATTATATGACTTATCAAGCGGATTGAATGTATGCGTGTAGGTAGTTCCCATTTTGAAAGTTCATGATTATCCACAATGTAAGTTTGGATTTCAAAGGCACATAGTTCGAGCACTCAGGATATTTGACGTCAAATTTGTAGAAAACCGCCCAAAATATGACGTCACTTACAGTCAAATTGCAACTTTGTCGTGAACATAATGCAGACTCCAACGTGGATTACTGATAAGGCGCGATATGTACAATTCCAATTTGAGCCGCCGCGACTAGGAAGAATTTAACGAGCATATTTACCCACATTAGGGCCCACAGTGCGCCGGCGCAGGGTTACGTAACGCGCCGTTGCATAAGGCGCGAGATGTCGAGCGCGCGCACAGACGCGGGAGGCTGCGCGCAACTCTGCAGATCACACGGGGTTACAGATCATCACAGCATCTTATACATTTGTAATACTTCATAATTATGATGGCAGATAGATAAACTAGGGTCACTGACATAGACAACTTAGCTCAGATGGCATGGCCGTGGACAGGCCAAAAATTACAGAAGTCGTTTACTTCGATGAAAACCGTAGATCGGAAATTGCGTCGGACCAACGAAAAAAGCAGAAGTTTAAGTCCACATTGCTGGTTTACGATGGGCACGTGTCGCTCTAGATCATGACCTCGGATTAGGGACTCGAATAAGACAGTCATAGTTGATTCCCAACATGACCGGCAGACAAGAGGACGTCGGTGCGGCAGTGTGGACGCGTCTCAGCTGGAAGCGTCAGACGGGCCGGAGACGTGCGACGTCCGACGCGCACATGCGCGGTGACATTGCGCGTGATTGCTTCCTGCGCGCACCGAATCGTCTAATAACGTAATGATGGCGGAAACCGGCCACCGACGGACACACGCCATCACTTATTTCTTATTATATACAATCTTCGCAATTTTAGGCAATCATGTGTATTTACTCCTCGACATTTGCCTTTTGACATTTCCCACTAGCTACTACGGTACGGGCACGTGTAACCAACTGTACCTACTTAAATCTAATGAAATCTCAGAATTTGCAGAGCTATATTTTTCCAGAAGCACTTAATGTAGCTAGCCTGCGTGCATGTCACTTTCAAGATACCATCCTGCACCATTCTCTCCCAACGTCTCTCGGTGGAAATACAATTTTTTAATTTTTTAATCTAAATTACTTCAAAAAACAACAAAAATTTTGTACAAAAACCTTTTTGTACAAAATTTTTGTTGTTTTTTGGGGTAATGCTTTGGCTATTTTCTACCAGCCAACCTGCATTGGTTTACAACATTGTTGGCGTACTATTATACAGTTAATATATTCAAGGTATTTTACAAACAATTGAAAAATACAAATTATAAATAAAAACAATATAAATAAATTACATATAAGAAGAAAATAGTACAATCGTTAAATTTAAAAAATACCAAAAGTACCTACCGAACAAAATGTTTAAACTTTGATAATATTCAACTTTACTTCTCTCAATATAATAGTTTTAAATGTTTGTTTTAATGGAAGACAATAGCATTCAACCGCTGTTCGAGTATTTAAGCTGAATTACTCGTAGAAAAGTCCAATTTTGTGTTCGACTTACTGTTTTTGAGTCGCAGTCGTGTTTATGGTCAAATAATTGTCTGTTAAATTATTTACTGTGTCTCATTGCACAAAATGTAATTAGAATATTGAGAGGGGTGCGTATAGTGCGGTCGGCCTCCGCCGTTGTAATTAGTGACCGCGCGTGATTATGTTAATGCAATCTGTCCATCGCAAGGCCGCGCGTCTCATTACCACATGATCTACATTTTAGCCACAAATTTGTATATTTTGGAGGGCAGAGAGCCAACCTCCCCCTCTCTGCTGGACACTGGGTAGTCTCCCCCTCCCCGGGGATGATAGGCCTCTCATAAGAAAGTGGTCCACATTAGACATCCTTCTGAGTGAAGTCGAGTGCTCACATCATCATCTCAGCATCTAGCTGGTGAGTAATCATTCAAATATCTATATCCCGCTACCTACCCCTTCAATTACTCATAGGTTTTTAAAGAATTAAAATTTAAATATTACAGCCTTTTAAATGGGTTCGAGCAGCTATGCCAATTCCCACACAAAAATATACAAACTTCTTTTCAAAATCAAACAGAAAACAAAGCTGAAAGCTTTTCTGTAATACAGTAAATATTGGAAGGAGCTGTAATGAAGTTCCCAGCGGCGCGCGGCTTGCGTCACGCGGCGCACGCACGGCCGGAGTGTGGACAGCATTATGATGCGGCCCGTTACACTGACCGACTTCGCGGCGGTGGTAGAGCCGCGCGGTGGCGGCGGCGGCGCGATCCATTCAATATAAGATGCTCGAACCGGCGCTTTGCGAAACGACCGCCCGTTTGTTTGTCTGTTAGCCTGCTCTACTGACCGGTTGCATCATTTAAACTTGCCACTCTTTTGGAGAATTCATTTGGAAATAATAAGTTCACCTTTAAATATTTAAACCTTACGTGCTTAGATAACCTTGGTCCACCCGCGAGGCGGAGACACGACCAGGACATTGCTACTTTCCATACGAATATTATAAATGCGAAAGTAACTCTGTTTGTCTGTCTGTTTCTGTTCCACGCAAAAACTACAGAACCGATTTAAATAAAATTTTGTTACATAGATTCTTTAGAGCCTGAGAAAGGACAATTTCTACCGAGGGAAAATGTGATTCCAGTTTAGAGCGGGCAACACCGCGGGGCACCACTAGTAGCTCATAAAAGGCGGTAAACAATCACACACACACATACACGATATTCGAATTATCATCGTGTTAGAATTTCTCTAGAAGGATATGAACACATTTTTATTCTAGTCTAAGTGTCTCTAATTAAAGTCGCAATCAACAATAATCATTAATGTTACAAAACAAGTTTCCACGTAATTTAACTCAGAATCAATTTCCTTTTTATCAGTTGTAAGTAACCTCATCAATATTTTGGCGTCTCATTCTCATGGTACAATTCAAAGTAACTGTGTCACAGAGATAACACTAAGGTGCGGTGCAACAGTGCGTCCACTCCAGCGCGGTTACGCAAGCGTGCGGCGTGACGTCACCCGCGTCACGACCCCCCCCTCACTTTCGCCGCGGCCGGAAGGAGGCCGACGATAGCGAAAGGGACGCACAGCGGCGCATGCGCATACCCGTTACGGGACCCAGTGACGTCACCGCACGCAGTACAGCCATCGCCCGCTGCTCGCGACGATGGGTATGTGCACCAACAGGTGCACCTCCTGGCTCTCAATCGATGCTCGATCACGGTCCGAGCTCGTGGTGATCGTAGTTTTTAGAAGAAAAATAAATTTAATTTACATATAGGCGAGCGCTATTAAAATTGTTACCCTCACATAATCTATAAATATAAAAATTCTTACACAAAAATGTTAGTCCAAATTGTCAAAGTAATACAATTATGTAAAATAAAATTATGTACCTCGGTACTATCGGTAAATTCGCAGCTTACCTTTAATAATTAGGTAAGTAGGTCGACATCCACCCGACACCGCCACCCGCCACTCTAGTATTCATCAAATTCTATTTAAATTACACATTGAATTAAAACGCTGACATCTTCATAATGAAGCTCCTAATAAATGTTGTTGGTTAACATCGGCGCAAAGGTCTGCGGGGTGTTGCGCAGGCGCGCATCGATCACATTTGGCAACAGCGCGCAGATCGCGGACATATTGTAAATGACCTCATCTCGCGTCACTCACACAAACAACTTATAGGACTGTTAGGAAACTTGCGTTTGCGCAGCGCTCCGAGGGTTTCGGCTGCCAGCGCGGGCCAGCATCATTACCACCGTCAGCAACGCGGAAATTACCGCCATTATGTCACTCACATGCGGCGTCGCGTTGTGACACTGCCAAGTGGCTGTTTGTTTAATTGAGTTTCACAATGGCCGTCGGCGCCCGGCCCGGCCTCTGCGCGCAGCCGGTATTGTTCATTGTGGACCCAAACTGTATGATTTCATTTCATAATATCACATCTCTTGATACTAGCTAACTTAATGTGCGCCGGCGCATGGCGCAACTCCGCGATCCAGTTATACCGCCGCCTTTCCGATACCGACATCATACAATCTACATAGCGGTACCACACTCGCATTACCAACGTTTATATGACTGACATTCACAACGAGAACATTATAAAAACGGTCCGTTTGCAATAAGGAATAATAGTTTTACCTACAGATTGTTAATGTGAGGGTTTTTATACGTCAATTACAATAATTA
This sequence comes from Gymnoscelis rufifasciata, assembly GCA_929108375.1. Taxonomy (NCBI): domain Eukaryota; kingdom Metazoa; phylum Arthropoda; class Insecta; order Lepidoptera; family Geometridae; genus Gymnoscelis; species Gymnoscelis rufifasciata. The sequence goes on from OV815321.1 coordinate 13,896,646, forward strand.
ATTACCGGCGGAAAACCAACAACCTTGTGCGATAAAACATAAAACACGCCCGCGCCGCTCATACAACACATTAAATAAACCTTATAAATAATTTATCGAATACTTGCCCGTTATAGTATTCCTGAGAGTCCCAATCGTGTGACGTCACAGTGCTACGGCGTAGCAACGAAAGGCGTGCTACGCCGTAGTGCTACAGAGCGCTATGCGAGCGCGTTCATATCTTTAGTAGCGAGATAAAGTAACCCGTTTGTTATTGCTAGCTATGCCTTCCTCGAACAAGCAAGTTATTCAGAGAAACAGAAACATAGTAAAGCAGGTTTTATTGTATAGATAATTTGTAACGTGGCTTATAGCTACTGATCGATTGGGCCAGAGTGCGCATTGTAGAGTCTAAAAAATATGACCGAAGTTGCCATCTTCAGAAGCCTTCGTGCTCAATCGTTGACCATGTCGTTTTGACATTCAACGCCATTACTTCCTAGTCATTCAAAAGCTTTTTCATACAAAAGACGGTATCATCATGATTCCGACATTTTTATTTTAAAATAGACACACACATAGAGTTAAATACAAAGCACGGTTTCCGCGTGTTAGCTCCGTCAAGTCATTGATTACTCTATTGTCCAGCGATATTTCCTCATCTTTCAGCCGATCGACTGGCGAACGGAATTATCTGTGGGTTCATAAGTTACAATTACAACACGTGCAGTGTGTGAACTTGCACAGAACGTGGTGTCTGTGTGTTCCGGCGCCGCGGTCCCACGTCGGTTGCGCCACACACGGCGCAGCGTGGCAATGCCGCATGCCGGCACAATGCGCCAAAAACACGCGGTTCCTATTCACACGCGCGTTGCTCAAGCCGCCGCGCCGCCGCGCCGCCGCCACCGCGCATGCATGTATTATCTGCCACCCCTACACCATTGGCCATCTAAATAACTTGCCACATTCCACAAATAGCGCAAATGAGAACTAAAGTACTAAAAGAATAACTGGCGTTTGTTGTAATTGCAGGGGAAACTACATTTATTAAACAAAGAAAAACTATCAATTTTATTATTAATTTGGTAACGACAAGTTGATAGAAGATACTTTATTACAATCATCAAAATAAATACAATAAGAAACTATAACTAGAATTCGTACTTAAACTTCGTTCTCATAAAATTCGCTCTACCAACAACCGGACAGACGAATAGGGTTCAGAGAGTTGCAGAATTACTACGGAACTCTACTGCAACAGCACAGTCTAACTTTAACCTTCACGAAACATTAAAATAATTAAGAAATGTTTATTCGTTAAATATTTGCTACGCTTAAAATACGAGCATTCCGTTCGTTATTTGCACAATCCAATGCTATGGGGATGATACAGGGATGCCTGCCTACTATCTCGAACAAACGTCTCTTATAAAGAAAGTAGATTAAGCTCCTCCGAGCTCCATACATGATTGGTCTAGGAGGAGGAATGATAAAAAAGTAGAACTTAATATGTGATTGAGGAGGATGCAATGCGCGGTGTTTTTGTGCGCATCGCGGTGACGCAAGCGCGAGCGCACTGCGCAGCCGGGCGCCGGCGCGGCGCACGCACGGCCAGTCTGAAGCCATAACAGATACACTGTTTACTTACTACTTGTACCATGATAAAGATCATTTATTTGCACAAACATGTGCGATAGTTCATGTACGTATGCAAAATGATCGTTGAACCGTCAATGAACCACGGTCAATAAATATCGTCGTCAGGAGTTTAGCCTCAGTGCCGATAGAGGGTTAGGAGCGAGTCCGGATATTAGATTTGAAGGCGAGAAGCCCCGCGGGCCCGCGCTAGTCCCGCGACCGGCCCGACCTCCCCCGACCCGGCCCGACCTCCCCCGACCCGGCCCGACCTCCCCCGACCCGGCCCGACCTCCCCCGACCCGGCCCGACCTCCCCCGACCCGGCCCGACCTCCCCCGACCCGGCCCGACCTCCCCCGACCCGGCCCGACCTCCCCCGACCCGGCCCGACCTCCCCCGACCCGGCCCGACCTCCCCCTACCCGGCCCGACCTCCTCCGACCCGGCCCGACCTCCCCCGACCCGGCCCGACCTCCCCCGACCCGGCCCGACCTCCCCCGACCCGGCCCGACCTCGCGCGTACTGCAGGCAGATGACCTCGAACTGTCACTCTGATTTGCCTTGATTTTTGAAATAACATTCTCATAAAGTAATAACAACATTTAAACATTTAATTGAATGATTTCCGTTAATAGTTCGATTGGGCATAGACCGCAAGCCTAGGGACCTCGCGCGCGGCGCTGCAGCCCGCCCGGAAGTGCCGCTTAATTACATTAATTTTATTTATAACGGATATTATAGTACTTATGTTAAACCGAGTTAGTGTTTAACTGCAGGATAAGTAATAACATTTGAAACGAGTTTCAAGCGATAACGATGATTTATTATGTCGGAATAATTGCTGATGCGATAATTTCAGAAAACTTGTATAATATTATTTGCTTCTTTAAAATCGTAATATGGTAATCAAAGTAAACTAAACGTTAAATAATGTATTAAAATTATTTTATTTTCCTAATTTTTGTTGTCGATGTGCGGAGTATAAAATAGTTCCTGTATGAGGTTTTCGGACATGATACATTTATATCTTCACTTTAAGATAAGATTAGATCGTGAAATTGATGTCTTATTTCTGTACTGATCAGTATTTCAAATGAGTTGTTAAACATCACCCGAAATTCGAGTGTGAGGAAGTTGGGGATGTTGATGATGAGACTAACATGCCCTAATTAATTAATAATAGTTATGACAACTTTACATTTATTATATTTTCGTGTAGTTAGATAATGTAGACAGTATTTTAATTGTTTATAGATTATTAATGTATTTCAGATTTGACGTTTTGAATAATAACGACATTAGTAATTTTAATTTGAATAAGTTGTGGTACTGGGGAACCATGTTTGACACCATATTGTGACTTAATCTTATAACTTATATTTAGTATTATGACTATTACTAGTGGCAGTGACGCGGCGGCGCCGGCACAATGCCCGGCGCCGCCGCGCCGTGAGCGCCGCGCCGTGAGCGCCGCGCCGTGTGCGCCGCGCCGGGCGGCCGCTGCTGCTACAGTTGCGGTGACGCAACGCCCGTTTTACTTGTAAATTATTACACAACTTCTCTTCCACTTGAACCATTCACTCAATTAATTTTGAAACCTTGCAATAGCCATTACTTCACGTGCTTGCATGCGAGTCCGCGCGCTCTCCGCTCGCCGCCCGCGCCGGGACCCTTCCTTGGTATCCTCCGTTTGCATTATTGTTCGCACATGCTTGTTATGTACATATGCACTAATATCGCTAGCGCACGTCGCGCGCCACATCACAGTTCCGAGATCGCGTGATACAACACTTCATTGTTTTCAGACTATCCATTTTGTAACATGTGCAAATTCATTCTTTTATGTCAAAAAATATATTTTTATTTATTATTGTATTATCAATCTACACTAAAATAAATAACTTTATCAAGCGTCCTAGAATATGCCTAAAACACAGATTTACCTATTCCGTATACATAAACATATTAAATTAATAATAGTTTCGGAATTTGGGTTGATCAATTATTGCTAAAAATAAGCTTAAAATATTTGGGATTGGTTGTTGGTCTGTTGTTTCAAGAGCACAATCACATTTGCTCTACCAGTTCCTGATATTGAACGAGCTGACCTTGGGGCGCGGCACTCGAGGAAAACGGAGAGCAATAACTAAATGTCGCAGCTCCGCGACCGACCGGAGGATGTGACGCGGCAGATGTCGCAACGACACCGAGAGCCGAGGGAATTGTCGGGTTTCCCAAAACAACACTCGACACTTTCCTGTGACCTTCTTCCCGTGAATGAATGCGTCGCGGGGAGATCAGCGCTTTAGATCCAATCGCCCCTAATTCGTGTAAAAACACGTCGCTGGCTTGCAACAGGCCGTTTCGCAAACGCATTATATCGTAACAGCGCGTGTGCGAGTGCGTGTTCGCCGCGTGTTGCGTTACGTCACGACACGACACGACTCCGACAAACATGAACAGAAGTCACCGAGCTATTTAACCCTAAATCTTGTATAAACCTGAAACACTACTGGTATATATTCTTTTAATCAATAAGTCGTTCATCAACATCATCTTGGCCATTCGACATAAGCGACCCTTAATTAATAAGATAGCTAGCTCTATTGGCTTGGTTGGAGGGCTTTCTGCCAGGGCAGAGATTGGCTATAAGATGTTGTCAGATATCAATTATCCCTCAAATTAAATTAATAATCCCCCAATAGAATTCAGTATTTTATCGAGCGAAACGTTGAATCATATTCGCCGCCCTCATTCGGACAACATCAGTATGTATTAACCAGTAGATGATAGGTTGTTGCGACGCGCAGAGCCGCCCATTCCTGCGCGTGCGCGTTCACCGACAGCCGCTGCCAGGTAATAGCTGGCGCATGCGCAATGACCCCCGGCCTAGGGCCGCCGCGCTTCGCTCGCTCCGAATACCAACAAGTACCCAATATTTTGGTCTTTTAATGCGTAGACATGTCCTTAGGTTATGATGAGCACTCTACAGTTCAGTTCAATTTCTTTCCTTGTTTTTACTATAGCGAGCTTTAGGATAATGGCAAGATATGTAATCGTTTATATGTTGGTGTATAATGTTGCTGCAGAGTATTTTTCAAAGCTCCATCCCGTCTTCTTGACTCTTGACAGGGTTTTGAACCTGTTTCAAATAGCTTAAGTAAAGCCTCTTTCCCCCTCAGAGGCAGCCCTGCAGTATACCGTGCGCAGGCGCAGTCTAGACACATGTCATAATCACAGCGCGCGCCGGCATCCCGCGACAAATTGTATGACATTTGCAACAACTAGGAAATATCATATCGCTCGCGCCGCAGTTGTCATTTCAGCGTTGCGTAAATAAATACGGAACTGCGAGATTCTGCCGGCGTCGGTCCCGTGCCGGCCCGGCGCTGGGTCGGCGTCGTGCCGGCCCGCGCGGCCGGTGAGCGATGTCGGCTCACCGAGTGCATGGATCATTAACCCGAGGTCGTAATTAAGCCGCCAGTTCTGAATGCGCGCGAGAGGTCCGCGGTTCAGGGCCCGCGCGGGTCACCTGTCACTCGCATGGAGCTTAATTGTGAGATTAAATTACCGCAGGTAGGTACTTAGCATACAAACCGGCTTAGTGCGCGGTTGGGTCCTTGCAGGAGATTGTGCTCGCGCTGCCATTGTGATGGGAATATAGGATCAATGATTTGCCATTTGCCGCTGAATGGCACGCGGGTAACCGCAGCCTCGGCGGTGCCGGAGCAGGCCGCTCTGTCACCCGACAGCGCCCAGACCACCGTTTGATATAGGCCCATTATCTAATCAGTGGCGACGCTCAAGGCGAGCCATCATGCTTCTTGTAACTGACGGACTGTTTACATACACTTACGTCTAAGCTGGGATGTTTGTAAACCAATGAGTTTGGGTTTATTCTATGTAAGTGTCAATATTAGTAAACTCATCCAAATGCCATGATAAGATGATTTTAGTGACTTGAGACACACAGCACACAGCAGACAGCACACAGTGTGTGGTGTGTGTGATCTCGGTCGGCGGCACTGCTGGCAGGAAGCGTGCCTGTGTGCGCCCGCGTTGAGAAACACTCTGAGGAAACAGTGACGTAATGCCCGCCGCGCAGAACTCGCCTCTATGAGCGCGAGACAAGGCTGACATTCGCGTGGCTAGACGGTGACAGACAGGCAAGGATGGTAGCCATGTTGCAACCCCTAGTCCGCCGGCTCTCGCGCGCCTCGAGCCCGCCAACAGAGACATTACACTATATGTATGTATTGTATATAGAAAGAGACATCTTCATTTTTGTCAAAATTAGTCAATACATACTATGCAGCATATATATGTATATTGAAAGTGTATCGCTACCTTGACACCTTGCCGAGACCTCTAAATGTACAGGGTTATTTAAAATAAGTAATAAAACGGAAATATCAAATTAATTACCTCATACTCAGTAATCATCTGTAATTAAAAATCTGAAGTGATAAATTGTATGATGTCACATATTGATTGTTTGACGACGTAAATCTACACAGTGAGCAAGCATTACTTACAAATAGGCAACTCAGATGGATAAAAAACTTTTTGGGCGCCAGATCGTAACTTATGTAACTATTCGTTCTATAAAACCTATAAAAACTCAACCAATATTTGTGCCGCGTGTCTCACAAACCCAGGTGTTGTAGTATTACTCTGTTTAACTGTACCATAGACTAATGAACTACTAGAGGTTCATTAGTCTATGACTGTACTGAGTGCCGCGGACGCTGTTTGTGCTTCGCGGCGTTGCTGGACGTTACAATATACTAGTGCAGCGTTACATTGTGTTTTATGACTTGTATGGCCCGGTCAATAATCCACCAGAGGAGCAGTAAGTCGCGGGTTCGATTCCCACACAGGGAACCAGACATATAACGATCTACAGATTCTGTTTCTAGTGGTTTCTGTTATCTATTTAGATAATAGTACCAGTCGACTAACACCCACCATCAGCTCTAGTTTGTCACTGTACTATGACAGTGAATAGCGCGGCGCAGGACGTCCGCCTACAAACAGCACACTGACACACTCGCGTGATCGTCACACGCGATGGAGCGGTGACGACCACCTCCGCTCCGGCGCACTGCAGCATCCATCACTCGCATCCATCCATCCATCATGTGCAGGCAGCACGCACACACACACACACACTGGCTACCAGGCCTCACGTCATCACAAGCCAAAATAATTCAAGTAAAGTAGGCAAACATTTAAATCTTTAGTAGTAGGTACCGGACTAGGTATGTACTGTAGATCGCAGCAGCTATTTTAGTTTGGAATGTACGTTGTTTATTTTATGTTTTGTAGTTTAAGCAAAGGGCACGAGTCAGGCACGTAGGCAGGCTACGAAGCAGGAAGTATGTTACAAAGTTAAGAACCAAGGGGGCGGTATTTTGTGTACTAATATTATACCTAGAGAAATAAAATTATTAAAGTTGTAGAGATATATAAAAATACTGAAACGTGATTCCAATTTCTTTTGTGATATACGACCAACTTAAGATAGGAATTAGAATCATTTTAATCTGTGTATCAGGCAGCTAGCACCCACTGCTGGGCGCCCGAAGGCCGCCACCACACGCCAACCATCACGGTCCAGCGCGCCCCTTGTCGCGGCGCCGTCTCTCCTGCTGGCTGTAATACCGCGACCACAATTTAAATATAAACATTACTTCTGTTAATTGTTAGACAATACAAATACACTTAGAACTTAGAGATACGACGACACTTCGTTCCCTCAGCTATATACCTATATGTATACAGACGTTGTGTCACTTTTACCACATGCACAGCGCGGCGTGGAAAGCTAGCCAGGTATCATTTTATAGAACTAGTTCAGTGATGCCGAGGCGAGGCAGTGCGGGAGGTACAGTGACTGGATGTAGGGAACTTGCAGGACTCTCGTGAACCTGCGACGCTCGGAGTGTGACAGCAGAGGCTGCCCTGATAAAGGATCATTTGAATGGGAAATTAAAATGTGAGCAACACGCATTTTCAAAATGAATAGTAGCGGGGAACATTCTGTGGTCTCGGGGCGGCGAGGCCGGCGGCGCCTGCGCAACTGGAAAGGCGCGCCTGGTTGCCAACAACACCTTTTCACTTCCACTTATTTGCGGAGCAAGGTTGCGCGCGCGCCGGTCACACTTCATCATTACAATAACTTAATTAAGTGAAATGCCGCGGTCCGAGCGTTGCAGCTGCACACGCCAACGGCAACAGAAGTAGATTAGTTAATGTTATGTGGATAATCAAGATAGATTGATAATCATCCAGGATGTCATTGTTTGATTGATAGTCGCGTGCGCCGGAGCACGGCGCGGGCGCACGTGGCGCAACAACGAAGACAAACCGCCTTAATCGCTCGGCGACGCCATTAACCGACTGTTATTACGGGCAATTGCCTTTTTTACTGCTGCCAGCTGCCATTAGGCCGCGGAGCGCTGATTTAAGCTGGCGATGTGCGGTGGGAAGTGTCACGTGACACGGCAGTGGAGGATTGTGCAAATGTCCGCTCATTTGCAAGTACAATGCGATTTTGGGACACATGACATAACTGCGGAATGGGCACTCGGCGCGTCGCTCTGCTGCCTCCGCGCCGCCGCCCCCGCCGCGCCGCCCCCGCCGCGCCGCCGCGCGAGCCTCTCGTGTCACCTTCACCTCCTCTGCGCCGCCGCACGCAATACTCAATGATAACAATTCTGACTATGAACCCGACAATTAAAAACAAATTATACAACGTTGGTTCGACGTAACCGCGTGTATTTTACAACTGCTGCATAATGCCTGCGATCGATTATGTAGCCGCGGCCGCTCGAGGAGCAAGCTGCTCACTGCAATGTAGGAACTGGCGCGTCACTGGGCGCGCAAATATTGTCTCCATCCATTCAATCAGGCGCGCCTCGCTCGCGGGCACTCACACCTCACACGTATACATACATCGGTATCTTGACATAGTATTAGATGAAATCACATCCGCTGTCTGTCGCTGCGATCTTATAAACTACTAAACGGATTAGAATTATTTTTGTAGCAGAGTATACAGTGATTCAAGGGGCATGCTAATGCATGATTTGCTCCCGCAGAGCCTCAGTTTGATAGTTGCGGCGGTCACTTCCTACAGCTACGACTCATGCTGTAGGTGCTGTAGATACCATACACTATACAAACACATGCGGTACTTTACTTGCTTCGCTTGTTTATTTGACTCCGGGCAGCTTCGCCCGCGTTGAACGATCACTCATGTATCTTCTCTTGCAGGTGACGAATTAAGTTTGCGACGGAGAGAGAACGAGATAGTGAAAGTCCTTTAACGAGAGAGTGAGAGAGAACATGAGGACGTCAGCGCTAGTGTTGGCGGTGTTGGTGGCCGCGGCGGTGGCCGCCCCCGCCCCCGCCCCCGCGGGAGACCAGACCCCTGAGATCATAGAGATCATCGCCCCAGCTGCCAGCGCACAGGTACTTCATATGCTCATGTCTTCATCTTTGTTGAATAGCTTGTTGTCTTTGCCTTGAAACATCTGCCGATGTTCATGTTCAATATGTGTGTATCATCACATCACAGATAGGTATATTAATCATAAACATTTATGCAGAGGCAACTAACTCGCACTACATATAAATCACTACTCACGCAAATTCACACCTCTGTTAAAGTAAAGTCCATATAAACTTAGCAGAATGCACATCAAGTGCGCGACTGAGTATATATCATTACACATTTATAAGATATTTGAAATACCTATTCTCTCATATAATGTCATTTCAAAAATTGAAAAAAATAGCCATCTGTCACGCAAATAGTTATTGAAAATACTCGCCTACTGCCTTCATTGAAAATCATTGGAGTTCCGAAATTCAAGAGAAAATAAGCCTTAGTTCGTCCGCGACCTGACTATTACCAGTATTAGTAGACAAGTCGCCCCGCGCCAGTGGCGGAGCGCGCCCCGGACTGCTGCTACTCACTATTCATCGCATGACTCTAGTTCGCACAGCTCCACACAACACGTTACTAATTCTAACTGCGATTTCGTCTTACATTATGAGGTTTTTTATGTTCTCGAACTGTGCGGGTCGAGTCAGCGGCTACACCCACACAACATAATACTCAAACATGGAATTGTAAGAAAACGACATTCGGACTCCTTCCCTTTCTCAAATATTACGAGCTGACTCGGCGAACGATGCTTTGCCATTTACACGAACCCAATCCCACCCCTACTTCTACCCGAAGGGAAATTACCTTTCTATCATAACCAGAGTTATCAGTAGTCATAGTTTATTATGTTTTCTATCATATTAAATATTTAAAGCACAAAAAACCTCTTTCAGTTTCGTTCAGTTTCTCTTCATGTCTCTACAAACTTCTTTCACAAAATACTATTTTGTAGACTTTAATGTCGTTGATGTTTTTTTTCTATTCCGGAAAGAGAAAAATCGAACGAATCTTAAACAATTGAAATCGGTTTAGCCGTCCTCCAGTTATAAGTGCTGTAACGTATATGACTTTGTTTTATGTACATTATACCTACCACACTACTACCATACCTTTAAAATAGACCGATATTAGAAGGAAATTCATGTGTCTGTGTAACGTGATGCAGCACCTCGGGCTGACTGGACGTTGTGTCGCGTCCCGCGCCTGCGCAGTGGCGTGCATCACTAATTACTTACCTTACAAATCGCGCAAAAACTGCAGTCCAACAAACACCTATCTGCTAATTGCAGTGCCTCTGAGCCGCTGACGGCTCGCCGGCGTGACCAAACGTCTTCGTCCGCTCAACAGTATGCAGTCTACCTTTAGCGTTGAGGTCGGGTGACCCTCGACCGACGAAACTGCCAATTGAATGTCAATAAGCAATAGAAGCGCTGCTCAAACTTGTCAAGTCTCTCTGACTGGCTATCGCCAGTGCCGATAGTGTCGCAACCGATCACGGTACAGTTTCGCAAGAGCGGGTAAATTAGCGCTCTCAAGGAGATGTACGTGTAGATTGTTAGCACTTAGACAAAGGTCGCTTACGATACTAGTGTGGTGTAGTTGTACATGTGTGTGTGTGTGTGTGCGCAGGAGACGCTGGCCACGCTGAACCTGGGTGCGCCGGGCTCCGACCTCAGCGAGCGCAGCAAGCGCACCATCGGCATCCTGCGACAGCTGTTCCCGACCCTCACGCAGGTAACCTCCTCACTCCACCGATCACTAGCCGGAAGCACCGGTTAGACCATTACCCTGTTCATCTCGTCTTGTCATACCAATACCGCAGGGGACGTCCCTCTCACCGCCGTCGCCTCACGCGAACATAGCTCGTAAGACATCACCGAGGCCTCGCGCGGAGGTCGCACTCACGCTATCAGATTCCTTACAGATGGGAGAGGCGATGCTTTAGGTGGGACTGTGTTCTAGATAATCGAACAGAAGGTACAGCAGCTGACGAGCACCGTGCTGCAGACCCTCGGGCCCGTCGTGCTGCGCGCCTTCCTGGGCGGGCGCGGGGGCGCGGGGGGCGCGGGGGGCGCGGGCGCGGGCGGCGGGACCGTCGAGCTGGACGACGACGACGACGACGACGACGACGACGAGTCGCCGCTCACCTCCGCGCCCTCCTCCCCCTCCCCCGTGACCGCGTCCGCCGCGCTGGCCCTGAAGGCGCGCTTCGGCGCCGACGACGCGGACAGCTCCGCCAGCGCCACCGAGGTGGCCGCCACCGAGACCGACCCCGCGCCCACCGCCACCGAGACGGACGCCACCACGAGCGCCGCCTCGACGCGCCGGCGCAAGCGCGCGCTGCTCTTCCAGCCGGTATGACGTCGCGCACGTCACCCTCACCAGCCTGCCAAGGACGGCAGCGCGCGCGCAGACCGCACGCCCATACATCCATCACCTCCGCCCCGCGTGTTCCTCCCCTCACCCTCCGGCGGTTGCAGGGCGCCGGCGCGGGCGACGAGAACCAGCTGCTGGCGGGCGCGGAGTCCCAGCAGGCCGAGGTGCGCGTGGCGTACGGCGGGGACCAGCAGGCGGCCGCGAGCGAGGACCAGCAGGCGGCCGCGCAGACCTCCTCGCTCGACGAGATCACGCTCGACGACGTCGACGGCAGCGACGAGAACAGGAACAAGAGGTATGCTCAAACTTGTAGGACATCCACTACGACCCCCTCTTATCCTACTCGCATTTATTATATAGAAGTACATATAACATAAGGACATAGGCTAGTTTATACCGCATCAAAATTGATTAAAACGCGGGTAACACCGCGGGGCACTGTTAGTTTTATTATCCCGTATATAATTAGTGCTCAAACGATAATTCTCCAAACCTAGTTCTTATGGTGCTCAAGAAGGTGCATAAGAACTCTAACCGAGTTCTTATTAGCGTTGAGACATTTTTGAAAATGTTTATATTTGCGCTTCTTAGTGAAAGTACAGTCAATACATGGAAGTATTTATTAGTATCGAAGATTTCTAAGCTCGTTTCCGATTCATAAGTTAGTATATTTGATGAACAAGTTCCTGGTCCTATCGGATGGTATGGGCATACAATTTTAGATGCATGCATTCGGCTTTCGTCGGAAATATTCGGTCTCAGCACTCCTGGCTAAGCCCCGGTGCCCGAGCCCGTACTACGGTATTTGTATACCTGCTTGACAGTATTTTTTGCTCGCATCAGGAACCCTGACACATCAGCCGCCGCCCAGTATACGGATGTACAGAGGCAGTGAGTTAATGTTAGATTAGTGAAAACCTGATAAAAAGCTTAAAAACGTATCTCTTGTTCTTATTGCTTCCACTTAGTGGTGTGCGGCGCACGGGTCAGCACGTCGAGGTCGTCTCAGCTATCGATCTGCAATGGAGAGATTAGCTGCACGCAGTTACCACATTTCAGAGCTCGCGGTAATTCGTTTCCGCAACGCGCGTGCCGCGACTCGGGCCGCGGAGTCCCGCGCGAAATGCTCGCACATTGCACAAGTCTTCAGGATAGATAACTACATAATATCGGAGTTTTAAAATTATAGAATAGCGAAGAAATATCTATAGGACGTTTAATTCATGAGAAAAGTTAACTGAGAACGTGCAATTTCCATAAACGAGGTGAAATGTTAACTGGTAGGACGAGTCGCCGCGCGGCCGCTCGGTGTACTCGCAACACTCGCACACAGACAATAGACTCGAGAGAGAATCTACTTTTTGCTAAACTTTTCCCTTAGCACGTGCGATGTAGCTCTGTGCGACTGCGGCGCGTCGACGGCGCGGCCGCGTGACGCTCGCGTGCGGCAAATTACAGTTACGCAGCGTACGCGCGCCGCCCGGCGCACAGAACCATCTAGATCTGACCACTTATTATATTACAATGGCGAAAGGACGCGTTCGGTCGCGCGGTGACGCAACCCAGGAAGGCGTTCATGGGTCCGTTGTGTTGCAGGTTCCTGAACTTCGGCGGCGGCGCCGGCGGCTCCGGCGGTGGATCCGGCAACTTCCTCTTCGACATCATCCGGGTAAGCGCATCTCCTCCGCCCTCGCCTCCTCGAGGTCCTCCTACAATACTACAACTTTCTACCGTACTTTTTACTAACAACAAAGTTATCTCGTACACCTTTACCCGCATGTGTTGCGTTCTGTCGAGCCGGAGAGCGTCCGGCGCGGGCACGGCCCCGGCACGTCCCCGGGCCGGCTCTCACGAGGTGTGTTTCAGAGCGCGCCGGCGACGATGGCGCGCGCGGCGGGCGGCGCGCTGCGGCTGCTGGCCGGCACCGACTCGCTGCGCCTCGGCCTCACGGCGGAGCACTCCGCGCTACAAGATAACACACAAGTACACACACACTCACACACCCACGCTACACACACTCACCACCACATAGACCATGCCCACATTGCATCCATGTAGCAGTAGCTGTTGCCGGCGCCGCGGGTAGTGGCGGCCGTCGTAGTCGCCGCCTTCGCGCCTTCGTCTCGTAGCTCCGTAGACGCCGCGTCCTTTCCGCTCGCAACTCCTTTCGAGGTCGCCTACGAAATATCAACGTTAATCAATTTCAGCGAGCCACTTAATGCTTGTGCTGATATGAAACGAGTAAATATCTGATTTTGTATAGATTGGGCAACTTCCCCCGACCTCGATATGAGTTGCGCGCGCGAGGCCGCGGTCTAGTGTTGTAACGCTAAAGTCGCAGGTCCCTACACGCGCGTCTCCCGTTGCAGCTGGTGGCGGGGTCGTCGCAGGGCACGGCGGGCGAGGGCGCGGCGGAGGACGGCGAGGCGGCCAAGGGCGACAACCTGACGGAGGGCGTGCCCGGGCCCATCACGCGGCTCTTCATCATCGCCAACCGCGGCGTCGCCAACCTCATCCAGGACCTGATCCTGCGCATCGCGCAGACCTCGGAGCGGATAGTCAACTTCAAGGCGCGGCTCATCACCTCCATCATTTAACGCGCGCGCGCCTAGACAATAGCTAGTGTAATGTGCGGACTGGGCCCGGCCGGCCGGCCCCCCGGGGCCAGATCCCGAGAACCGGCGTGCCCGCCAGTGTGAGAGTGCTCAAGCTTTTTTTACCGTGACAGTAAATTCGTTTTATGTTTGTAAATATGTATTATAAACGGAATTGTGTGTAAAATAAATAGTTAAATTATTCTCATCTATTTCACTTCGCATTATTTCGATTCTGTCGCTTCTAGTAGGTAATTTATCTAAGGCTGTTTGTTATGGAACAAAGCATGGTGATTTTTATTTAATTATTTTTGTTTATTTTTTTTACCAAGTGATTCTTAAGAAATGGAATAAATTATAAATCTTGTAAAACGGTGTCTTATTCCGCAACACACGCTCGTATCGGGCCACCTCACTTCTCTGACAACTGCCCAGTAGTCGCGGAGCCCTCTCCAGCGGTCACGTGCAGCCGCGGGCGTAATGTCACCAATACAAATAAAATATAAATAAGTCGATTGAATCTACTCCCATCCTACAATTCTACCGATGTATATTATAGGCATCCTGATATCAGTATGCCGCCTCACTTTCTATTAAAAGTATACAATCAAACGAAACAAAAATATTATTTTTCTTGTTTCATAAATGTGGCCCGGAGTAGCCATCTACCTTCTAGGTCTTAATGCCTCATCTTAAACCACATCGTCACTTTACATCAGATGAGATTGTGGTCAAATGAAGGTTTATCTAACATAAAAATATATATAATTATTATACAGCATTCAAAGTAAATTTAGGCATAATTCTTGGAATCACTTTTCGGAGTTAGTCAGAGGTCAATACTTGGTCCATTGTTGTTTATTATTATGATAAATGGCCTCCCCGATGTGGTGCGACATTCGAGGTGCCTATTATATGCTGATGGCCTAAAATTATATCGCGAAGTGGTGTCAGAAGAAGATTGTATACGTCTTCAACGCGACATTGATGCTGTGTATTGCTGGAGCGTGGACAACAAAATGGAATTTAACAGTCAGAAATGTAATGTGATGACTTTCGGCAGAATGCGATGCCCGATTCAATTCACGTAGAAACTCAACAGAATTCCTATAAGTCAATCTACCAACATTAAATATCTTGGAGTTGTGTTCGACCAGGGGCTCACATTTCATGAGCATAATTATATCAGTGGCCAAAAAATATTTCCAGCGCTTGGGATTCGTCCTACGAAACTGCAAAGACCTCAATAATATGTATATCGGTTACTAAGCTCATCTTTAACTCCCTGGTACGCAGTAAACTGCAAGCGAGCTCATGTGTTTGGCACCCACATGAAAGCACGTACGCTCTTCTCATAAACTAGAAAAGGTCCAAAAAGCCTTCCTCAGATACATGTACAAGCGACGAAATGGATATTATCCATATATGTATCCGACAGCGTTTCTTTTGGGCTGCTTGGAATATAACTCTTTGGAGGTAAGAAGATCGAGCGACCAATTACTATTCATGTCTAAAATACTTCGAGGGATAGTTGACTGTCCAGAATAACACAACGATTTGTGTCGCCTCTATGTGCCTAATAGTTAGTGTCGATCTAGGAGACACAGACTCCCGCACTAAGGCACGCTCTAGATCCCCCCCCCCCCCGCCTTCCCCGGTCTCTCTCCGCTCTTAACGCTTTCCTGGCCCTACGTCCGCGGCCCTACGTCCCGACTGCGATGCATTCGCTGGAGACTGGAAAAAGCGAAAAGATGCGTGCTTAGAGTTTTCAGAGCTCTCCACTTAATAATTGTATTTAACCTTGATATTATTTAAATTATATCTAATTCTAACATTATTTGAAAATACACCTACCTATTTCTATTCAGCTATTTAAAATATATTGTTAATTTCATTTTAATTGTTTTCACTATTTTATTGTTCCTGTTTCTAAAGAGGTATATGTATGACGCATGTTATTATCTGCATAAACTAGTTATAATATTTGTTTTAAATTAATTTAACTCAATGAAATGATTATTATTATTTATCTTTAATGTGTATTATGTATGAATTTTTGTTATAATTTGTATAATAGGCCTAGCCGTTCAAATGATTAAGTTATTAAATAAATAAATTACGTGATATTTGAAAGTCCGAATATTGAGAGAGCATTTGAGTGCAGTGTGTACGGTGCGGTTCTATATCCCAAGGAGCGATGCAGACCTAGCTGCTGGCTAAAATTAATAATGTATAGAGGGGCTTTTCATTCTTATTGTTACTTTGTTTTGTGAAAACAATCCTGTATTCCCTTCGTTGTGAAATTAGCCAGACGATTTAATTATTATTTATTATTTTTTTTATCATTTTATCATTTATCATAGATTCGTTATGTCTGTCAGTTTGTCCACCGTATGTCACACCCACTTTTTTCGGAAACTATAAGAACTGTATTGTTGAAACTTGGTCAGTAGATGTATTCTGTAACCACATTAAGATATTTACAAAAAATAAAAATAAAACATTTATTCGGGTATCCCATACTAAGAAATGAAAGTTTTTCAGCGAACCCATATTTATGTTATGAACGGATCTTTAATAATTAAATTGAGGTTTCTAACGTCATTGATGAAACGTGGTATGAGACCATCTCTATGAACAAAAACATAATAAAACTGCAAATGGCATCAATCAAGTTTTTGGCACAAAAAAATGTTTCAGTAATATTTTATAGCCGCGCTCGCTACCCGCCAGCACCCGCCAGCACCCGCCAGCACCCGCCAGCACCCGCCAGCACCCGCCAGCACCCAGCGGCAGCCAGCAGCCACGGAAGCGAATCTCGCGCCTATGGCATTATAACGAATTCTTTTATATATTTTTGGAGTTTACTCCTTAAGAAACGATTTGAGTTATAAGGCCCGGTACGGAAATTTTATGGGGAGTAAAATCAAGTGTCACAAGTTGAGGCGTTACGTAGAAAGAGGTACGTAGATCTGTAGGATTCAACGTGTAAAAGAATGAGATGGAATACCGTCGAAACGTCACGTTCGAAATAAGAACTATAACGCATTTTGATTGGTTGTTTGTTGTGTCTCTGGAATGCGAGTTACCATTTTTAACCCCCGACAAAAAAAGAGGGGTGTTATAAGTTTGACGTGTCTGTCTGTCTGTCTGTGTCACCATAGCTCCCGAACGGATGGAGCGCTTTCAATTTAGTTTTTTTTGTATGAAAGGTGAGTCTTGCGCGAGTGTTCTTAGACATGTTTCATGAAAATCGGTTGGGCCGTTTAAAAGTTATGGGGGTGAGAGTGGGGAAGCAAAACCGAAAATCTGCAAATATACTAGTGTGGGGTATCAAATGAAAACGCATCGCGTCCACATTACATAATATTATGTTGTTTTACATTTAAGGAAATTAAAGCATTGGAATCGGGGTTTTTTCTTAAATTTTAAATTTAGATTTAATTACATTCGAATAAGTTTTCGTCTAGCATTCACTTAGAATTTCTCAGTGAGTAGAGGTGAGAGTGCAAGGTTATTCAGTAAAATCATCAATATTTACAAAAAAAATTTGGCTGGACGTTTCTTTTTCACTTGAATATCGTCTTACAGAGATAGCTTTTACGTTTTTGTGCAGGGAACTAAAACAATTGACGAATTTATGGTCCTCTCAACGCGTTTCGTTGGAACATATAATAAGTAGGTACCTTCTGATATTTATTAATTAAAATATTAAAAAGAAGCTATAGTTTCGACACCTAATTAATTTGTTCTTTGTAGTATTTAAGAATGATATTATAATTCAAAGTGAAAGAAATCAATCATAAAAAAGAAAATATGATTATGATCAATTACAGAAAGCACACAAAAACCCCAAAAAATTGTGGAAAGCAATCAATGATATTACCTTGCGCAAACCAAAAAACACCAAAAGTGATGAACTACTTAACATAGATATAACTCCGCAACTGAGTACTGATAAAGCTAATTAATATTTCTGCTCTGTAGGTAAACTTTTGGCATACAATATAACCGCATCAAGATCTGAGACTGCGGGTCAAAATACTGACCCTGATTTCCTGGACACCCCTTCAAACTCTTTCGCACTCATTAACACAGATGATGATGAAGTAAGAACAGTTATAATGAGCCTAAAATCTGACAGTGCTCCAGGAGTTGATAAAATACAAACTAGTTTCATAAAAGCGGCTCATAAACAAATTGTCCCTGTAATAACACATCTAGCTAATTTATGTTTTGAACATGGATGAATAACGCCTGTTCATAAGGGTGGAGACGGGTCTATTTTGGAAAACTATAGACCGATCTCTGTACTGTCATGCATTTCAAAAATTCTAGAAAAACTCATAAATTCTCGATTAACTCGCTTTCTAAATAAATTTAATTTATTGCCACCATCCCAATACGGCTTTCGTCAGGGCATGTCAACAGAAGATGCCATTCTTTCACTTACTTCCACTGTGACAGACAAACTGGATAGTGGAAGTAAATGTCTAGCAGTTTTTCTCGACCTCAAAAAAGCTTTTGACACTGTCTCTATCCCAATCCTTGTAAACAAACTTGACAAAATAGGCATACGTGGCACACCACTATTATTATTCAAGGACTATCTGTCGGATCGCAAGCAAAGAATAAAAATAGGTGATTGTATTAGTGAAGAACAAGCCATAACTTTCGGTGTTCCCCAAGGCAGTGTATTAGGTCCTACACTGTTTCTCGTGTACATTAACAGTTTAAGTAACATGAACATAGACCAAGGCCACGTACTATCGTACGCAGATGATACAGCATTAATTTTCTTAGGGAAAACGTGGGAATGTGTTAAGAAATCCGCAGAAACTGGTCTTATAAAGGTGGCCACCTGGCTGGACATTAACCTCCTAACTTTGAATATTTCGAAAACCAATTATATATGTTTTACCATTTATGACTCATTTCAACCCTCAAATAATTTTGAAATTAAAATTCATAAATGCTTTGACCCAAATCCTACATGTACTTGCACCGAAATAAAAAGAGTAAAACAAACTAAATATCTTGGTGTAATGCTTGATCAGAGACTGTCCTGGCATATGCATACGGAACTTATAATGAATAGAACCAGGAAAATTATATGGACCTTTAAAACACTGCGTCATGTAGTGCCAACAGATCTTCTTTGCCAAATCTACACATCGCTTGCGCAATCCGTTATTGGATACTGTTTACCGATTTGGGGAGGGTCAACTAAAATGAAGTTCCTAGAGCTAGAAAGATCGCAACGCTCTTTATTAAAGGTTATGTTTTTTAAGCCCTATAGGTTCTCTACTAATAGCTTATACCTTGAATCGGGACTCCTTAGTGTAAGAAAACTCTACATACTCCAGCTGTTGCTAAGAATCCATAAATCTTTGTTTTATAATGCTAAACAGGAAAAGGTTACTAGTCGAAGAACGAAAGATCCAATACCCGTAGTTGCTGTCAAAACTATATTTGCAAGAAGACAATATGTTTGGCAATCATCATATAATTTATAATCTACTAAATAAACGATTAGGAATATATTCAATGACACTATTTAAATGCAAGAAATCACTCACTGAATGGCTGTTGACAAAAAACTATGATGAAATAGAGACCATTGTACAAAGGATGAGGCTTTAATGCCTAAAACTCACACGCACATACATAAAATATTATCTGCAGTAAATCAACTTATAAATTGTTAATTATTACTATACTTATAAATTGTTAATTATCTGGCAAGAGCGGTTTCCTCCAATACAAGCAAATTTTTGCTTAAAGGGGGACTCCAACATGTATGTATGTTTAATTTATAAGGTACTGAAATAAACATTTTATTTATTTTTATTTTTTATTTTATTTAATCATCCTAAAATTGGATTTGTATAAATTGAACACAATTATTATTATTTTGTAACATACTTTATGTAATACGCTATATTGAAGTAATATAAACAATCCGAATAATTACAGATATAATTATGTTTGTTTCTCTTATCATTTTAGCAGATGCGTTCATGTACCCTTTTTTTCTATTCGATGTACATATATCATAATATCGTTCGTAAGTAGTAAACTCCAATCGTGCGTCGTAGCTGACACACACACACACTTTTTTTATTGCTGCTTTTTTCCGTGACGGACTCGTGGTCACACCGTTTTGCCACACCAGTGTGACTACGAGTAATTTATTTTCCTCGTGGTCACACTGTGCGGTGTGATCAACAGTAATTAGTGAAACATAAGACTCGTGGTTACACTACTAGTGTCGGGAAAGTGACAGTGTAGGTACCGATCAATACGCTACTCAAAAATAAAATACTAATGTAGTTATCGAAACAAAAATAGTAATTGCATGCTTTTGATCGTGTGTCTGTCCTTTTCAGTGCGTTTATTAGTGATTAGACTTCTCATCTTCATAATTTAGCGTAAAATTTCCAAAAAATGGCCAACAGTTATTTGGTTATGGATAAGCTGCATCTGAGTATTTAAAATAAAATCGTCTTTTTCCGTTTCTGTTTGTCTCCGTTCGTTTGGGTTGAAATTTGCTACTCTAATGTCATTATGTAGAACATTTAATAATTTATTTATTGTCACATAGTTCTTGTTAATACTTTTATTAATCACCGAATTATAACTCTCAGCGACATTATTAGTTCGATGGCGTTCGTTGCTGACACACCAATCTCTTATGCATACATCATTTTTAAGCCACGTATTCTTCATGTACGCCATAAAAGCGTTAATTTTATTGTTTTTTAAATGAGCACATTGCAATTGTATATACGCCCAACCATCTTTAATTTGGTTCTCCGGTAACAGTGGAAGAGCAGTGCACAAACCTACTGAACGGCGATACAACTTTGTCTTTATGCCTATAGATTTAGCTTTTCGCCACAAACTCTGCGTGAAATGGTAGTAGCAGTTTTTTATTTCGAGATTTGGGAAAATTAATTTGAGTGCATTAGAAGTTGCAACTTCAAAGTCTAGATGGAACTTATCTGGTTTCCATTCGGGAAATTTGGCTTGCAATATGTCAAACAAAGCCGAATACGTGCTTTCTTTTTTGTCACTCATCAGGGCAAATACTTGTGGAACCACATTAGTTGTTCCGGATGAACTTCCCAAATCACCGTAAATAATAAATAACTGATGAAATGGTTTAGGTGTACTTTTGAAGGTTCCGTCACAAAAGTATTCTTTTACTTCACCCAATAACTGTTTTGCTTCGTCAAAACAAAACACCAATAATCTGGAGTCCTCGTACTGATAATCAGCCACCAAAGAATTTTTAAATTGTGCAGGAATCTCAACTTCGCTCAGCTTTGTAAAAACTGTTTTGTCCATTTGCAGCTTACGTTTTCTTGCCGAATATAAGCTGCACTTTACGCTGCGAAACGACGGTACTTCAGTGACTAAGTGAATACCTTTATCATATAAAGGTTTCAAATTATTTTTGTAAATAGCAGGCATTGAATCCGCCGAAGTACCAGCCTCCTCCTTCATATTCACTATCGACATCGCTAAGTCATTTTTGGCGTGATTCTGTTTACACTCCTCGGTATGATTAACTTTTTTCATAATTTTATCATCCTAAAAACACAATAAGTTAAGACTAACAGTTGGAAAATATATAACCCCTTCGTCCACTCATAACTGCTTAGTATCTAGATTTTTTTTCACTGTTGCATAACCATTTCATTTCATTTACGAACGTGGACGAAGTGGATATTTTATCTCATTAGAAAAAAAAGGATGCTATGGCGCTCATTAGGGAAGGCCTATGTCCAGTAGTGGACAAATATAGGCTCATGATGATGAACAAAGGATGCCTATGCAGCCACGGAGAAAGTATTCAATTATTTACCTTGGCAGTAGTGACAGACCCCGTACATTTATGCTTTCGCCGTTGGCTACAGAACCATATAATATTTTTGTTCGCATAAACTTTATGTTTATGGTATTGGTATCCATCGCTTAAAAGCACTTCACCACGTTTTCTTTTGATTCTTTTACCCATTTTACGTTTATGTGCCCAACAGTAAAATTCGTGCTATTTAAGCGTAACCTAAACCATAATTTGAAAATTCAGAATGACAATTTACGTGTCACTATTAAATAGTTCCTGATTCATGAAGTATTTATCAAGGAGTTTCAAAGTACTAGTTATTTTACGAATAAGTATTTTATCTATCGGGCACTTCACTACATACCTACTATTCAGTCAAGTGCGATCCTTTTCAGAGTAGTGTAACCACGAGGAATATAAATTACTCGTAGTCACACTGGTGTGGCAAAACGGTGTGACCACGAGTCCGTCACGCTTTTTTCGATAGTAAATAATGTTGGCCATTATAGCTAAATTTGTAATATCAGAGAGTATTTTCAGTGCTTATGATTAAAACGCACACATGCGCCAATCATGTTTACATTATAACTAATTTATATCTATATAAATAAAAATGAATCGTAGTTCGTAAGTCTGATTAAAACTCGAGAACGGCTGGGACGATTGAGCTGATTTTGGTTTTAAAATGTTTGTCGTAGTCCAGGGTAGGTCGAAACGGTGAGCAAATAAGGTGCGACGCCGGGGCGGGCCGCTAGTTTATAATATTTTTTTTTCATGTTTTTGCTCGATTATTGTCAGGACGGATTGGAGTTGCAACTTAACGTTTCATCTATCTATCAATTTAAAAAGACTTGTAATCAAACTGAAGGAAATCTACAGATTCTAAATTACTACTAAAACTACTACTATTACTATTCGTTACAACATCAGTGGCGAGAATCGCGCCAGGTCTGTAGAGGCGACAAGTTCGAAGGCTGCCTCAAATACCTTCCTAAAATTTGGTACTAGCCCTTGGATTACAAAAGGAATTCGAGAGTGTTTCCTATTGATTCGTGACATTTATCTGATCCGTTAAATTCAAAAATTATCTCCACGATACAGGCTTTCCCTAGTGCAGGAGATCGCTGGTTAATATCTATGTACTGTTACTTTTCGGTTAAATAAACATTTCACAAAACTTCACGCAACAAGTATGACTTTGTGACCGATTAAAAAAAATATTGGAACCACAACGTGAGAAGTAAGTGCATTCAATGTGTGAGCCTGGCGCGGCCGGCGCGGCTGGCGCGGCTGGCGCGGCTGGCGCTGTTGGCGCGGCTGGTGCGGCTGGCGCTGTTGGCGCGGCTGGCGCTGTTGGCGCGGCTGGCGCGGCTGGTGCTGTTGGCGCGGCTGGCGCGGCTGGCGCTGTTGGCGCGGCTGGCGCGGCTGGCGCGGCTGGCGCTGTTGGCGCGGCTGGCGCGGCTGGCGCGGCCGGCGAGGGCGCTACTTTCTTGAAGCGCGCCGGCGAGTTTTCGTAACTTCCGTTTGTACTAGCCCAGATAACGCGAACTGCACGATGCACTTTACAATAATAAGGCCTTATTAGAGAATCATTATTGCCTGATTTACAAAGTCCAATTCAGCCTTATACTTGCAACCAAAGCAGAAGTTTTGTGATTTCAGGGGTTCATCCAATTTTGAGACATTTCTGTATTCCTCTCAGTTTTTTTCCATATTTCCAGCATCTCGGTTCAGTTCTACTGAGTGATGATGAAATTAACTGAGATGTAAATATTCGCGTCGAAAGGTTGGGATCTCACCGTAATGTGAGCTTCTGTTCATTCATGGTGCGGGTTCCAACTCAACATCTGTCGACGTTCCTGAGTGAGCAGTTTTGGCCGCAAGGGGTCAAGTTTCGACGGTTCATCGGTCGCCCGCACTGCAGGGCGACACCGCCGTGACAGATGATACCATGGATGGATATTTTAGTATATAAGATTTGTATTTGTATGTATGCTGGTCTGTAAGGTATATGTTTATATGGGCATGAGATGCCTGAAATAAATGATTTATTATTAAAGACCAAGATATGCTATGAGGAAAAGCAGTGTATGTTGATGGATTTGTTGGAAGACAAAAACTAAAGAAGAGATAGGTGAACTTTGTGAAGCATGGCATGTGTATGGTGTTGACTTATTTATTTCAAAACCAAATCCACAGCCCTTAATTAAATTACTTATACATATTCTGTTATTGTGATTTACATTATACAATTATTATTTTTTTAAACACACAGTCACAGTTTACTATAAACTTGACGGGTTATAGAAATAAATGCAACAAAAATAGATGCTATAATATGAGATAAACCATTTTCCTACCTTCAAACAACATTCTCCCGTTACTTATGAATATCTGCCGTAGTTACCTTATCAATACAAATCAATCAAAGGCGTTATTCGTAGCATTGAGATGATTCCACTTTAATAGAGTAAAGTGCAACAGTAGCACATGACAGGACGGACTGGAAGGCTGCGAAAGGTACGTGACGCGTCACGAGAGGTTGTTCATGAAGGAGTCGAGCAGCTTGCAGACGCAGCCGACGACGCAGCGGCGCGCGGACGTGGCGCGCGGCGGGCGGCGGGCGGCGGGCGGCGGGCGGCGGGCGGGCGGCGGCGGGCGGCGGGCGGGCGGCCCCCACGCGCCGAGCCAGGCGCGAGGGCCGCGCCGCGCCAGCCTGCTCAGCCCCACGCTCATGCACGCGCGCTCCGGCTCGCTCCGGTCCGTTCAGAGCTCGCGCCTTTGCTATTGCCGACAGCAAACATTGAAAACGTGCAGCTAATGGATGTATTACCGGTGGTATGAAAAGATAATACTTTGCCTAAAGATTAGTTCAGTTTCTTGTATTTGGACTTTGCGCTTGAAGCGACAATTTGCCAGTGTCGAGTTAAATAAAAATATAAAGTGAAAAAGATGTTACTCAGTTGAACGCCATTTTGCGTCTTTGCCTAAAGATTAATCATCTAAAAGATAAAAAATATATAAAAACTACTGACTTGATGATTGTCAATATTATGTCATTTATAAAATTTTGTCGAAATCGTAGACTTAACAGGTGTAAAGATGAAACCTCTTCGCTCGATACACAATTGGGTCCTTAAAGGTTTGAAACGTTTGAAAAGTTAAATTATTAGTTTAATCAGTGGAACGAAAATTATTATAATAATCATTAACGAGCTGGTGGCCCGCTCCGGCTTCGCCCTGATGCAAAAACATTCCTCTTGAATCCCTCTTCCTGTTGCATAAAACCGTTTAGATTTATTCTGCAGCTTATAAGTTTATCCCGAAAACGAATGCAGGAAGACGGGCACGCGCAGCGAGGGAATTTAATTAACAATTATTAGACCTTTTAAAAGATACATTGATTTAAGCTTTATGTTATTTTAAGCTTAAGTTTAAGGTCCTTTGTTCGCGGGCCCGGGAAACATACTGCAAAGAGCTTACCTACGCACAACATTATGTAAACTCCGCTTTATCTCATAACCCAGCAACCACAGTATCTTACTAGTAAAAGTTAGTATTTGCCGTTTACAATACTATTAATTAGACTTTTTTAGTATTTAAACTAGTCTTTAGTGATTATGTATGTGGGTTGGTTGAAATAAAAGAGTTATTGCACTATACTGAATCTATTCATTTAACACGTTACAGGTTATTACAATTATATTATTTATTTAATCCTTATTAGGATATGTCTAAACACGGCTGAGGTTTGAAGAGTGACTGGCGAGGCTCCGCATAACTATGAAAAAGCTGAATTAACGAAACGCGTTTGCGCCGCGTACTTTTATGCTAATCTGTGTCACTACATCAATCCTCCCTTTTTTCAAATTTTTTTACAAAAAAAATTATTTTACTTAAGTAGTACATTCAAGGTTAAAACATTACAATAAACATTACAAATTCAAAGGCTCATGCCTGTTACACAAATATGCTTACGTTTGAAAACAACATGCGATATGAGCTCGCATTCATTTATGCAGAGGTAAGTACATAGTTATTTCACAATCAAAGTTCGTTCGAATGACTAAAGTATACAGACAGTCAGCTTGTAAAATTACATACGTGTTTTTTTTTTTCCTTGAAATACGTTTTTAACAATGAAATCTTTTAATAAAGTTGTATAAACAATGAAATAAACTTTGTATGTTAACAAAAAAATACATTTTTAAACTACACATTTTTTTTTACATAATTCTAATACACTGAAAAATTAATAAAATCTGGATTTTGAAAAAATATTAAATTTCGTATTACTGAGACACACGTGCAAATTCGCTAAGTTGCAAGATCGCTACATGACACTGTTAGTGCGCTCTAGTATCAGGTTACAGTTCGTGATAACGCCAAGTTCTATATATATGTAATTGAATTATTTGCAACACATAAGAATAATGAACGGAACCTAGTTATCATTTCTAATCACTTTGCACTACATCTTGAATTTTGTAGTTATTTTCGGAAGTTCGGTCTCCAGCGGGGTTACACATATTCCAGTCACTCGGCACAAGCAGTGGGAATGAGCCAATATCTCAAATTCCAGCACTGATCCTCCGGCAAGCATGTTTCCTCCAACCGGGCAAATCCTCCGGCAAAAACGCTTCTTCCAACCGGGCAAAACCTCGAGTGAATCTGCAGGTCCAAACTCCATTTTCGTCAGGATTGAATGCACCTCAGATATAAGCTGGCTTTAAAAATATCATGCCGCTTCTATAGAAGACTGTGAACTTCGTTGTCTGGATCGCGGTTTCATTGGATGACATCACTTACTGCGCATTCCGCGTGGCGTTGCTGCGTTGGCATTTTCTGAATGTGCTTGTTTATCCATGTTGTTCTATTATAAATTCCTTCAGCCGCGTTCTTAAAGTTGAGTCACTCCTACACGGATAACTTAAACACAACCCACAATATAAATCACGATAATAACGAATCACGTCGGTAACGAATCACGTCGGATTTATCGTATTACGTCGGATTTTGTATCACGTCAGATTTTGTATCACGTCGGGGCCTCCACTTTAGTATTTAAACTAGTCTTTAGTGATTATGTATGTGGGTTGGTTGAAATAAAAGAGTTATTGCACTATACTGAATCTATTCATTTAACACGTTACAGGTTATTACAATCATATTATTTATTTAATCCTTATTAGGATATGTCTAAACACGGCTGAGGTTTGAAGAGTGACTGGCGAGGCTCCGCATAACTATTAAAAAGCTGAATTAACGAAACGCGTTTGCGCCGCGTACTTTTATGCTAATCTGTGTCACTACACTTTTTTTTTTTATAAGATTTTTTCATAATAAGCAGCAAATCATAGCTCCGTTCCTGAATGTTATTACTTTCGAAGTAATAGGATAGTTATGGTTATGTTAAAATAAGATCAAAAAACAAGCGTTAGTTTTAGTAAACTATTTTTGCATGTAAAAACAGTCATATGCAAAATGCTTTTAGTTATGATTTAGTAAAAACTATCGAGATGCTAACTCTGTGGTCAGTAGACAAACAATTAGAAGGTCATCTTCAAAGTTCCTGATGTGGGATATCTACAGCTAGTTGTGATGGTTTGATGCAGTTTGCATATCGAGATATGAAGCAATAGTAATTATTATTTATCCTAAGTATACTATATGTAGCATAAAAACAATTTAGTTAGATAATTTTAACATAATATTTATTCCGATGATTTACCTTAAAAGCACACAACATAACAGATCTAAACATGGTTACAGCTGAAGAAAAATAATGCATTTACAATATATTAAAATCTTTAAAGTTTAATTTTCATAAATTGTATATGCGTTATTCTTCCTCAGCTGTAACCATGTTTAGTTCTGTAAATAAAAGAGTGATAAGTATGTCTGTCTGTCTGGTTAGGTCAGGTTTATTTTTCAACTCCTTTGGCTCATCCAGAGACTTTTTACTTTTTTCCATTCACGTCATTGTTCATTCTCAGTATTCTTCGTTCTGTTATTTTGATTCTACCTATGTATCTATGTTTTCTTTACTTTTATTTACTACTTTAACTAACTATTTTCCAGTATTCTATGAATTCGTTTGTGTATAATTTATTTCTTAACTTATACCCTCTGAATCCTTACACGTGATGAAGACCTAAAAGGTGAAGCCATCTCATCACCTTCTAGGTCTTCATGCTACATCTTAAACCACATCGTCGCTTGACATCGGGTGAGATTGTGGTCAAGTGCAGGCCTATCAAGCATAAAAAAAAGTGTGTGTGTCAGCACGATTGGAGTTTACTACTTACGAACTATAATTATGATATATATCGAATAGAAAAAAAGGGTAAATAAACGCATTTGCTAAAATGAAACAAACATATATCTGTAATAATTCGGATTATTTATATTACTTCAATAAAGCGTATTACACAAAGTATGTTACAAAATAATATAAAATAAAATACAGCAATACATTGATAAGAGATACTTTGTATTGATAAGAGATACTTTGTATCTTAACAACCAGAACAAGAATGTTCTTGCTAAATTATTAGCATACAATATTAATGACACAGTTATAAATTCTATAACAAAGTTTTCTGACGAGCCTATATCTTTAGCTAGTTATTCTGCTAATAAGGGTGTAGATTTAACAAAGTCAGCTTATTATAATTTAAACTGACTTTGCCGACAATGGGTAACAACTTGCAGTTACATGTAGTCCACCAAAATATTCAAGGTTTACCCAGCAAAATTCTGGAATTAGAATTATTTCTAAATAGTTTTAATGTAGATGTTATGTGCATATCAGAACACTGGATCACAAGTAATCAGTCAATACCATATTACAGTAATTATTCTTGTGCTAGTAGTTTCAAAAGAAGTACTGCTATTAGAGGCGGAACTGTTATCCTGGTCAAAAATAATCTTAAATTTAAAGAACGTAAAGATATTGCTAAGTTAAGTGTTGAGAGATGCATTGAACTGTCTTGTGTGGAACTTGAGCGACATATTTGTGTTTGCGTTTATCGACCTCCGATTGCGGATCAGGCAACCTTCGAGTCTACCATGGAGGATGCCTTACTGAAAATATTTACTTGTAATAAAACTATTATTGTATGTGGAGACTTTAACATTGATATCATTAGTAATCCTCTTGCAGACAGACTAATTAATTTATTTAAATGTTTTAATATGAGAAATAATTTTCATGACCCCACGCGCGTAACATCAACTACTGCAACATGCATAGATAACATGTTCTCCTCTCAGTCACCAACAGTAAAATCAGTAGTTAAACATTTTAATTCAGACCACTATGGTCAGAGTATTAAGTTTTCTTTAGAAAGAGGTCATAATAAGTTATTAGAATTTACATACAGACCCATAACTAATGAACGTATTTTAGCTTTTCAAAGTAGAGTAGAACAAAGACTTTTAACATTACCTACTGGTGATGACCCTAATGAATTGTTTATGTTTTTATCAGAAACAATAGCAAGGGAAAATAACGAAGTATTTACAAAGAAAACTTGCAAAATTAAAGCAAAAGTAGGATTCACAGATTGGGCTACGCCTGGTATTTATAAAAGTAGAAATAAGTTATATGATCTGTATTCGGAAAGAGAATCTAAACTAAATGATGATGAATTCATAACATATGTCAGAAATTACGGAAAATTGTTTAAACAAGTATGCAACATAGCAAAATCAAATTTTCACAAGAATAAAATAATTAACTCTTCAAATAAAGTTAAAGCCACTTGGAAGCTTATCAATAATGAGACTGGCAAATCAGTACCCCGTAGTAAACAGATTAAGTTAAGAATTAATGATAATATCTTAGTCAAAGACATTGACATTGCCAATGCTTTTGAAAGTTTTTTCTGTAACATACCGAAAACTATAACGCAGTCATTAAACTCATCTACATCTAAGGCTGTGGAACTATTAGAGGCATCCGTAGATGCATGTGCTGAAGTCTTTTACTTTACTCATGTAACTGCCGACTGCATAGTGAAAACATTCAAATCTCTCAACATCAAATACACAGAAGATCTTTGGAATATCTCAACAAAAGTGCTAGGTAATATTATTAATGATATTGCCCCCCTCCTGGCCTTCATTTTTAACAGCTGTGTCGATGTTGGTATCTTTCCGGATCTCATGAAATATGGCAAGCTTGTCCCTCTTCATAAATCTGGTACTCAATTTGATCCTGCAAATTATCGGCCTATCTCAGTTCTTCCCGTAATGAGTAAAATCTTTGAAAAAATTATTTTAACACAATTAATTAATCACTTTGATCGCAACAGACTTCTGCATAGCAATCAGTTTGGCTTCACCAAAGGTAGATCAACTACTGATGCTGGAACACTATTGATAAAGCACATTTTGGCGGCTTGGGATAGAGCGCAAAATACTATCGGCGTGTTCTGTGATCTCTCCAAGGCTTTTGATTGTGTCTGCCATGCAACACTTATAAATAAATTAAAGCATTACGGCATACACAACAAAGCCCTTGAGCTACTACATTCCTACTTGACCGATAGAATTCAAATGGTTCAAGTAGGTAATGAAAGATCCTCAGGATCAAAAATCGAATTAGGGGTTCCACAAGGATCAATACTTGGGCCTTTTTTGTTTTTAGTATATGTAAATGATCTCCCGTATTTTGCTAAAGACCTTTGTGACATAGTCTTATTTGCTGATGATACTTCTTTATTATTTAAAGTTGATAGGAATAAAAATAATTTTGACGATGTAAATAACTCACTGTCACTAGTACTAAATTGGTTTATGGTTAATAACTTACTGCTAAACGCAAAAAAAACTAAATGTATTAAATTCAAACTCCCTAATGTTAAAGAATTTCCTACAAAAATCATATTAAACGATGAAATTCTCGAGCTCGTTGACTCAACAGTGTTCCTAGGTTTACATATTGATTCTCGTCTACAATGGAAACCCCAAATTACAAACCTTGCAGGTAGACTTAGTTCAGCCGCTTATGCAGTGCGAACAATGAGATATATCACAGATGAGGGTACAGCTAGACTGGTTTATTTTAGTTACTTTCATAGTATTATGTCATATGGTATCCTACTCTGGGGTGCTGCAGCCGATATTCAAACTATATTCGTGCTGCAAAAAAGGGCTGTACGTGCAATATATAAAATGAAACCACGTGACTCCCTCAAAGAAAAATTCAAAGAGATTAACATTCTAACTGTAATCTCACAGTACATTTTTGAGAACTTGATGTTCACCCACAAGAATAAGCACTTGTTTTTAAGAAAAAGTGATGTACATAGTATTAACACGAGAAGTAAAGAAAAATTACTAATTCCTACTTACAGACTAAAAAAACTAGGCAAATCATTTATGGGTAACTCTGTACGTTTTTATAATAAGCTTCCTCATAATGTAACAGAGCTTCCTATTAGAAAATTTAAATCATTTATTAAGAGAAGTCTAATGAAAAAAGCGTATTACTCTATAAATGATTATATAAAGGATGATGCAGCTTGGATAGATGTTGCTTAGTTCCACAGTAACAGGCTCTAATAATTCTGGTTGACCAGGACTGATATGCTCATGTTATAATAGCTTCCTTATATGACAAACATTTTTTTTTTTATTGTAAATGTTAAACTTATAATAATTACCTATAAATAAGAACTCCAAAATTGTAATAACTACAAAATTGTAATAACTGATATAGCTGTGTTGTTCTATTCGCTTCTCAACTCAGTATAAAACATTGAAGCGAACTGTCAAGACAATGTTATTTCCTTGATATTTGTTATTTAAGCAATTTAGTTTTATTAATTTTAAGTTGACCTGTCCATGTAGGCTATGTACTTCTAAGGAAATAAACGTTTTGACTTTGACTTTGACTTTTATACCTCTGCGCGATACTTCGTAGTCTCAACTACGAAGTATCGCGCAAAAAGGAGACCCCGAGAATGAGATACGCTGTGTAATGTAATTCCATCTCATTGGATCTCATCTCACTCTCACACGTTCAATCCTACAGATATATGTTTGTCTCTTTCTACGTAACGCCTCAACTTTTCGTGTTACACTGTTTGATTTTTCTCCTCATAAAATTTCCGTACCGGGCCTTAAGTCTCAAATCGTTTCTTAAGGAGTAAACTCCAATAAAAAAATGCATTGTTCTATTTCAAACCTTTCTTTTGCAAACATTGGGCAGTAAACTGTCAGGTTAGGTTTGGGTTAGGTTAGGTTTGGGTTAGGTTTGGGTTAGGTTAGGTTTGGGTTAGGTTAGGTTTGGGTTAGGTTAGGTTTGGGTTAGGTTAGGTTTTTTTTTTTTTTTTTTTGTCTCTATTCCTCTGACAAAAGTCAGAGTCCTTTTATTCAATTAATTGAAGAGAAACATCTATAGAATCGTTGTGATTTGAAACCGGATGAAACGGAAATGGAAATAAGATTGGCTTACCCGACCGGTAAGCCAAACGCTAACGAGGTTAAGCAACGCAAGCGCGACGCCAGTACTTGGATGGGTGACCGCCCGAACAAAATCTTTTTGCATAGTTTTTTTTTTTTTTTATTCTTCTTATTCTTTTGTCTATTTACTGAAGTTTCACTTCTATCGTGTGTGAATCGCACACACATTTTTTTTTTATTTCATATCGTATATTTTTATATCGGTTTTGGTTTTCGTATGTGTAAATACTTTAATTACTTGTAGCTTATACTTGTAGATTATATATTTCAGGTCACTCCATACATATAAAAGTATATGTATGTGTATTCCTTCTATTTTCACTTGTTTCGTTTTACTACTATGACTATGACTTTTTTGCAAAATTTTAAGAAAATATCTCTGTTTATTTTATCTTTCATTATTTTATTCAAATTTTCAATTTTTATATTAAAATCCATTTCTATTTCAGTGTCCAACCGGCCTCTACCAAAGATGGGGCATTCCGTCACAACGTGCAGCGCAGTCTCTTCAACAGGTTAGGTTAGGTAGGTTAGGTTGGGCCGTAAACTGTCAGGTTAGGTTTGGGTTAGGTTAGGTTTGGGTTAGGTTAGGTTTGGGTTAGGTTTGGGTTAGGTTAGGTTTGGGTTAGGTTAGGTTAGGTTTTTTTTTTTTTTTTTTTGTCTCTTTATTCCTCTGACAAAAGTCAGAGTCCTTTTATTCAATTAATTTTTATTTCATATCGTATATTTTTATATCGGTTTTGGTTTTTGTATGTGTAAATACTTTATTTACTTGTAGCTTATATATTTCAGGTCACTCCATACATATAAAAGTATATGTATGTGTATTCCTTCTATTTTTCACTTGTTTCGTTTTACTACTATGACTATGACTTTTTTGCAAAATTTTAAGAAAATA
This sequence comes from Gymnoscelis rufifasciata, assembly GCA_929108375.1. Lineage (NCBI taxonomy): Eukaryota > Metazoa > Arthropoda > Insecta > Lepidoptera > Geometridae > Gymnoscelis > Gymnoscelis rufifasciata. Next base: position 13,929,909 of record OV815321.1, read on the forward strand.
TCTCTGTTTATTTTATCTTTCATTATTTTATTCAAATTTTCAATTTTTATATTAAAATCCATTTCTATTTCAGTGTCCAACCGGCCTCTACCAAAGATGGGGCATTCCGTCACAACGTGCAGCGCAGTCTCTTCAACAGGTTAGGTTAGGTTTTTTTTTTTTTTTTTTTTTTTTAATTCTTTTTCCTCTAGCATGACTAGAGACCTGAGTTTCGTGGTTGTTCTTGTTTCTTATTTTTGTTATTTTATATACGTCTTCAATTTAAGTTTTATTTTTATTCCGTTTCTATAATTTTCGGTATTATTCAAAATTTTTTCATTTCTATCAATTTATCATAAATGGCCACGAGTCAAGTAATCATTATTACTTGATAGTGGACGCTTTTTGTTACTTATTTATATAACATACTAGGTTTACTATTTTACTACAGTACTTAATAAATTTTGTGCTTGTTTTTCTGTCTTCTAAAATTATATGTATTTTATCAATTTCCAATTTTTCTTCTATTTCGGTTTCTATATTTCTTCTCTCCATTTCGAATCTAGGGCATTCCATGATAAGGTGAAGTATAGTTTCTTCAACTTCTGGATCGCAGAGACATGGTGTAAGGAGAACTTACACTTGAATCGGTGCAAGTATGAGGAGAATCCGCCATGTCCTGTAAATACTTGCACGACTATCGGGTTCAACTCTATTTTTTTAAGGATCTTAAAGGCTCTTGTTGCATCGGGGAAGAAAACTCTGGTGACTTCGCCCTGCTTTGCGCTTTTGTATCGACAGTTCCATTCAACCATAGAGTTCCGCCTGATTTCGCGTTTTGCGAAAGAGATTGGGCAGCTGCTATATTTCGGCTTAACTTTAAGCTGCAGTGCTGCGCACTTCGCCAATTCGTCGGCTCTCTCATTACCGTCCAACCCTGCGTGAGCTTTTACCCAGAATAAATTTAATATTTTATTCTGTTGTAAAAGGCCGCGAATGTTCTCCCTTATCTTTACAGCTAAGGGATGAGGGGATGTCATATTGACGACTGTCTCGAGGGCCGATCGAGAGTCGCTAAAAACACTGCAGCTTTCTTTTTGCCGTTTCGAGGCTTCTTGTATAGCAGCTGAAAGGGCAAGAAGTTCTGCTTGGTAAACAGAGCAGCACTCATCCAGCCTCAACTTGCGAGTACTGATTTCAGCGTTTCCTTCTCTTATCGAGAGTGCGGCGCCTACTTTTCCTTCAATCTTGTCATGTCAGTTGATCAGTGAAAATGTTCAAGAAGCTGTTGAGGTTCTGGTCCAGTGCTGCTCTGTCTGCCAGGCATGTGAATTTCAATTCCTCCATGGTCGCTGGGTGGGGCATATCTGCATAGGGAGTCGGTTTTTCGATTTCTCGATCTCCTATTACTAGCTGGGAGTGACCTTTCTTTGTTACAAAAAGCAAGGCAGCTTCTCTGATTCGAATATCAAGTGGAAGCATCCCAGCCAGTAATAGTGCCGAATTGAGCGAGACCGTTCTATAAGATTTAACAATCTTTTGTGCGAAACCTCGCTGCACAGTCTCGAGCTCCTTTCGAATGCCGATTTTTTCTGTGGCAGATGCCCAAGCACTGGCTGCGTACAAAATTGTGGGCTCAACTACTGCTGCGTAGATTATCCTGATTATATCAGGCTTTAGACCCCAGGTGACTTTTGCTGTGCGGGAAAGCTGCTTGTAAAAATTTAGCGCTTTTCGGCAGACATTTGCGACGTGCGAGTTAAATGTGAGCTTTTCGTCGATGGTTAGACCTACCATTTTGATTTCTTTAGACATGCCAATGTCGCAACCGCCCATGCTCAGGCGCGGGGTGTCATATTTGAGTTTGCGTGTAATAACCATTGCCATTGTTTTATGAGGTGCAAACTTGAATTTGTTAATGACTCCCCACGCCTGGACACGGTTGAGTGCGGCATTTGCGCGTTTTTCTACTTCCTGTGCTGTCTCACCATCGAATACGAGCACCACATCGTCTGCAAATGCCTGCACGTAATCGCCTCTCTCATGCAGCTGTTTAAGCAACGGGTCTTATAACAGGTTCCACAGAACCGGGCCACCAATTGACCCTTGCACGCACCCTTTGGTTAGGTTAGGTTAGGTTTTTTTTTTTTTTTAAGAGTTTACTTTATTCCACTGACAAGAGTCAGAGTCATTTTTACTTTCATTATCTGTTTTCAATATATTTTCTTTGCTTTTTTATGTTCGTATATACCACAAAAGTCCATTTTATAAAATATGGAATTGTGGTACTTCATTTTACAACTTATTTTTATTTATTACCTTTTTTACTACTTTTGTACAAAATTCTAAAAACTTCTCTCTTATTGTGGCATTCATAAGGATATTGTTCAAATTTTTTATTTCTATTTTCGTATCTATTTCAAGTTCTATGTCAAGCCGATATATTCCATAAATGGGGCACTCCGTAATTACGTGCAGTGCACTTTCGTCTGCTTCAGGATCGCAAGGGCATGCCGGACTCTCCTTGCACTTAAAGTGGTGTAAGTACGAGGAGAATCCGCCATGTCCCGTTAGAAGTTGCACAATGATAGGGCTTAGGCTCAGATTTGCGACTACTCGGTACGCGTCTATGATGTTTGGGAAGAACGCTTTTGTCGTTGAGGCCGTGTCGCCGTCTCTGTAGCGCTGGTTCCATTCGTCAAGCGACTCTCTTCGGATTTGTCGTTTGACGAATGATACCGGGCAGCTGCTGTAGTTTGGCCGGGTCTTTAGACGCAACGCTGCGCTCTTCGCCAACTCATCTGCCCTTTCATTTCCCTCCATCCCCGCGTGAGCTTTGATCCAGAAGAGTCTCAAAATCATCTTCTGATGTTCTAATATTTCGAGATTTCTTCTGAATCTGACTCCAAGGGGGTGGAGGGAATTGGAGTTCGTTGCTGTTTCAAGAGCGGACCGAGAGTCACAGTATATGTGGCAACTTGTTTTAACGCTTTTCTTAGCCATTTCTGTAGCCTCAACCAGGGCAAGGAGTTCAGCCTGATAGACGGAGCAGCAGTCGTCCAGCTTCAGTTTTCGGGTACTTGTTTCAGCCGCGCCGTCTCTTACTGTTAGCGCGGCTCCCACTTTCCCTTCTATCTTGCTCCCGTCTGTGAAGATGTTCAACTGGTCGCAATAATGCTCTTCGAGTGCTACTTCGTCTACCAGTAGCCTGAAGTCAAGGTCTACGGCTTTTGCCGGATGTAGTAATTCGACGTACGGTATCGGTGTCTCAACATCTCTGTCCCCTATTACTCGCTGGGTGTAACCTTTCTTTACTTCAAAAAGCAAGGCTGCTTCCCTGATTCTTATGTCCAGCGGAAGCAGCAAAGCGAGTAATAGTGCCGAGTTGAGGGACACCGTCCTGTACGCCTTAACAATTTTTTGAGCAAAGCCGCGTTGTACTGTATTGAGCTGTTTATGGATCGTAATCTTTTTTGTTGCGGGTGCCCAGACACTTGCTGCGTAAAGGATTGTTGGCTCAATGACAGCTGAGTACATGATCTTGACGACTTCGGATCCGAGGCCCCAGTGGATTTTGGCAGTTTTGGACAGTTGCTTATAAAAGTTTAGCGATTTCCTACAGACATTTGCGACGTGTGTGTTGAAAGTCAACTTGTCGTCGATGGTGAGTCCTAGCAATTTAATTTCTTTGCACATGCCGATGTCAGTTCAGTGATCGTGACTCTTCCGCTGAGAGTAGTCGTTTCGCAAACGTTAAATCGTACTCGCGTAAAGCGCTGACGCCGCAGCCTGCACAGCTGCGCCGAGCCGCTCACGGTCACCGCGATGACCCAGTTATTAATAGTGCATCATATGCGTTATTGCTTACATTGATTTGTAATGTGAATCGTTGTTAAGGCGAAGCTATAACATCGGTTCCATAACTTACAAAATGAATACAACTATAACGGAAATTAAAACAGAAACGGAGCGAATACTGTATAACCGTTACATAGAAGAAAGGGCAGCTCGAATAGACCTAGAAGGGCTGGTTAATAGTCTACAGGGACAAATAGACCAACTTCAGCAAAAGCTGAAGTTAATTGAGGAACAAAACAATGTTCCAAATATCCTAGAACAACGTTCTCAATCTTCCTCTGCACCGGTGCAATATGAAACGGATGAAGAGGAACTAGCCAGAGAAACCGAGTGGGTACGACAAAAAAGCAGGAAGAAAAGGAAACTCAATCAGTCACTGTCCCCTCCGAAACAACAAGAATCAGCTTCAAGCAAAGAAGAAATCCCAAAGGCCAAAAAGGTACCGGCACCACCACCAATTATTGTCGAAAATGTCAAGAATTACCAAGAATTCTATGACATTCTGTCGGCAACTATATCTAAAGATTTGTTTTTAATCAAAATATTAAATGGCGATAGTGTTAAGATCAACGCAAGTCATGAAGACTCATACAGAGCCATAACTAAGTTGTTGCTACAAAACAGCTGTCTTTGGCACTCCTATGAGAACAAACAAGACAGGCCGATAAGAGTAATGGTAAAACATCTGCCTGCTTCATGTCTCCCGGATAGAATAAAAGATGACCTTTCATCTAAAGGCTACAAAATCCAAGATGCTGTTAATAAGCAAAGCTGGAAAACTAAAGAAGCGCTCAATATGTTTATGCTTTCTTTCGAAAAGGAAGAGGACGTCAAGAAAATATACAATATCAAATGCATATTGGGCTGTAAAGTTGAGATTCAGCCAAAGAACCAAGGTGTGTTAAGTGTACCGGTAAACATTTGACTAAAGACTGCGTAAAACCAGCTGAAATGAAGCCAAAGTGTGTACATTGTGGTGAAGCCCACCCAGCTAGTTACAGAGGTTGTGTTGTAGCCAAAGAACTACAACATTTAAAATATAAAACTACAAAAAAGAACACTGCAGCTACTACTGAACCCCTCAAAGGCAAAATAAGTGGCAATAACAAGATTATAAAAAACATATCTTTTGCGCAAGTGACAAAAGGGATAAATAAAACAGCCCAGGAAGCACAACCACAGCGAGAAAATTTGACTGTCGACGACAAGTTTAACAAAATACTTAACTTGTTGACCTTGCTCGATGATAGGCTAAAAAAATTAGAAAACAGCAACAAAGAAGCTGCTAATAAACAGAAAAAATGATTAACTCTCTTAAAATCATGGAATGGAATGCAAATGGGCTCCTGCAACATCAAAATGAACTTCAGGCAGTCCTAAATACAGAAAATATTGATGTGTGTTTAATTTCAGAGACTCACTTTACAAAAGAATCCTTTCTCAGAATTAAAGGCTACGAAACTTACCATGCATTACATCCCAACAATACTGCTAGAGGGGGTAGCGCTGTAATAATAAAAGAGAATATCTGCCACCATGAAGAGTACAGGCATGAAGAACAAGACATACAGGCTGTGGGTGTATGTGTCAAAACTAAACACAATAGTGTTACAATTTCTGCCATATACTGACCACCCAGGCATGCAATAAAAGAAGATACATATAAAGAATTCTTAACGAAATTGGGTAGCAGATTCATACTTGGGGGTGATTTCAATGCTAAAAACACTTACTGGGGATCTAGACTAACAAACACTAAAGGAAAGGCACTTCTTAAGGCTATTAAAGAGATGCATTGTGAAGTTTCATCAACAGGAAAGCCGACATACTGGCCCACAGATCCCAACAAGATACCGGACCTAATAGATTTTTTCATATACAAAAATGTTTCATCCAACTTCATGTACATAGAGGAAGGCTTCGATATGAGTTCAGATCACTCACCCATTATTTTGACCTTGTCAGAAAATATTATTCTGAAAGAAAACTATCCCTTTCTTGTTAACAAAAACACTGACTGGGAGAGTTTCAAGTCTGACTTGGACGCTGTTGTTGAACTAAAGGTGGCACTAAAGACTCGGGAGCAATTGGACGAAGACCTAAGAAAGTTTATAACAAACATCCAACAATGCGCATGGAATAATACACCCTTACAAAAAAAAGGCCGAGAGGTAACCAGTACCCGATGGAGATAAGGAAGCTTATACTTCAAAAAAGGAAGCAAAGGAAGAAATGGCAACAAACTAGGTGTCCACAAGAAAAATCACGTTTTAATAACCTTGCAAAGAAACTAAGAAGGATAATCAAAAACTTCCATGACGAAAACATGAAAACTTACTTAAGCCAACTTACCAATGACCGAACAACGGACTATTCTCTCTGGAAAGCCACGAAGAGCCTAAAGAAGCCAACTATGCATATTGCTCCCATCAAAAAATCTGATGAATTTTGGGCTAGGAATAGTGAGCAAAAGGCAGCCGCTTTTGCAGAACATCTAGAAATTATATTCCAACCAAATGAAGGAAGAGACGATTTTTTATCTTTGGAAAATCTATCTTGTGAAGAACGGGAAATACAACTAGTAACGCCTAAAGAAGTGCAAAGAGAAATCAAATTGCTTGACCGTAAGAAAACTCCGGGGTATGATCTTATCACTGGTGAATTATTAAAGAATCTACCTCGAAAGGCCATAGTAAAGCTAACCACACTCATAAACGCGTCATTTAGGCTTAAATACGTACCAGGTGTATGGAAAGTTGCTGAAGTCATTATGCTACCAAAGCCAGGAAAACCAGAACATGAAAGAACATCATACAGACCTATTTCTCTTTTACCAATAATGCCCAAACTATTTGAAAAGCTTTTCCTCAAAAGACTAAAGCCCATAATAGAAGAAAAAAAGTTGATCCCGGACTATCAATTTGGTTTTAGAGAAAAACACTCCACCTTAGACCAGGTACAAAGAATAACGAAAATAATAGAAAATACTTTAGAAGAACGAAAAGTCTGCACTACTGTCTTCTTAGACGTAGCACAGGCGTTTGATAAAGTTTGGCATAAAGGTCTATTATATAAAATACGAGTTATGTTCCCAAAGCAATTTGCTGATATATTAGAGTCTTATCTTTCACAAAGAATGTTTAGAGTTCGGCAAGATGACGCGTACTCAGATCTAAAGAAAATTGAAGCTGGAGTGCCACAAGGTAGTGTCCTAGGCCCCGTCTTGTACTTACTTTATACTGCAGATATCCCAGAGTTAGAAAACAATACCATCGCCACATTTGCTGATGATACAGCCATAATGGCTACTGGAGTCACTCATGCAGAAGCGGCAGAAAAGGTACAAAAAGCAGTGAACACTATATTGAAATGGACACAGAAATGGCGAATCAAATTAAATGAGTCAAAGTCAGTTCACATTGATTTCACAAATAAAAGACCAAACTATAATCCGGTGTACATCAATGATAAAGTAATACCATACCAAAATACAGCAAAATATTTAGGTATGACATTAGATGCAAAGCTTCGCTGGAAAGCTCATGTCAAGAAGAAACGTGAAGAATTAGGGCTTCGCTATAAGAAGATGCACTGGTTACTTGGAAAACATTCTGCGTTATCAGTGAACAATAAACTACTGCTATATAAGCAAGTCCTAGTTCCAATATGGACGTACGGTATTCAGCTTTGGGGCTGTACCAAACAGAGCAACATTCAGATTATCCAACGTTTTCAAAATAAAGCACTTCGGAGTATCGTGAACGCCCCGTGGTACATAAGAAATGCAGACTTACATCGGGACCTCAAAGTGGACCTCGTCGCATCTACAATTAAAAGGTATGCAGAAGCTCACGACAAAAGACTTCATCAACATGTGAACGTCGAGGCCATCCAGCTCCTCGACAACACGGACATAGTGAGAAGACTAAAACGGACAAAACCGTTTGAGTTAGTGTTTTAAGTTAATTAGTGTCAATGTTAGTGCAGTGAGTGTAAATAACAATTATAAAGAACACAAGAACATAGTGTCTTCCCCTTAAATAGAGACAATAAGCAAAGTGTTAATGGACACATTCTTTATTTTATATACGTAGCAATTTAAGTCAAATGTAAAGTTACTAATTAGCCGTAATAATGGCTAGATCGTAATATTCTTGTAGCATCTTTATATAAGAAGCTTCATATAAAAAAAAAAAAAAAAAAAAATGCCGATGTCAGCACCATCCATGCTCAGACGAGGGGTGTCGTACTTAAGCTTTCGGGTAATAACCATAGCCATGGTTTTCGCCGCAGCGAACCTAAGCTTATTTCTGGCACCCCACGTCTGAACATGTTTGAGGGCGGCGTTGGCATGTTCTTCAATTTCTAGCGCTGTACCACCATCGAAAACAAGGACCACATCGTCTGCAAATGCCTGTACGAAATGCCCCTGCTCATCGAGTTCCTTCAGAAGTGGGTCTAGCAATAGGTTCCAAAAATTGGGCCGCCTATCGAGCCTTGCACACATCCCTTCGTCGTTCCCTTCGTGTATTGTTCTCCAGCGTATCTGACGGTAACTTGTCTGTCTTTAAGGTAACTGTCGATCACCCGTCTCAAATTAACTGGACACTTTTCCTCAGCCAATCGGACTCTGATTGCTGGCCACCATGCACCGTCGAAGGCTCCATCTATATCCAATGAGACAATTGTTACGATCTTTTTAGCATCTAGCTTCGAGTAGACCCGTCTCATTAGTGTATAGAGAGAGTCTTCAGTGCTCTTTTGGGGCATGAATCCGAACTGGCGAGTACTCATCCTGGGTATTAAATAAAATTTGATTCGGTTGACTATCATTTTCTCGAATAATTTACCCAATACGGGGAGCAGGCCGATGGGTCTATACGACTTCGGGGTTTTGTAGTTGTCCTTATTTGGCTTTCTTAGAACAACTACAGTGGCATGCTTCCATGGTCTGGGGAAGAGGTGACATTCCAGGCATTTATTTAGTATTCCCAGGAAGAGATGTGGGTCATTCAGGACTGCCTCTTTACATATATCTGATGTAAAACCATCATTGCCTGGTGCGTTCTTGGGGTTGAAGTCGTATAGTGCGGATTTGAGCGGGTCGCAAAATTCAGTTTGTTTCCCGTCATTCACTTTGTCTGCTTCTGTTCTTATTCTGCACTGTTCAGCGCTGTCACTTTCGGCAGTATCATCCGGATAAAATGTTTCAGCGAGTGCCTTAACGGATCCTTTTGTGTCCAACATAACGCCTTCAACCTCAAGTGGCAGATCTTCCTCCCTTTTCCTGGTTCTACCAATTACCCTGTATATCCCGTCCCAAACACTTTCCCTATCCTGTTTTCCACAGAAGTCCTTCCAACTCTGAATTCTGATTTCCATTGCCTTTAACTCATATTCTTCTTTCTTTTTCAGGTAGTTCGTGACAACCTTCTCCCTGCGGACCGGAGCTGCGCAACGGAATCGTCTCTTCAAGGTGGTGACTTCACGTTTCATTTCTTCGAGTTCTTTGGACCACCACGGTATGGTAAGTTTCGTGTTATTATTTTTTAACGGTATGGCAGAGTTGCATGCGTTTGTGATGCTCTGTTCATAGGTGTTAATTATCGCTTCTAATGTGTCTAATTGTGTTGAGTTTTGAATATTGCTTAGATTAATTTGGTTTTCTGCAAGAAATTGGGACATTTTCTCACGAAAATACCTCCAATTTGCTTTTTTGGTGTTATATTTTCTAGTCGTTCTCTCTATACAGATTCCAGAAGATTTCGTCAGTCTAAGTTTCAAGCATATACCGTTGTGGTCCGAACTCGTGAGGTTTTCGCATACGTTCCAGTCCTCCACCAGAGTGAGCAGGTCTTCTGAGCAGGCGGTGACGTCAACGTGACTGCTATAACGCTTTCCGCCTCTCACGAAATCGAAGGTCGGTGTGGTATTGGTGTTGAGGATGTGTAAGCTCAGGTCATCGAGAGCGTGCCAGACATCTTCGCCCCTTCCGTTAGTCTCCACGCTTCCCCACCAGGTGTTCCACGCGTTTACGTCTCCACCAATTAACAGGCTCTTTGCTCCGAGATGTTCCACTATCTTGCAGACATGACTCAGGTAAGGGTCGAGGGGATGGTCTTTTTCGAAATACACTGACACCAGGTTAACTGTCCAGGCACTAGTTCGGATCCCCACCACTACGATGCTGTTTGTGGTGAGTTGCGGGTATTGTATGACATCTAGTGTCGAGTCCAGTACTGCAATTGCAGACTTCACAATCCCATCTCCTAAAGTAGTGCTCTGGAAGATCCTAGTGCCAGTGTAACTCTTTAATTTTCTTTTGTTCCCTACATATGGTTCCTGGATGAGCGCGACGGCGCATCCTATCTTGGCAGCTTCAATAAATAGCTCATCGGTGGCAAGTTCTTTTTTCATGAGATTTGCTTGCAATAGCAACTTTGCGGAGGTGCCCTCAGCAGTATGTTACCGTGGATCTCGCATGAGCCTCCCACTTGCGCCTCACGGGACATTCACTGCTGAAGGCATTGTGATTAGCTCCGGCAATCTTCGCCTTGTTGCAGTTCACGCAGAATGGTGGTGCATTGATGAGCCAATCGGAACACTCTGATCGCATGTGCGCGCCTCCACAGTGGCTGCACACATCGACTGCATCGGTGCAGAATCGCTTACCATGCCCGTAACCCAGACAGCGCGAGCACTGTATGAGTGGGGACTGGTCTGCGACTCTGACTCGCTGCATGTCGATGTGTACTGCCCCGGCGTTTGTAAGACGCTGCCACGTTAATGGGGGGACTCTAACCACTACATGCGAGGTGTGTGGGTTTCTTGTTTTTCGCCGGTACCTGATCTCTAATATGTCATTTTCTCCCACCAGGTTTGAGTTTTGTTTCTTTAGGGCCTTCACTATATCTTCGTCCTTGTTCAAGCTTAGAACCGAAAAGAGGATGATCAGCGGGTCTTTGTTTTTTATCTGTTCTACTGTCAGGCTTGGATTTCCAGATATCCTCTCCGTTATCTTTCCTATCTCTTCCTTACTCCGGCATCCTATAAATACTTTCCTGTCCTTCGCCTTTCTTATTTTGTCTATCTGTGCTCCTTCTTCCTTTGCGTTTATAACTTTTCTGATCTTTTCGAGAACTTCTTCCCCTGTCTCGGTTTCGTCTCGAGCTGTTACGACCACTGAGTGCAGAGCTGTGGATACAGGTTGCTGCATTCCAGTGGTCGACGCAGCGACACTTGCATATGTTTTTCTTTCCAAGCTTTCCTTCAGCGTTTCCATTTTTTCATTATTTTCCTTGATTAATTCTGCATGTTTAGCTAGAATTTTTTCCAGATTAATAATTTCCACTGAACTTATGTGTTCTTTCTTTTCAGGTGCTGGTTTTGGGAGAATTTTAGCTTGGTGGTGTGTGTTGCTGCCTTTTACAGCGTCGGTCTCCTTTACAAGTTGGTAAAGGCGTTCCAGAGCTTCAAGCACGCCATCTATGATGGCTGCTTTTAGGTTTCTGAAACTGTTAATATGCAGCTTGGTTAGGTTAGGTTAGGTCAGGTTAGGTTAGGTTTTTTTTTTTTTTGTTGGAGTGTTCATGCTGGGAGCGCAGCGCTATTGGGATACACGTTGCTCCCAGCTGGGTTAGTTATTTTGTTTTTGTGGTCATTGTGAATTTGTGTTTAAAAGTGAGTGTATTATTTGTTTAATGTGTTGTGTTTTGTGTTGTTTTGTGCGTGTGTGTGTAGTATTTGAAGTGTTGGGGATTCTTTATAACCATAATCTTATTTAAATAATATTTTACATTGATATACAGGGTGTAATCAGACGACTATCGAAAAAAAGGGGGGGTATGCAGGACACCAAACCAAATCAATATAAAAAAACCGCAGTCCAAAAAAACATTGTAGCCGGAGATATCGATGGTTGAAATTTTCTGACTATTTAGCCAACCAGCAATGTAACCAGTAATGTTTTTATCGATAAATGGCATCGTTTCGTAGCTGTAATAAACGTTAGTAGTAGCAGGCAGGCAGTGGGCGGACACTCGACTTTCATGAAATTCTTCTTCGAGAATGAAAGTCGAGTGTCCTCCTACCTAAATAGCCCATTTATGCAGGAAAATATTGGATTTTACCGCGGGAAAGTACTAGTACGCGGTACAGCTTTCCCGCGGTTTTTACAGCAGATACCCTTCTCGTAATTCTAAAATCTCTCAGGTCATTGAACTTACTCAACATTCATAACATACTCTAGAAACATAATGTCACGATTTTGACTTAATAATAATAACACTTGTGGTGTTATTATTATTATTACTGTGAATTATTGTTTTCTTCAGAGCCGCGTTGGCTTAGTGCAAGCACACTTGACTTTCATTCAGAAGGTCGTGGGTTCAAACCCCGCCACGCACCTCTGGATTTTTCTTCTTGAGATATTTATGTCCGCTTTAAACACGTGGTTTAACGGTGAAGGCAAACATCGTGAGGAAACCGGCATCGTCTGAGAACTTTAAAAGAGTTTGAAGGACATGTGACATTCACCAACACGCACTTGGCTAGCGTGGTTTAATTAAGGCCTAATCTCTCTCGTCAAGAGAGAAGTCCCTGTGTCCTAGCAGTGGGAACGTTAATAGAATAACATTTGAAGGCATTGAATGTACTTAGTTACTTACCTAATTTCGCTGTCGCCTCGGTCGCACTAGAAATGGCTAGAATTGAGTTCCTCCTCTTTGATGGCACATCTTGTACTCACACACACACTGGCACTCTGTAGTCCTCTGGCGGCATTTCCTCATGCCTCGCCGTAACACATTAACATTTGTCCATATTCTCTCGCACTAAACATTGCCAAAACCACATCACACTAACATTTGAATAACAATCACTCGTCACTTTACACTACTAACCGAAATAGACAAATCTATCCATCTAATCATACTATAAAATAAAAAACTTTAACTTAATTTTTTGAAAAAGAAAGGATTTTACTAAAACTAATTAAAGAGAAATACTAGAAAAAATAAGCTGAACAGTGCATAGATTTGCGATGCGACGCGCAAGTATTCAATACGAGTTATGAACACCGACTGAATTGATTCTCAAAACACTACGAAAATAATAGGCAATAATACATATCTTCAAAAAGCACCGCCACGCGGCGCGGCTTATGGCAAAGGGTGCCGACATTGCCGGCGTCTTTTGTCAAACAGGATAATTTATTCTTTGCAAAAGCCGTGTTCACTATGCCTACGAAAATAATTAGAACAAACTCCGTTTGATAAATACCTTTCCCTATTTTAGGTATGACTACAAAAATAAAAAATAATTGATTATTTTTAATGCGAACGAACTCGAACAGCTGGTTTAGATAAGCTTACGTGTATTATTTAACATAATATTTTTTTTAAATGCTGTTATTTGAGTAGTTTTTAATTGATTTTTGTTATTTAGACTTAGAATAAAATACTTACTTATGTACCTACCTAGGTTAGGTACCAAACTGTTTTTAATAAGAATATTAGCAATTTTATCCAGATGTCGTTCGTACAGTAGGCAAAGATTGCAGTAGGCCGATAATCTAATAACAGGGTGAGTTGAGTTCGTTCCAGCCCTAGCAACTCCATTACAGGACATAGGCCTCCCTCAATCTTATGATAGGTAGATTGAGTAATAAAAATAAATTTTGAATTACTTTGTAGGTAGGTACTTTAACTTAACTAACTTATGTGTGGCGGGAATTTTGCATGGATTTTAATAAAATCCATTATCTAGGTCAAAAGAGTTTATTGCGCTCGAACAGCTGTTTTAGATTTACGTGTATTATTTAACATAATATTTTTTTTAAATGCTGTTATCTGAGTAGTTTTTATTTGATTTTTGTTATTAAGACTTAGAATAAAATACTTACTTATGTAAGTACCTTCCTAGGTTAGGTACCAAACTGTTTTTATGAATATTAACAATTTTATCTAGATGTCGTTCGTGCAGTAGGCAAAGATTGCAGTAGGCCGATAATCTAATAATAGGGTGTATTGAGTTCGTTTCAGCCCTAGCAACTGCACTGCAGGACATCATAGGCCTCCCTCAATCTTTTATAAGATTGAGTAATAAAAATAAATTTTGAATTATTTTGTAGGTACTTTAAATTAACTATGATGTGGCGGGAATTGTGCATGGATTTAAATAAAATCCATTAACTAGGTCACCAGAGTTCATTGCGCTTAGAGCAGGATAGCGCTCGCTTGCGTGTGTGCGTATGGGTCGTACACGCAAACGCTATCACTGTGTGGATGCCATCAGCTGTGATTACGTGTTAGGGTATTAGAATGAATATCGGCGCGGCGCGCGCCGGCCGCGAAAGCGAGCGCGAGAGTGAAATTAGATTCACTGATGTTTTATTTTTTTTATTGTATTTTTTGTATTATTAGTGTGTTAATTACGTTGGCATGTTCTTAAATTAACGTATAATGACTAAAAAACCTATAAATAAAAAAAAAAAATTATGAAAAAAAAAAATGCCTTTTTTTTTCGATAAATTTGTTCAGTATCGTGGTCTGAATCTCCCCTTTCATTTTTAAATAGTAGTCTAATTACACCCTGTATACTTATGACAATTAAAGGAGTTATAGTTCATTGAACGCGTTGGCAAGCTAGGCAAGCCCGGCAAGCTCGGCAAGCTCGGCAATACCAGCAAGCCAAGCAAGCCGGGCAAGCCCGGCGAACCGGGCAATACCAGCAAGCCAAGCAAGCCCAGCAAGCCGGGCAAGCCCGGCGAGCCAAGCAAGTCGGGCGCATCGAGCTCAACAAGTCGAGCCAGCCTGGCTGGCTCATCGTCCGGACCTCACACTGTCCGCTACACGCTGCTTGTGTAGCGGACAGTGTGAGGTCCGGACGATGAGCCAGCCAGGCTGGCTCGACCGTGCGAGGTCCAGACGACCTGTTTATACATGGATGTTCTTATGAGCTAAAATATAAGTTTTTACTATAAGAAATTTAAAAACAATGGGTAAAAATTCGTGACAGATAAAATATAACATTAATCGTGATTAATGAAGCTTATAAAATTTCTTAAGAGCTAGAAATGTAGTATAATTAGTGAAACTTATAAAATCAACATAATATATATTAAAACGTTTAACAAAAGTTTTATTTATTTATTATTATTTTTTTAATTTATTTATTTTTTTTTTTTTTATTGAAATATTAGTTTTTATTATAAAAACCAACAATGAAACATGGAATTAAAATGGGAGATTTAAAACAGAGATAAAATATAACATAAAATTAAATTTCTTAATAGCTAAAAAGGATCAAATTTAGGATCTAAAAATGGGGTAAGATTTGTTGAACTTAGAAGATAGAAAAAGAGTGGACATTAGTGGTGGGTCGTTGACTATTTTTGCGTAAACAAAACGAGACCGTTTTTTATAATCGGTCAACCAGTTGAAAAAACGGTTGGCGTTTAACTGGTTCGTTCGTTCGTAGTTCAACGAATGAACCAGTTAAACGTCGCGACAGTTTTTTCAACTGGTTGTCCGTCGACTGATTTACGTTAACTGTCGTAAAAGGAACTATGCGTTAAATTAAGTTCGTACTTACATTGAAAAACGAACTGAACATTGTAATTCGTCTATCGTTGTTTTTAATCATCGTTGTTTCTTTAATTTATTATTTTTGAGTGAGCAGTTGAATTGAATAGAATTAATAATCTAGACTTAGAGAATAAAATGAACTTTCACTATAACAGAAGTAATACTTTCGTGCCAAACAAAAAAGCGTTGACCATACGTGTCACGTCATTTAGACAAATTAATTATTTGAAACGAAAACAAACAAACCTATGCCCATTTAAACTGTTTTAGGTCAGTTTGGCTCGAGCGCTAAGGTTAGCTCCGGAATGAACAAACATATATACATCTCTTACACTCTCAAACAACTGAGCGACGGACATCTCGCTTGCGGCTTGTTCGTTAATTTTCGGGTAGTGTTCGTGTCGTTGTCGGTCGTGTACTTAGTTGAATATGTCTTTGTGTTTCGTTCGTTTGCGTTGCGTTTATCTTTGACGTTGAATGAATTGAAAAAACCTGTTCGTAGAAAAAACTACTTTTGCCGTAATAAGAAAACAGTCGACACGTTGGCCGTAGAAAAACAGTTTAAAAAAACGGTTCGTCGATTCAACGCTCACAACTAGTGGACATGTAACAAAATTTCTTAAAAGCTAAAAATGGAGCTAAAAATGTTCTTAAAAACTAAAATATAAGTTTCTGTTATAAGAAACTTACAATGAGACGTGAAATTAAAATGAGACATTTAAAGCAAAGATAAAATATAACATAAAATTAAATTTCTTAATATCTAAAAAGGGATCAAACTTAGGATCTAAAAATAGGGTAAAATTTGTTGAGCTTAAAAGATAGAAAAAGAGTAGAAATGTAACAGAGTTTCTTAAAAGTTAAACATTAGGAATAATTAGTGAGACTATAAATAGCATATGAGATAAAATAAACAACGTATATTAAAACAAGACAACAAACAAAAGAGATAGCAGAAAATCCCCAGGCTCCGAGATTATGTGAAAGTTGTGTGTATTGATGTGGGTCTTAATTATAATGATAGGGTTTGTTGATGATGATGTTTGTTTATGTGTTGTTAATATGTTTTAGATTGGTGATGATGTTGAAGAGGTGACAGTGGAATGTGTCAATGGTGAGAGGAGAAGACATGAACTCAGAGGGGTTGAATGGGTAGGTAGGATTGGGTAGTTTTCTTGCAGCAATAAGATGAATGATTCTAGTTTCTTCAAATTTGGGGCAAGTTTCGATGAGATGGGACAAAGATTGTACGGATATACCATCGCAGGGGCATAAGTTGTCCTGAGTTATTTTAAATCTGTGCAGGTACTCTTTGTGGAAACCATGGTTAGTTAGAAATTGGGTGATTGCAAAATTAGGCTTTACTATGGATATGTAGTTTAGTAGATCTTCGTAGGAGGGAAAGAGTTTTTTAGTGTGTGAGCAGGTGAGGAAAAGTTCATGGCGGGATTTCAGCGATTGTTTTTTGTTGTGATATTTAATTTGACTTATAGGTATTTTATGGAAATCAGGTTGTTTGTGGAGGACAGCTGCAGATTTGGCTGCGTCATCGGCAAGGTCGTTGCCGAGGATGTGAGAGTGTCCTTTTATCCAGAAAAAATCGATTTTTATGTTGTATTGAAGGGTATTATTGATGAGGTGATGAATGTTGACTGCAAAGAGGTTGGTGCTATTAGGGTTACTAAGTTCTATGAGGCTGGATAAGCTGTCCGAGAAGATGAATGTTTTGGGTGGCCTGTTCTCAAGAATCCATTGGCAGGCGTATTGTATTGCTAGCATTTCCGCTTGGAATACTGAGCATAGATCGTGGAGTTTGAGCTTTTTAGTGGTCTTCAGGCCTTGGGGGTTGAATATGACGTAAGCAGCTCCTACACAATCACTATGTCGGCTGCCGTCTGTGTAAATTTGATTACTATTTTGCAGGTCAATTCTTAAGAATTCGGTGTTTGAAGGAATTTCCTTAAAGATTCCTTTTCTAAGAGAGGGATGAAGAAGGGTACAAGGGGGGGGGCGGGTCTTTCAATGGGAATGTCATTCGGAACAAAGCTGGCGTGTCCAAGGAGTTTGGTCTTTTCGTTATCTCCAATTTCGGTTATTTTGGCAGGCAGAGGAGTTAGTTGCGCAATTGAGATGGAGGCTGCTGTGCTTAGTGTTCGAAAGCCTTGGACACATTTAATGGCGAATAATCTTTGTGTTGATAGGCATTTTTTGAGGATGAATTTATGTTTGAGTGCAGATGAGTACCAGATGCCTGCAGCGTAGCAGATAATAGGCTCGATGACGTGAGTGTATATTGTTTTGATGTTTTCAGGGTGAACTCCCCAGGTTGGCCTTGTATAGATGGCCAATTTGTTGAATAGTTTTTTGGCTTTCTCTAGGGTGTGCAATACGTGTTTGGTGAATTTGAGTTTACAGTCTATTATGACTCCAAGGTACTTGAGTTGGTTGGAATACAGTATTCTTTTGCCCTGTATATTGATGTTGCATTTGGAGGATTTGATAGAGAAAGCGGTGAACTGGGATTTTTCAGGTGAGAATTTGAGCTTTATGCTTTCGCCCCATGCTGCAATGATGCTGAGAGCATTGTTTGTTTGAATTTCGAGATTGTTAATGTTGGTTGAGTGTGAAATAAGGAGAATGTCGTCGGCGTACGCTTGTATGTGACATCCCTGGGGAAAGTTTATGAGGAGGTCGTCCAGAAGAAGATTCCAAAGGATGGGGCCACATACTGATCCTTGGATGCATCCCATTGTGGTGGATTTTGAGACGCTGCAGTTTGAGAAATTTAATTCGACGCTGCAGTTGGTGGTGTAGTTGAGTAAGATGTTGTAAATATTCTTAGGGCAATTGACTTCCCTTAACCTCTTAAATATGGCCGGCCACCACGCGGTGTCGAATGCGGACTTGATATCGAGTGAGACGGCAATGGTGTGCTCCTTATTGGTTTTGGCTGTGGTGACAATATTAAGTGCGTTGTTAAGAGCGTTGATGGACGAAGTTAGTAGTTTGAAACCGTATTGGTTTTTGCAATCGAGTTTATTACTATTGAGGTGGAAGATGAGTCTGTTCGTTACGAGTTTTTCTAAAAGTTTTCCGAATACGTTGATGAGACCGATTGATCGGAAGGACGATGTTTCAGTGAAGTTAGTTTTGTTATGTTTTGGTATGATTTTGACTATTGACTTTTTCCAGATGGTGGGGAAGTATTCTAAGGCAAGGCAGCGATTCATGAGGTTGGTGATTAAATCGGGGTAAGCGGTTGCAAATTGGTGGCAAATATCAGACGTGAGATGATCTGAGCCAGGAGCTCGTTTGTGGTTCATGGTTTTGAGACATTCTATGATTTCTTGAGAAGAGAACGGGGGTTCGGGAGTGGTGCTAATCGGTTGACTCATGACAATGCGTAACGCGGACTGTGAGGGAATTGTGTCAGGGGGGTCATAAAGGTTAGGTTAGGTTTTTTTTTTTTCTTTTTTTTTTTGGTTGGAGTGTTCTTGCTGGGAGCGCAGCGCTATTGGGACACACGTTGCTCCCAGCTGTGTTAGTTATTTTGTTTTTGTGGTCATTGTTAATTTGTGTTTAAAAGTGAGTGTCTTATTTGTTTAATGTGTTGTGTTTTGTTTTGTGTGTGTGTGTGTAGTATTTTAAGTGTTAGGGGTGATGGGAGACAGTGTTGGGAATTTTTTATTACAATAATCTCATTTAAATAATATTTTACATTGATATATACTTATGACAATTAAAGGAGTTACAGTAAATTGAACGCGTTGGCAAGCCAGGCAAGCTCGGCAAGCCCGGCAATACCAGCAAGCCAAGCAATCCGGGCAAGCCCGGCGAGCCGGGCAATACCAGCAAGCCAAGCAAGCTCAGCAAGCCGGGCAAGCCCGGCGAGTCAAGCAAGACGGGCAAGCCGGGCAAGCCCGGCGAGCCAAGCAAGCCGGGCAAGTCCGGCGCATCGAGCCCAACAAGTCGAGCCAACCCGGCTGGCTCATCGTCCGGACCTCACACTGTCCGCTACATAAGCAGCGTGTAGCGGACCGTGTGAGGCCCAGACGACCTGTTTGTACATGGATGTTCTTATGAGCTAAAATATAGGTTTTTACTATAAGAAATTTAAAAACAACAGGTAAAAATAGGTGATATAAAACAGATAAAATAAAACATTAAATTAGGGTAAATGAAGCTTATAACATTTCTTAAGATCTAGAAATGTAGTATAATTAGTTTTTTTTTTTTTGTTTATTATTATATATTTTTTTTTTATTATAAAATTAAAATGGGATATTCAAAACAAAGATAAAATATAACATACAATGAAATTTCTTAGTAACAAGATAACAAACAAAAGAGAAAGCATGTAAATCCCCAGACTCCGAGATTAATTCATTCTGATTCTGAGGAAGAAGACGGCATATTAAGGGGTCTAAGGCTTTTGGTGACCCTGAGGAACTGTAGGTTAAGCCCGGTAGTTCCCTTTAGCATTGATCTTGGGGGTCGGTATTCTGGTGGGCAGAGCCTTTGTTGCGTGAGGGCTTTAAAGTAGAAGAATTTTGGGTAGTCAATGTGCCCCTTTGTGATCCCATCATTGTAGTTATGGTGTTTTCTTTTGAAGTGTCGTAAGATGTTGGGTCCAATGAGAAATACACCGCAGAGGACACACTGAGTACCCATTTTGCCCTTTCCCGCACCGAGGCCGGTGGATGCAGGCGATTTTGGTGCTGTGTTGGCCGGTGTGATGACTTTGCTGGGGCCGGCGCGGGGTGAGGATGTAGCTATAGGAGTGGGATTTGGAGAGAGCGTAGGAAAGGAATGGGGGTTGGAGGCGGGCGAGGATGGTTTTGATAGTGGTGCAGCTGGATCTGGGTTTATTATGGAAGGTGAGAGTGGAGTATCCCTCTCCGGCTGGTGTTGCGAAGGTGTTTCTGGTTCTGGTGTTGGTGCTCGAGTAGAGGCGTCGAAGATGGAGGGTTCGAGGGGAGAGAGGAGGTTGGGCAAGGTGGGGAAAGCGGGGTTCAGATGGAGGGTTGGGATGAGTGGAGGGGCTGAGGTGTTTGAGGGGGGGGGGGAGATGAGAAGGGGAGGGAAAAGTGGGTCGGGCCTTGGCGAAGAGCATTTTTTTATATTATTAATTATTATATTCATATTGTTAATTTGGCTCTTCAATTCCCAGATCTCTTTGGCTTGTTCCTTGTTTACCCTTATCAACTCAGCCATTTCCGTGCTTTCTTCTGGGCGGTCCATTTTGTGTGAAGAAGTGCAGAGTATGGGGTAAATGCTTGTATGGCAAGTCAACTTGCTGAGATGCCAGTTGTGTTGCGGAGATGGCCGAGTGAGATTTCTGAGAGTGCAAGTTGTGTTGCCGGGATGGCAACTTGACTTGCTGAGATGCAAGCTGTGTTGCCGAAGAGGCAGAGTCAAATACAGAGAGCAAGTTGCGTTGCCGGGATGGCAAGCTAGATTGCTGGGAGTGCAAGTTGTCTTGCAGGAGCGGCAAGTAAACTTGCAGAAGTGGCTGTTACCTTATCGGAGTTGCAGCAAGTTGCTTGACTTGCCTTGTCTGGATTGCGGCAAGTTGCCTGACTTGCCTGGGTGTTTTTAGGAGCTGCCGTCGTTGACTGAGCAAGTTGTCTTGTTCGACTGGGCTGTGTTAATATAAGCTTACGGCAAGTTAGGGTTTTCCCGTGAGGTGGGAGGGTTTATACGAGTTATGTAAAAGTTGTGTGTATTGATGTGGGTCTTGTTTATAATGATAGGGTTTGTTGATGATGGTGTTTGTTTATGTGTTGTTAATATGTTTTAGATTGGTGATGATATTGAAGAGGTGACAGTGGAATGTGTCAATGGTAAGAGGAGAAGACATGAACTCAGAGGGGTTGAATGGGTAGGTAGGATTGGGTAGTTTTCTTGCAGCAATAAGATGGGTGATTCTAGTTTCTTCAAATTTGGGGCAAGATTCAATGAGATGGGACAAAGATTGTACGGATATACCGTCGCAGGGGCATAAGTTGTCCTGAGTTATTTTGAATCTGTGTAGGTACTCTTTGTGGAAACCATGGTTAGTAAGAAATTGGGTGATTGCAAAATTAGGCTTTACTATGGATATGTAGTTTAGTAGATCTTCGTAGGAGGGAAAGAGTTTTTTAGTGTGTGAGCAGGTGAGGAAAAGTTCATGGCGGGATTTCAGCGATTGTTTTTTGTTGTGATATTTAATTTGACTTATAGGTATTTTATAGAAATCAGGTTGTTTATGTAGGACAGCTGCAGATTTGGCTGCATCATCGGCGAGGTCGTTGCCGAGGATGTGAGAGTGTCCTTTTATCCAGAAAAAATCGATTTTTATGTTATATTGAAGGGTGTACGTGCAAAAAAGGGCTGTACGTGCAATATATAAAATGAAACCACGTGACTCCCTCAAAGAAAAATTCAAAGAGATTAACATTCTAACTGTAATCTCACAGTACATTTTTGAGAACTTGATGTTCACCCACAAGAATAAGCACTTGTTTTTAAGAAAAAGTGACGTACATAGTATTATTTAAATCATTTATTAAGAGAAGTCTAATGAAAAAAGCGTATTACTCTATAAATGATTATATAAAGGTTGATGCAGCTTGGATAGATGTTGCTTAGTTCCACAGTAACAGGCTCTAATAATTCTGGTTGACCAGGACTGATATGCTCATGTTATAATAGCTTCCTTATATGACAAACATTTTTTTTTATTGTAAATGTTAAACTTATAATAGTTACCTATAAATAAGAACTCCAAAATTGTAATAACTACAAAATTGTAATAACTGATATAGCTGTGTTGTTCTATTCGCTTCTCAACTCAGTATAAAACATTGAAGCGAACTGTCAAGACAATGTTATTTCCTTGATATTTGTTATTTACGCAATTTAGTTTTATTAATTTTAAGTTGACCTGTCCATGTAGGCTATGTGCTTCTAAGGAAATAAACGTTTTGACTTTGACTTTTGACTTTGGTGTTATTGATGAGGTGATGAATGTTGACTGCAAAGAGGTTGGTGCTATTAGGGTTACTAAGTTCTATGAGGCTGGATAAGCTGTCCGAGAAGATGAATGTTTTGGGTGGCCTGTTCTCAAGAATCCATTGGCAGGCGTATTGTATTGCTAGCATTTCCGCTTGGAATACTGAGCATAGATCGTGGAGTTTGAGCTTTTTAGTGGTCTTCAGGCCTTGGGGGTTGAATATGACGTAAGCAGCTCCTACACAATCACTATGTCGGCTGCCGTCTGTGTAAATTTGATGACTATTTTGCAGATCAATTCTTAAGAATTCGGTGTTTGAAGGAATTTCCTTGAAGGTGATTCCTTTTCTAAGAGAGGGATGAAGAAGGGTACAAGGGGGGGGGCGGGTCTTTCAATGGGAATGTCATTCGGAACAAAGCTGGCGTGTCCAAGGAGTTTGGTCTTTTCGTTATCTCCAATTTCGGTTATTTTGGCAGGCAGAGGAGTTAGTTGCGCAATTGAGATGGAGGCTGCTGTGCTTAGTGTTCGAAAGCCTTGGACACATTTAATGGCGAATAATCTTTGTGTGGATAAGCATTTTTTGAGGATGAATTTATGTTTGAGTGCAGATGAGTATTGATGTTTTCAGGGTGAACTCCCCAGGTTGGCCTTGTATAGATGGCCAATTTGTTGAATAGTTTTTTGGCTTTCTCTAGGGTGTGCAATACGTGTTTGGTGAATTTGAGTTTACAGTCTATTATGACTCCAAGGTACTTGAGTTGGTTGGAATACAGTATACATTTGCCCTGAATATTGATGTTGCATTTGGAGGATTTGATAGAGAAAGCGGTGAACTGGGATTTTTGGGGTGAGAACTTGAGCTTTATGCTTTTGCCCCATGCTGCGATGATACTGAGAGCGTTATTTGTTTGAGTTTCGAGAGTGTTGATGTTGGTTGAGTGCGAAATAAGGAGAATATCGTCGGCGTACGCTTGTATGTGACTTCCCTGGGGAAAGTTTTTGATGAGGAGGTCGTCCAGAAGAAGATTCCAAAGGATGGGGCCACATACTGATCCTTGGATGCATCCCATAGTGGTGGATTTTGAGACGCTGCAGTTTGAGAAATTTAATTCGACGCTGCGGTTGGTGGTGTAATTGAGTAAGATGTTGTAAATATTCTTGGGACAATTGACTTCCCTTAACCTCTTAAATATGGCCGGCCACCACGCGGTGTCGAATGCGGACTTGATATCGAGTGAGACGGCAATGGTGTGCTCCTTATTGGTTTTGGCTGTGGTGACAATATTAAGTGCGTTGTTAAGAGCGTTGATGGACGATGTTTGTAGTTTGAAACCGTATTGGTTTTTGCAATCAAGTTTATTACTATTGAGGTGGAAGGTGAGTCTGTTCGTTACGAGTTTTTCTAAAAGTTTTCCGAATACGTTGATGAGACCAATTGGTCGGAAGGACGATGTTTCGGTGAAGTTAGTTTTGTTATGTTTTGGTATGATTTTGACTATTGACTTTTTCCAGATAGTGGGGAAGTGTTCTAAGGCAAGGCAGCGATTCATGAGGTTGGTGATTAAATCGGGGTAAGCGGTTGCAAATTGGAGGCAAATATCAGACGTGAGATGATCTGAGCCAGGAGCTCGTTTGTGGTTCATGGTTTTGAGACATTCTATGATTTCTTGAGAAGAAAACGGGGGTTCGGGAGTGGTGCTAATCGGTTGACTCATGGCAATGCGTAACGCGGACTGTGAGGGAGTTGTGTCAGGGGGGTCATCAGGGTAGAACTTGTTTAGTAGAGCTTTAGCGGTGTCTGTAGTGTCTGTTGTGTGTGTGCCGTCGTCTAACTTAAGGGTGGAGGGTGGTTGTGTTAGAGGTTTGGTTTTGATGAGCCTATTAGTTATCGACCATACGTCTTCTTTCTTTTGGGCGTTACAGAATTCCTTGAAATTTTCGGTGGAGGCTGAGCATATGGCGTCTGCGTATTTCTTTTTGAGCGTGTTTCTTTCAATGAGGATGTCGGTAAGTGGGAGTTTGCGACGTTTTAGTTTAATGAGTTTGTGGTGATTTTGTATTACTTCTAGTTTGAGTGTGTTAAGTTCATCGTTCCACCATGGAGGACGTGTTGGGCGTTTTGATGCTCTGGGTAGGACTTTGTCACAGGCGTGATGTAATGCTTGCGTCAAGTTTATAGTATAATCATCTAGTTCGCTGGCTGTTAAGTGGCTGATGTTGTTTGAAAGGGGGTTTAAGTGTTTACCTACTTCTGTGGAGAATCTTTCAGCTAGTTGTGTGCTCCATATGAGTGTGGATGTGTTGTATTTGAAGGTGGATAGTTTGACATATGCATGACTTATGCAAATGTTAGAGTTGGAGAACTTGGACATTCCGATGGCACTAAAGGCTTTGTTATTAAGTAGTATCAGCGATTTGGTGGGCCTAGCTGAAGGAAATAGATAAGTGAGGTAGCCGGGGATGTTACTGTGTAGGGTGTCGCGGTTGCCGAGGTAGGGTTCTGTTATGCAAATGAGATCTGGAGAGGTATCGTGAATGTGATTGAGGAGCTAATGGAATGCGTTTCTGCTTCGACCTAGGTTTACTTGCAAAATTTTAAGGGGATTAGAGGCCATAGTTGACGCGCTGTTGAATTTTGTTTTTCATGGATGTCAAACGAGGACAGAGGGTGGCGTGGAGGTGGCGCCGTGGGCGGAACTTTTATTGGTTATGTTATGTTTATCGTTGAATTGCGTGCAATTGAGACATTTAGCTTTGGTGGGATCGGCTTTGACCGGGCAGTCTTTGTAGATATGTGATGTGGAGGAACAGTGGGAACATGCCGAGTGGTCGTTGTTGCATCGGTTTTTGGTGTGTCCAAATTGTAGGCATTTAAAACATTGTAGCAGGGGAATGTGGTTTGATACGTGAACTCTTTGGTGATTAATGTTGATGTGGCCTGCGTCTATGACAGCTTTCCAAATAGAGGGAGTGGTGACAAAAACAGCATTGTACAGGTTTTCATTTCTGTTGCGCTGGATGAATTTTAAAGAAATGTCATCCCAAGCCAAAAGGGCTTTTTTGACGGGATCGTTCTGTTTGCATATGGTGTCAGTGAGGGTTTCAGTTGAGATATGCTTTGATATGCCTTTAAGTGTGAACATAGGTTTAAGGCTGGTGGCTGGTCTAGCAGTGACCTCGGAGCCTGGAGCAACTATTTTCTCAAGGACGGCATCTACATGTTCAGGTTTTTCAAATTCTGCTATAATTTTGTAGTTTGAGGAGAGTTTAATGTTAGCAGGAGCAAAGTTGGTATCTGTGAAGCAGACGCTCTTCCTCCAGGCCTTGAGAGTGTCAGAGTGGTTGGTGACCTCGCCTTTTGGCGATATTACAATAGCAGGCCTGTAGGATTGAGCAGAGTTAGGTCTAGCACTTACAGCTGGGGTTTTCTTGGGATGATCTGCGGCGCTGAGAGTTGGACGTTCCAGTTCCAGTAGAGAAGGAGAGGTGGTGTGGAGCGTTTGAAGCATGGAGACACTTTTGTTAATAAGCTTCTTGATGTCTTGAAGTTCAGAGTCCATTTTGTCCTGTAGAGCTTCGATTGAATGCTGCTTTGGAGGATGGTCCGCTTTAATGCCTTCCGTGGGGCCGCTGGTGAAGGTTTGAGCTGATGACACGAGTTTGTAACATATTTTCAGGATTTGTTCCTTATTTACTTTGGTTAGGCTCTTGCCTTCTTTGAGTAAGTGTTTTATTTTCCCAGCTTGGCTGATGACTTCCTCAGAGAAAGCATCTTTGGGAGTGCTCTCTAGTGGGTTCATGGAGTCTTCTGTTTCCGATAGGTAAAGATGGAAGCTTGAATTGCGGGGGTCAGAGCTCGAGTCCTGTGATGAACTGGGAGTCGGTGATGGTTCCAGGCTGGAGCTGGCTGCATTGATGCTTTGAGGTGGGTCCTCAGGGTTAAGAGTTGGTGGGTTGTTTGTGGGTCGGGCTGACGGCTGGCGTACAGGTGAGCGAGCGATAGGCATGTTGGCAAGTTATTTGGACAACTTGCTGGTGAGCAAGCTGGCTTGCTGAAACTGCAGATGTGGCAAGATGGCTTGCAGAAACTTGCTGTGGAGCCAGCTGACTTGCTGCAACTTGCGGATGTGGCAAGCTGGCTTGCAGAAACTTGCTGTGAAGCAAGCTGACTTGCCGCAACTTGCGGATGTGGCAAGCTGGCTTGCATAAACTTGCTGTGGAGCAAGCTGACTTGCTGCAACTTGCGGATGTGGCAAGCTGGCTTGCAGAAACTTGCTGTGGAGCAAGCTGACTTGCTGCAACTTGCTGATGTGGCAAGCTGGCTTGCAGAAACTTGCTGTGGAGCCAGCTGACTTGCTGCAACTTGCGGATGCGGCAAGCTGGCTTGCAGAAACTTGCTGTGGAGCAAGCTGACTTGCTGCAACTTGCGGATGTGGCAAGCTGGCTTGCAGAAACTTGCTGTGGAGCAAGCTGACTTGCGGCAACTTGCGTATGCGGCAAGCTGGCTTGCAGAACTTGCTTGAAATGGTGAGGCGGCAAGTGACTTGCTGAAAGAGCAAGTAAGGCAACTTGCACGTCCGATCGCGGCGGCGGCTGGACGGTGACTGGTTAGGTTAGGTTAGGGGTTAGGTAAGGTTAGGTTAGGTTAGGTTAGGTTAGGTTAGGCGTACAGGTGAGCGAGCGATAGGCATGTTGGCAAGTTATTTGGACAACTTTCTGGTGAGCAAGCTGGCTTGCTGAAACTGCAGATGTGGCAAGATGGCTTGAAGAAACTTGCTGTGGAGCCAGCTGACTTGCTGCAACTTGCGGATGTGGCAAGCTGGCTTGCAGAAACTTGCTGTGGAGCAAGCTGACTTGCTGCAACTTGCGGATGTGGCAAGCTGGCTTGCAGAAGCTTGCTGTGGAGCCAGCTGACTTGCTGCAACTTGCGGATGCGGCAAGCTGGCTTGCAGAAACTTGCTGTGGAGCAAGCTGGCTTGCAGAAACTTACTGTGGAGCAAGCTGACTTGCTGCAACTTGCAGATGTGGCAA
The DNA here is from genome assembly GCA_929108375.1 of Gymnoscelis rufifasciata. Classification (NCBI taxonomy): domain Eukaryota; kingdom Metazoa; phylum Arthropoda; class Insecta; order Lepidoptera; family Geometridae; genus Gymnoscelis; species Gymnoscelis rufifasciata. The sequence goes on from OV815321.1 coordinate 13,957,356, forward strand.
GCTGGCTTGCAGAAACTTGCTGTGGAGCCAGCTGACTTGCTGCAACTAGCGGATGCGGCAAGCTGGCTCGCAGAAACTTGCTGTGGAGCAAGCTGACTTGCGGCAACTTGCGGATGTGGCAAGCTGGCTTGCAGAAACTTGCTGTGGAGCAAGCTGACTTGCTGCAACTTGCGGATGTGGCAAGCTGGCTTGCAGAAACTTGCTGTGGAGCCAGCTGACTTGCTGCAACTTGCGGATGCGGCAAGCTGGCTTGCAGAAACTTGCTGTGGAGCAAGCTGACTTGCTGCAACTTGCGGATGTGGCAAGCTGGCTTGCAGAAACTTGCTGTGGAGCCAGCTGACTTGCTGCAACTTGCGGATGCGGCAAGCTGGCTTGCAGAAACTTGCTGTGGAGCAAGCTGACTTGCGGCAACTTGCGTATGCGGCAAGCTGGCTTGCAGAACTTGCTTGAAATGGTGAGGCGGCAAGTGACTTGCTGAAAGAGCAAGTAAGGCAACTTGCACGTCCGATCGCGGCGGCGGCTGGACGGTGACTGGTTAGGTTAGGTTAGAGGTTAGGTAAGGTTAGGTTAGGTTAGGTTAGGTAAGGCGTACAGGTGAGCGAGCGATAGGCATGTTGGCAAGTTATTTGGACAACTTGCTGGTGAGCAAGCTGGCTTGCTGAAACTGCAGATGTGGCAAGATGGCTTGCAGAAACTTGCTGTGGAGCCAGCTGACTTGCTGCAACTTGCGGATGTGGCAAGCTGGCTTGCAGAAACTTGCTGTGGAGCCAGCTGACTTGCTGCAACTTGCGGATGCGGCAAGCTGGCTTGCAGAAACTTGCTGTGGAGCAAGCTGACTTGCTGCAACTTGCGGATGCGGCAAGCTGGCTTGCAGAAACTTGCTGTGGAGCAAGCTGACTTGCCGCAACTTGCGGATGTGGCAAGCTGGCTTGCAGAAACTTGCTGTGGAGCCAGCTGACTTGCGGCAACTTGCGTATGCGGCAAGCTGGCTTGCAGAACTTGCTTGAAATGGTGAGGCGGCAAGTGACTTGCTGAAAGAGCAAGTAAGGCAACTTGCACGTCCGATCGCGGCGGCGGCTGGACGGTGACTGGTTAGGTTAGGTTAGGGGTTAGGTAAGGTTAGGTTAGGTTAGGTTAGGCGTACAGGTGAGCGAGCGATAGGCATGTTGGCAAGTTATTTGGACAACTTGCTGGTGAGCAAGCTGGCTTGCTGAAACTGCAGATGTGGCAAGATGGCTTGCAGAAACTTGCTGTGGAGCCAGCTGACTTGCTGAAACTTGCGGATGTGGCAAGCTGGCTTGCAGAAACTTGCTGTGGAGCCAGCTGACTTGCTGCAACTTGCGGATGCGGCAAGCTGGCTTGCAGAAACTTGCTGTGGAGCAAGCTGACTTGCCGCAACTTGCGGATGTGGCAAGCTGGCTTGCAGAAACTTGCTGTGGAGCAAGCTGAATTGCTGCAACTTGCGGATGTGGCAAGCTGGCTTGCAGAAACTTGCTGTGGAGCCAGCTGACTTGCTGCAACTTGCGGATGCGGCAAGCTGGCTTGCAGAAACTTGCTGTGAAGCAAGCTGACTTGCCGCAACTTGCGGATGTGGCAAGCTGGCTTGCAGAAACTTGCTGTGGAGCAAGCTGACTTGCTGCAACTTGCGGATGTGGCAAGCTGGCTTGCAGAAACTTGCTGTGGAGCAAGCTGACTTGCTGCAACTTGCGAATGTGGCAAGCTGGCTTGCAGAAGCTTGCTGTGGAGCAAGCTGACTTGCTGCAACTTGCGGATGTGGCAAGCTGGCTTGCAGAAACTTGCTGTGGAGCAAACTGACTTGCTGCAACTTGCAGATGTGGCAAGCTGGCTTGCAGAAACTTGCTGTGGAGCCAGCTGACTTGCTGCAACTTGCGGATGCGGCAAGCTGGCTTGCAGAAACTTGCTGTGGAGCAAGCTGACTTGCGGCAACTTGCGTATGCGGCAAGCTGGCTTGCAGAACTTGCTTGAAATGGTGAGGCGGCAAGTGACTTGCTGAAAGAGCAAGTAAGGCAACTTGCACGTCCGATCGCGGCGGCGGCTGGACGGTGACTGGTTAGGTTAGGTTAGGGGTTAGGTAAGGTTAGGTTAGGTAAGGTTAGGTAAGGCGTACAGGTGAGCGAGCGATAGGCATGTTGGCAAGTTATTTGGACAACTTGCTGGTGAGCAAGCTGGCTTGCTGAAACTGCAGATGTGGCAAGATGGCTTGCAGAAACTTGCTGTGGAGCCAGCTGACTTGCTGCAACTTGCGGATGTGGCAAGCTGGCTTGCAGAAACTTGCTGTGGAGCCAGCTGACTTGCTGCAACTTGCGGATGCGGCAAGCTGGCTTGCAGAAACTTGCTGTGGAGCAAGCTGACTTGCCGCAACTTGCGGATGTGGCAAGCTGGCTTGCAGAAACTTGCTGTGGAGCAAGCTGACTTGCTGCAACTTGCGGATGTGGCAAGCTGGCTTGCAGAAACTTGCTGTGGAGCCAGCTGACTTGCTGCAACTTGCGGATGCTGCAAGCTGGCTTGCAGAAACTTGCCGTGGAGCAAGCTGACTTGCTGCAACTTGCGGATGTGGCAAGCTGGCTTGCAGAAACTTGCTGTGGAGCCAGCTGACTTGCTGCAACTTGCGGATGCGGCAAGCTGGCTTGCAGAAACTTGCTGTGGAGCAAGCTGACTTGCCGCAACTTGCGGATGTGGCAAGCTGGCTTGCAGAAACTTGCTGTGGAGCAAGCTGACTTGCTGCAACTTGCAGATGTGGCAAGCTGGCTTGCAGAAACTTGCTGTGGAGCCAGCTGACTTGCTGCAACTTGCGGATGCGGCAAGCTGGCTTGCAGAAACTTGCTGCGGAGCAAGCTGACTTGCGGCAACTTGCGTATGCGGCAAGCTGGCTTGCAGAACTTGCTTGAAATGGTGAGGCGGCAAGTGACTTGCTGAAAGAGCAAGTAAGGCAACTTGCACGTCCGACCGCGGCGGCGGCTGGACGGTGACTGGTTAGGTACGGTTAGGGGTTAGGTAAGGTTAGGTAAGGTTAGGTTAGGTTAGGTTAGGCGTAAAGGTGAGCGAGCGATAGGCATGTTGGCAAGTTATTTGGACAACTTGCTGGTGAGCAGAAACTTGCTGTGGAGCCAGCTGACTTGCTGCAACTTGCGGATGCGGCAAGCTGGCTTGCAGAAACTTGCTGCGGAGCAAGCTGACTTGCGGCAACTTGCGTATGCGGCAAGCTGGCTTGCAGAACTTGCTTGAAATGGTGAGGCGGCAAGTGACTTGCTGAAAGAGCAAGTAAGGCAACTTGCACGTCCGACCGCGGCGGCGGCTGGACGGTGACTGGTTAGGTTAGGTTAGGGGTTAGGTAAGGTTAGGTAAGGTTAGGTTAGGTTAGGTTAGGCGTACAGGTGAGCGAGCGATAGGCATGTTGGCAAGTTATTTGGACAACTTGCTGGTGAGCAAGCTGGCTTGCTGAAACTGCAGATGTGGCAAGATGGCTTGCAGAAACTTGCTGTGGAGCCAGCTGACTTGCTGCAACTTGCGGATGCGGCAAGCTGGCTTGCAGAAACTTGCTGTGGAGCAAGCTGACTTGCCGCAACTTGCGGATGTGGCAAGCTGGCTTGCAGAAACTTGCTGTGGAGCAAGCTGACTTGCTGCAACTTGCAGATGTGGCAAGCTGGCTTGCAGAAACTTGCTGTGGAGCCAGCTGACTTGCTGCAACTTGCGGATGCGGCAAGCTGGCTTGCAGAAACTTGCTGCGGAGCAAGCTGACTTGCGGCAACTTGCGTATGCGGCAAGCTGGCTTGCAGAACTTGCTTGAAATGGTGAGGCGGCAAGTGACTTGCTGAAAGAGCAAGTAAGGCAACTTGCACGTCCGACCGCGGCGGCGGCTGGACGGTGACTGGTTAGGTTAGGTTAGGGGTTAGGTAAGTTTAGGTAAGGTTAGGTTAGGTTAGGTTAGGCGTAAAGGTGAGCGAGCGATAGGCATGTTGGCAAGTTATTTGGACAACTTGCTGGTGAGCAAGCTGGCTTGCTGAAACTGCAGATGTGGCAAGATGGCTTGCAGAAACTTGCTGTGGAGCCAGCTGACTTGCTGCAACTTGCGGATGTGGCAAGCTGGCTTGCAGAAACTTGCTGTGGAGCAAGCTGACTTGCTGCAACTTGCGGATGTGGCAAGCTGGCTTGCAGAAACTTGCTGTGGAGCAAGCTGACTTGCTGCAACTTGCAGATGCGGCAAGATGGCTTGCAGAAACTTGCTGTGGAGCAAGCTGACTGACTTGCTGCAACTTGCAGATGTGGCAAGCTGGCTTGCAGAAACTTGCTGTGGAACCAGCTGACTTGCTGCAACTTGCGGATGCGGCAAGCTGGCTTGCAGAAACTTGCTGTGGAGCAAGCTGACTTGCCGCAACTTGCGGATGTGGCAAGCTGGCTTGCAGAAACTTGCTGTGGAGCAAGCTGACTTGCTGCAACTTTCGGATGTGGCTAGCTGGCTTGCAGAAACTTGCTGTGGAGCAAGCTGACTTGCTGCAACTTGCAGATGTGGCAAGCTGGCTTGCAGAAACTTGCTGTGGAGCCAGCTGACTTGCTGCAACTTGCGGATGCGGCAAGCTGGCTCGCAGAAACTTGCTGTGGAGCAAGCTGACTTGCGGCAACTTGCGTATGCGGCAAGCTGGCTTGCAGAACTTGCTTGAAATGGTGAGGCGGCAAGTGACTTGCTGAAAGAGCAAGTAAGGCAACTTGCACGTCCGACCGTGGCGGCGGCTGGACGGTGACTGGTTAGGTTAGGTTAGGGGTTAGGTAAGGTTAGGTTAGGTTAGGTTAGGTTAGGTTAGGCGTAAAGGTGAGCGAGCGATAGGCATGTTGGCAAGTTATTTGGACAACTTGCTGGTGAGCAAGCTGGCTTGCTGAAACTGCAGATGTGGCAAGATGGCTTGCAGAAACTTGCTGTGGAGCAAGCTGACTTGCTGCAACTTGCGGATGTGGCAAGCTGGCTTGCAGAAACTTGCTGTGGAGCCAGCTGACTTGCTGCAACTTGCGGATGCGGCAAGCTGGCTTGACTTGCGGCAACTTGCGTATGCGGCAAGCTGGCTTGCAGAACTTGCTTGAAATGGTGAGGCGGCAAGTGACTTGCTGAAAGAGCAAGTAAGGCAACTTGCACGTCCGATCGCGGCGGCGGCTGGACGGTGACTGGTTAGGTTAGGTTAGGGGTAAGGTAAGGTTAGGTTAGGTTAGGTAAGGTTAGGCGTACAGGTGAGCGAGCGATAGGCATGTTGGCAAGTAATTTGGACAACTTGCTGGTGAGCAAGCTGGCTTGCTGAAACTGCAGATGTGGCAAGATGGCTTGCAGAAACTTGCTGTGGAGCCAGCTGACTTGCTGCAACTTGCGGATGTGGCAAGCTGGCTTGCAGAAACTTGCTGTGGAGCAAGCTGACTTGCTGCAACTTGCGGATGTGGCAAGCTGGCTTGCAGAAGCTTGCTGTGGAGCCAGCTGACTTGCTGCAACTTGCGGATGCGGCAAGCTGGCTTGCAGAAACTTGCTGTGGAGCAAGCTGACTTGCCGCAACTTGCGGATGTGGCAAGCTGGCTTGCAGAAACTTGCTGTGGAGCAAGCTGACTTGCTGCAACTTGCGGATGCTGCAAGCTGGCTTGCAGAAACTTGCTGTGGAGCAAGCTGACTTGCCGCAACTTGCGGATGTGGCAAGCTGGCTTGCAGAAACTTGCTTTGGAGCCAGCTGACTTGCTGCAACTTGCGGATGTGGCAAGCTGGCTTGCAGAAACTTGCTGTGGAGCAAGCTGACTTGCTGCAACTTGCGGATGTGGCAAGCTGGCTTGCAGAAACTTGCTTTGGAGCCAGCTGACTTGCTGCAACTTGCGGATGCGGCAAGCTGGCTTGCAGAAACTTGCTGTGGAGCAAGCTGACTTGCCGCAACTTGCGGATGTGGCAAGCTGGCTTGCAGAAACTTGCTGTGGAGCAAGCTGACTGACTTGCTGCAACTTTTAGATGTGGCAAGCTGGCTTGCAGAAACTTGCTGTGGAGCCAGCTGACTTGCTGCAACTTGCGGATGCGGCAAGCTGGCTTGCAGAAACTTGCTGTGGAGCAAGCTGACTTGCCGCAACTTGCGGATGTGGCAAGCTGGCTTGCAGAAACTTGCTGTGGAGCAAGCTGACTTGCTGCAACTTGCGGATGTGGCTAGCTGGCTTGCAGAAACTTGCTGTGGAGCAAGCTGACTTGCTGCAACTTGCAGATGTGGCAAGCTGGCTTGCAGAAACTTGCTGTGGAGCCAGCTGACTTGCTGCAACTTGCGGATGCGGCAAGCTGGCTCGCAGAAACTTGCTGTGGAGCAAGCTGACTTGCGGCAACTTGCGTATGCGGCAAGCTGGCTTGCAGAACGTGCTTGAAATGGTGAGGCGGCAAGTGACTTGCTGAAAGAGCAAGTAAGGCAACTTGCACGTCCGACCGTGGCGGCGGCTGGACGGTGACTGGTTAGGTTAGGTTAGGGGTTAGGTAAGGTTAGGTTAGGTTAGGTTAGGTTAGGTTAGGCGTAAAGGTGAGCGAGCGATAGGCATGTTGGCAAGTTATTTGGACAACTTGCTGGTGAGCAAGCTGGCTTGCTGAAACTGCAGATGTGGCAAGATGGCTTGCAGAAACTTGCTGTGGAGCAAGCTGACTTGCTGCAACTTGCGGATGTGGCAAGCTGGCTTGCAGAAACTTGCTGTGGAGCCAGCTGACTTGCTGCAACTTGCGGATGCGGCAAGCTGGCTTGACTTGCGGCAACTTGCGTATGCGGCAAGCTGGCTTGCAGAACTTGCTTGAAATGGTGAGGCGGCAAGTGACTTGCTGAAAGAGCAAGTAAGGCAACTTGCACGTCCGATCGCGGCGGCGGCTGGACGGTGACTGGTTAGGTTAGGTTAGGGGTAAGGTAAGGTTAGGTTAGGTTAGGTAAGGTTAGGCGTACAGGTGAGCGAGCGATAGGCATGTTGGCAAGTAATTTGGACAACTTGCTGGTGAGCAAGCTGGCTTGCTGAAACTGCAGATGTGGCAAGATGGCTTGCAGAAACTTGCTGTGGAGCCAGCTGACTTGCTGCAACTTGCGGATGTGGCAAGCTGGCTTGCAGAAACTTGCTGTGGAGCAAGCTGACTTGCTGAAACTTGCGGATGTGGCAAGCTGGCTTGCAGAAGCTTGCTGTGGAGCCAGCTGACTTGCTGCAACTTGCGGATGCGGCAAGCTGGCTTGCAGAAACTTGCTGTGGAGCAAGCTGACTTGCCGCAACTTGCGGATGTGGCAAGCTGGCTTGCAGAAACTTGCTGTGGAGCAAGCTGACTTGCTGCAACTTGCGGATGCTGCAAGCTGGCTTGCAGAAACTTGCTGTGGAGCAAGCTGACTTGCCGCAACTTGCGGATGTGGCAAGCTGGCTTGCAGAAACTTGCTTTGGAGCCAGCTGACTTGCTGCAACTTGCGGATGTGGCAAGCTGGCTTGCAGAAACTTGCTGTGGAGCAAGCTGACTTGCTGCAACTTGCGGATGTGGCAAGCTGGCTTGCAGAAACTTGCTTTGGAGCCAGCTGACTTGCTGCAACTTGCGGATGCGGCAAGCTGGCTTGCAGAAACTTGCTGTGGAGCAAGCTGACTTGCCGCAACTTGCGGATGTGGCAAGCTGGCTTGCAGAAACTTGCTGTGGAGCAAGCTGACTGACTTGCTGCAACTTTTAGATGTGGCAAGCTGGCTTGCAGAAACTTGCTGTGGAGCCAGCTGACTTGCTGCAACTTGCGGATGCGGCAAGCTGGCTTGCAGAAACTTGCTGTGGAGCAAGCTGACTTGCCGCAACTTGCGGATGTGGCAAGCTGGCTTGCAGAAACTTGCTGTGGAGCAAGCTGACTTGCTGCAACTTGCGGATGTGGCTAGCTGGCTTGCAGAAACTTGCTGTGGAGCAAGCTGACTTGCTGCAACTTGCAGATGTGGCAAGCTGGCTTGCAGAAACTTGCTGTGGAGCCAGCTGACTTGCTGCAACTTGCGGATGCGGCAAGCTGGCTCGCAGAAACTTGCTGTGGAGCAAGCTGACTTGCGGCAACTTGCGTATGCGGCAAGCTGGCTTGCAGAACTTGCTTGAAATGGTGAGGCGGCAAGTGACTTGCTGAAAGAGCAAGTAAGGCAACTTGCACGTCCGACCGTGGCGGCGGCTGGACGGTGACTGGTTAGGTTAGGTTAGGGGTTAGGTAAGGTTAGGTTAGGTTAGGTTAGGTTAGGCGTAAAGGTGAGCGAGCGATAGGCATGTTGGCAAGTTATTTGGACAACTTGCTGGTGAGCAAGCTGGCTTGCTGAAACTGCAGATGTGGCAAGATGGCTTGCAGAAACTTGCTGTGGAGCAAGCTGACTTGCTGCAACTTGCGGATGTGGCAAGCTGGCTTGCAGAAACTTGCTGTGGAGCCAGCTGACTTGCTGAAACTTGCGGATGCGGCAAGCTGGCTTGACTTGCGGCAACTTGCGTATGCGGCAAGCTGGCTTGCAGAACTTGCTTGAAATGGTGAGGCGGCAAGTGACTTGCTGAAAGAGCAAGTAAGGCAACTTGCACGTCCGATCGCGGCGGCGGCTGGACGGTGACTGGTTAGGTTAGGTTAGGGGTAAGGTAAGGTTAGGTTAGGTTAGGTTAGGTTAGGCGTAAAGGTGAGCGAGCGATAGGCATGTTGGCAAGTTATTTGGACAACTTGCTGGTGAGCAAGCTGGCTTGCTGAAACTGCAGATGTGGCAAGATGGCTTGCAGAAACTTGCTGTGGAGCAAGCTGACTTGCTGCAACTTGCGGATGTGGCAAGCTGGCTTGCAGAAACTTGCTGTGGAGCCAGCTGACTTGCTGAAACTTGCGGATGCGGCAAGCTGGCTTGACTTGCGGCAACTTGCGTATGCGGCAAGCTGGCTTGCAGAACTTGCTTGAAATGGTGAGGCGGCAAGTGACTTGCTGAAAGAGCAAGTAAGGCAACTTGCACGTCCGATCGCGGCGGCGGCTGGACGGTGACTGGTTAGGTTAGGTTAGGGGTAAGGTAAGGTTAGGTTAGGTTAGGTTAGGTTAGGCGTAAAGGTGAGCGAGCGATAGGCATGTTGGCAAGTTATTTGGACAACTTGCTGGTGAGCAAGCTGGCTTGCTGAAACTGCAGATGTGGCAAGATGGCTTGCAGAAACTTGCTGTGGAGCCAGCTGACTTGCTGCAACTTGCGGATGTGGCAAGCTGGCTTGCAGAAACTTGCTGTGGAGCAAGCTGACTTGCTGAAACTTGCGGATGTGGCAAGCTGGCTTGCAGAAGCTTGCTGTGGAGCCAGCTGACTTGCTGCAACTTGCGGATGTGGTAAGCTGGCTTGCAGAAACTTGCTGTGGAGCAAGCTGACTTGCTGCAACTTGCGGATGTGGCAAGCTGGCTTGCAGAAACTTGCTGTGGAGCAAGCTGACTTGCTGCAACTTGCGGATGTGGCAAGCTGGCTTGCAGAAACTTGCTGTGGAGCCAGCTGACTTGCTGCAACTTGCGGATGCGGCAAGCTGGCTTGCAGAAACTTGCTGTGGAGCAAGCTGACTTGCCGCAACTAGCGGATGTGGCAAGCTGGCTTGCAGAAACTTGCTGTAGAGCAAGCTGACTTGCTGCAACTTGCGGATGTGGCAAGCTGGCTTGCAGAAACTTGCTGTGGAGCAAGCTGACTTGCTGCAACTTGCAGATGTGGCAAGCTGGCTTGCAGAAACTTGCTGTGGAGCCAGCTGACTTGCTGCAACTTGCGGATGCGGCAAGCTGGCTTGCAGAAACTTGCTGTGGAGCAAGCTGACTTGCGGCAACTTGCGTATGCGGCAAGCTGGCTTGCAGAACTTGCTTGAAATGGTGAGGCGGCAAGTGACTTGCTGAAAGAGCAAGTAAGGCAACTTGCACGTCCGATTGCGGCGGCGGCTGGACGGTGACTGGTTAGGTTAGGTTAGGGGTAAGGTAAGGTTAGGTTAGGTTAGGTTAGGTTAGGTTAGGCGTACAGGTGAGCGAGCGATAGGCATGTTGGCAAGTTATTTGGACAACTTGCTGGTGAGCAAGCTGGCTTGCTAAAACTGCAGATGTGGCAAGATGGCTTGCAGAAACTTGCTGTGGAGCCAGCTGACTTGCTGCAACTTGCGGATGTGGCAAGCTGGCTTGCAGAAACTTGCTGTGGAGCAAGCTGACTTGCTGAAACTTGCGGATGTGGCAAGCTGGCTTGCAGAAGCTTGCTGTGGAGCCAGCTGACTTGCTGCAACTTGCGGATGCGGCAAGTTGGCTTGCAGAAACTTGCTGTGGAGCAAGCTGACTTGCCGCAACTTGCGGATGTGGCAAGCTGGCTTGCAGAAACTTGCTGTGGAGCAAGCTGACTTGCTGCAACTTGCGGATGTGGCTAGCTGGCTTGCAGAAACTTGCTGTGGAGCAAGCTGACTTGCTGCAACTTGCAGATGTGGCAAGCTGACTTGCTGCAACTTGCAGATGTGGCAAGCTGGCTTGCAGAAACTTGCTGTGGAGCCAGCTGACTTGCTGCAACTTGCTTATGCGGCAAGCTGGCTTGCACGTTCTAGTCTGAGAAGGCGTGATTTAGTGCATCCTCCCCATGAAGTGATGCAGTAAGAGAGTATAGAGTGCGCTAATGAAAAATAAATAGATTTTAATTGATTAAATGGCAAAATAACACGAAGTTTATGGAACACGAAAATTAATTTACGAATTCTTGCTACAGATGTTTGAATTTGTTGGTTCCAGTTAAGATGACTGTCAATCATCACTCCCAAGTATTTCAAGCTCTGAGTACGCTCGATTTCGAGACAGCTGCAGGAAGGAGACTTAGAAATCAGATTACAAATATGTGCTTGCATCGTTAATGTAGATGGGGGTTGTGAAAGTAAATTAATAGAAAAAGGTATAAATTTGGTTTTCGCTATGTTTAAGGTCAGAAGATTGGTTTGCAACCATAGCATAACCTCTCTAAGATTTTTTTCTGCATTATCGTTAACCTCATTCCATGTAGTACCTTTGACAAGAAGTGCTGTGTCATCAGCATAGGTTATGACTTTACAGTTAGGGAGTTTAAGATTGCAAAGCTCATTTATATAAATTAAAAATAGGGTAGGACCAAGGACGCTACCCTGAGGGACACCAAATACAATGGGTTCTTCTCTACTCTTTATATTGTTAATTATTACTGATTGTAAACGACCAGTGAGATAACTGTGAAACAATTTAAGGACAACTCTCCTTATACCTATACTTTCGAGCTTTTTAAGCAATAAAGGAACCGAAACAGTATCGAAGGCCTTACTGAGATCCAAAAATATTCCTACTATTTTATTCTTTGCATCTATTTCTCTAACAATTGTTTCAGTCAAGTCCATTACTGCATCCTCAGTGGATTTACCGGACCTAAAACCATATTGGTTTTTCGATAATATATCATTTTTGTTTAGAAATTTAAGCAGTCTATTGTTAATTACCTTTTCAAATATTTTCGAAAATACAGATAGAACTGAGATTGGACGATAGTTTGACGGTGTTCCTTTATCTCCAGACTTAAAAATTGGATGTACTAGTGCTTTTTTAAATGATCTAGGGAAAATTCCAAAATTGATAGATAAATTAAAAATATAATTCAAAAGGGGGATTAGGACATGTCTGCATGATTTGACTAAAACAGTGGATATACCATCCCACCCAATCGCACAGTTATCCCTTAAATTTAAGATAATATAATTAATTTCTGCATCATCTACTGCATAAAAGAACATTGAACTTTCCGACTGATGATTGTCAGTTAGAGTTGATTCTATGTGTGGATCATCAGGCACTGGGAAGCTAGGGGTTAGTTTAATTTCAAGAGCTAGAGTTTTACCGATATTTGCAAAATATGTATTAACTTCATTCACTGATGACTCAGGAGAGCTACTTAAGGTGAGAAGATGAGTTGAGCTATTATCTTTTTTATCTAAATTTGTGAATTGTTTTATAAGTTTCCATGTTTCCTTTGAATTTGATTTATTTTTCTCAATTTGCTGTTTGTTGTATTCAAGTTTTAGCTTTTTTAAAAGATTTTTACAATAATTACGATATCTGTTGTATACAAGTCGATGTATATTATTGTTTGGGTTATTTTTTAATTTACGGTAAAGTTTATCCTTATGACGTATACACTTCAGAACGCCAGGAGTGACCCAAGGTTTTATTACTCGTTTCCTAGAAGGAATGTTAACAAGAGAGCTGTGTTTGTCAAGTATTGGTGTTATTAAATCTAATAAATTATCAGTGGCAACATCCGGAGTATCCGCATTATAAACAATAGAGAAGTCACAGGACTCTAATGATTTAATAATTGCTGGGATATCAAAGCGTCTGGATATATTATTGGTTTTGATTTCACTAACAGGTGTCTTGCAAATCAGGATAATAGGCGAGTGATCTGTTATCAGAGAGTCCAGTATTAGGGAAGTGGCCGAGTTTGAAGTGCGAAGTATAATGTGATCAAGACAGTTTGACTCCCTAGTTGGAAACTGATGAGCAGGAAGCATACCATGGGCTGCTACTAGGTTAAGATAATCATCTATGGAGGAGTCAGTGTTATTAGAAAGCAAATTTATGTTTATATCACCAATAATAGTTACTGTACTATACGGTTTGAATGAAGTCAAAATATGATCTAGACTATCTAGAAAAGGGTTAATATTTTTATACGATGGAGAGCGATATACTGCTATTATAGCAACATTGCTACTAAATGTAACGGTAAGACAGTTTGCGTCTTGTATTTTTGGTTGCTCAATCTTACAGTGCAAGCCACATCGAATGTAAACTACCACCCCGTCATTTTGTTTAGCAAAGTCTGATTTGTAATGATCGTAACCCGGAATGACGGGGATTAGAGTAGCTTTACTTAGCCAACACTCAGTCAATACAAGAACATCCAATCTGACCATTATTCTATGCAGTAATATTAAGAGCTGATCGAAATTACAATTGATGCTCCGAATATTAACGTGAAAGATTTTTAGGTCATCTATGGAGTCCACCATAAAATCCTTAATGTTTTCTGGAGAACAGCAAAAGGAATCTGAGACAGAAACATTATCTAATTCGGTGACGACGTGATTTAAACTATCAACCATATTGCAAGGTAAGGTTAAGCTGGTGTTCTGAAGCAAATACACCTAAAAAATAAGTTATAGGTAAACAGGAGACAACGGTGTAAATGCAGTACATATTGAACTGTGTTACTGTCAATAAGAAAGCAAGAGAGAAGATATCTAAAATGACAATATTACAAGGTTGTATTCTTGTTAAAATAAAGTGTTCGAATAAATTTGAATGTAAAAGAGACATTGCGAGTTTTTTAAATAGGTTATTGCTGTTTGCATTCGCATTATTAAACTTGAAAAATATTAAGCTAATACATTTATTAAATCTACATGCGATGTTCAGAATTAAAACTATAACTAGTTTAGAAACAAGTTTAAGTTTTGAATATACTGATTTAAAAAATAGTCAAATGGATGCATTCCTAATTTTATCCAAATCCATTTCGTTTGTGACTCGTATGGCTGGGCTGTTCTCCTTGAGTCGCAAGAAAATTTTACCGTGGGCCACCCAGCAGAACTTATAGTTAAGAGCTTTTGCCGTCTCTCTAGCTTTGAAGAATAGCTTTTTCATGCTAGGCGATAGATTTTCTGAAATAAATACTGGTATAGAGGGACCACTTATTTTCAGATGCTCTGTAGATAGACGGGATGAACCCTTGTTAAATTTGCGAAACATCGAGATGACTTGATCCTTGGTGAGGACACTGGCAAGTTCAACAATGATGGTCTTGTTTGCAGTATTTTTGGTACTGATTCTAAATATGTCTTTGACATCAGATTTAGCGATGGGTATTTGAAGTACCTTCGATGTCGCAATAAACGTCTCTAATAGCGAAACCTTGGATTCTTTCGGGACCGTAGGAACGTTACGTATCTCTATGCACGTAGACCTGGAATTACGTTCCAGGTCGTCAATTCGGTCCTCAAGTGTTTTAATATATTTCATGTCGTCCTCTCGCATGGCCTCCAGGCACTCAATTTTAGATTTTAAGCATTCGTAATTTTCTGCCATAAAGTCAACCGTAGAGCGGATTTCTTCCACAGTGGTATATAATTTATCATATTGTTTGTCAATTTTTTCTGAGAACTTAGTAAACATAAGTCGGATCTCCGCCATGAAAACGTCCAGTACATCGAAATCACCATCTACACGCCTGCGCTTTGCCGAGCTCATGACTGAAGTGGATAAGTCAGGTTCAGAGGCACAATTATGTAAGCTAAGTGAAGCAGGCAATTCTAGAATATCTTTATGCGTGGGTTTCATCGCAACCGCGCATGTAGAGGGCGCTGGCATTGGTGAGCCTGGCGGCGTACGCTTAAGTGGCATCATAGACTTTACTAGGAGAGCAGAAAGCGCAAGTAGATCGAAGCTATGCAATGAGTAATGCGAGCCGAGTTCTGTACTAGGCAGAGATGGGGTCAGCTTGTAGTGGACGCACGGGTAGACTCTGGCTTGTCCAGCAAAACAAGATCACGCCGGTATGGGTTGCGCTTATTGTTGTTGTCTCGTTTTCACTAGTAATTGGCGGCCTATTTGCTATTTTGCTCGGGCGCCTACACGTGTGTGTTGTACGTGTGGGTGAGTTGAATATGCGAATGAGACACTCACGTATTCAGTGTGAAATTTTGGGCGGCAACCTGCGCGTGAGCGTGTGTGCGTAGAGTGATCGTAGACCTTCTGACGACTTATGCTCCTCTATTTTCGGTTGTTGTTATTTATTAAAATTGTAATGTTATTTATTTATTTAAACACAGGTTTTCACTATAAACACGTCTGAACAGCGCAGAGGTCCGGAGGGAAGGGCGCAGAGGTCCGGAGGGAAGGATTGTATTGGATGTCAGGAAATTGTAGAAGTAAGGCTGTATTCAGAATTAGGTAATATTGTAGTAGTACAAGATATTTAATTTCAGACTATAATTTGTGAGAAATATCTTTAAAAACTTAAGCACTTTTAGGAACATTGGAAGAAAGAAAAATGAATTTGAAAATGAATCATTGTTTATTCAAAAAAGCCAGATGTTTTTTTTCTTTTTTCTTCATATTTTTAGGGTTTTGCTTTTTAAGTTTTTCTACATTTTTTTTTGCCGTTCGGCACCGGTCAGTGGCATTCTGAAACCAAAAAAGCTATTGGATATATTTTGATTAAAACTAAAAACAAAAGTAAACATCGCTAGTATGGGTGGGAAAGCGATCAACACTAAATGCAATAAGGCAAGCGTTCATTATTATTTTCTAGACAAATTAAATTTTTTGTTACACGAAAAATCTGATATTGATTAGAGAAAATAAAATCAAAACAAATATTAAATAATAAATAATTGACTTTAGAAGACTTTGTGTAGCGTTAAATAAAAATGAAGCACTATGTAGGTATACATAAAAAAGCTATTTTTTATTAATTTAATTTTGAGCGCGGTACCTTAATTATAATACCGTTTCTCTCCTTTATTTTTATTCGTTACTTAAAAACTCATTTTAATACCTTACTTTCATACTTAACACATGAGGCCACACCTTTATCGTCTACAATTTACTGACGTCAGTAAATGTCAGGAAATTGTTCGTCACTAACATGTAAAACATAACTTAAAAAATATTTTTACACAAAACATAATCACGTTTACTAGTAGATTGAAAGCGTAATCTATTGTACTTGACATAATTTAAGTATATTATAACTGCGGTAGGTGAATTCTTAAAAATCTACTTACTTTTGTTGAGAAGATCTCGTCACGAAAATGTATGATAAAATTTTTTCACCACCACACACTGAACTTCTGCCTTGTCTCAATGACAAAAAAAAGAGCGGCGCGTCATTGTGATGTTACTTTTCGTGACATGACCAGTGTTGCCAGTGATTAAAGTTAGATTCCTACTCTTCGTGATACAAAAAGTTGGTTAAATATGTCAGTAAATCAGTGTCACGAAATTGTTACGATTGATGGGGACATTTTTAAAAATGTTCATTCTTAATTTATTTAACGTAAATTTAAATAGTTTATCCATCCAACTTAAAAAATAAACATTGCTTTTTAAATTATGGTACATAAAACTAGTAAGTTTAGTACAAAAATTCTGATTAAAAAATATGTTTCGAATGTCTTCCAACTAGGGGACATTAAAAAATGTAGGGTGGTTTTTTGTTACTTAATTTTCACATTTAATTTATCCTAGGATTTTAATCGTAATTCATTGCTTTTTATTAAGAATTATATGCAGTTATGCTTAGATTTGTATGTGGAATTAAAAAAAAGATTTATTTTAGTCGAAATATTTTTTTTTTTTTATTTTTTTTATGAGGACAAACATTTAGTAGTAAAAGTACAGATATTTTGCAAGTGACTTGCTGAAAGAGCAAGTAAGGCAACTTACACGTCCGATCGCGGCGGCGGCTGGACGGTGACTGGTTAGGTTAGGTTAGGGGTTAGGCAAGGTTAGGTAAGGTAAGGTTAGGTTAGGTTAGGCGTACAGGTGAGCGAGCGATAGGCATGTTGGCAAGTTATTTGGACAACTTGCTGGTGAGCAAGCTGGCTTGCTGAAACTGCAGATGTGGCAAGATGGCTTGCAGAAAATTGCTGTGGAGCCAGCTGACTTGCTGCAACTTGCGGATGTGGCAAGCTGGCTTGCAGAAACTTGCTGTGGAGCAAGCTGACTTGCTGCAACTTGCGGATGTGGCAAGCTGGCTTGCAGAAACTTGCTGTGGAGCCAGCTGACTTGCTGCAACTTGCAGATGCGGCAAGATGGCTTGCAGAAACTTGCTGTGGAGCAAGCTGACTTGCCGCAACTTGCGGATGTGGCAAGCTGGCTTGCAAAAACTTGCTGTGGAGCAAGCTGACTTGCTGCAACTTGCGGATGTGGCAAGCTGGCTTGCAGAAACTTGCTGTGGAGCAAGCTGACTTGCTGCAACTTGCGGATGTGGCAAGCTGGCTTGCAGAAACTTGCTTTGGAGCCAGCTGACTTGCTGCAACTTGCGGATGCGGCAAGCTGGCTTGCAGAAACTTGCTTTGGAGCCAGCTGACTTGCTGCAACTTGCGGATGCGGCAAGCTGGCTTGCAGAAACTTGCTGTGGAGCAAGCTGACTTGCCGCAACTTGCGGATGTGGCAAGCTGGCTTGCAGAAACTTGCTGTGGAGCCAGCTGACTTGCTGCAACTTGCGGATGCGGCAAGCTGGCTTGCAGAAACTTGCTGTGGAGCAAGCTGACTTGCCGCAACTTGCGGATGTGGCAAGCTGGCTTGCAGAAACTTGCAGTGGAGCAAGCTGACTTGCTGCAACTTGCGGATGTGGCTAGCTGGCTTGCAGAAACTTGCTGTGGAGCAAGCTGACTTGCTGCAACTTGCAGATGTGGCAAGCTGGCTTGCAGAAACTTGCTGTGGAGCCAGCTGACTTGCTGCAACTTGCGGATGCGGCAAGCTGGCTCGCAGAAACTTGCTGTGGAGCAAGCTGACTTGCGGCAACTTGCGGATGTGGCAAGCTGGCTTGCAGAAACTTGCTGTGGAGCAAGCTGACTTGCTGCAACGTGCGGATGTGGCTAGCTGGCTTGCAGAAACTTGCTGTGGAGCAAGCTGACTTGCTGCAACTTGCAGATGTGGCAAGCTGGCTTGCAGAAACTTGCTGTGGAGCCAGCTGACTTGCTGCAACTTGCGGATGCGGCAAGCTGGCTCGCAGAAACTTGCTGTGGAGCAAGCTGACTTGCGGCAACTTGCGTATGCGGCAAGCTGGCTTGCAGAACTTGCTTGAAATGGTGAGGCGGCAAGTGACTTGCTGAAAGAGCAAGTAAGGCAACTTGCACGTCCGACCGCGGCGGCGGCTGGACGGTGACTGGTTAGGTTAGGTTAGGGGTTAGGTAAGGTTAGGTTAGGTTAGGTTAGGTTAGGTTAGGCGTAAAGGTGAGCGAGCGATAGGCATGTTGGCAAGTTATTTGGACAACTTGCTGGTGAGCAAGCTGGCTTGCTGAAACTGCAGATGTGGCAAGATGGCTTGCAGAAACTTGCTGTGGAGCAAGCTGACTTGCTGCAACTTGCGGATGTGGCAAGCTGGCTTGCAGAAACTTGCTGTGGAGCCAGCTGACTTGCTGCAACTTGCGGATGCGGCAAGCTGGCTTGACTTGCGGCAACTTGCGTATGCGGCAAGCTGGCTTGCAGAACTTGCTTGAAATGGTGAGGCGGCAAGTGACTTGCTGAAAGAGCAAGTAAGGCAACTTGCACGTCCGATCGCGGCGGCGGCTGGACGGTGACTGGTTAGGTTAGGTTAGGGGTAAGGTAAGGTTAGGTTAGGTTAGGTAAGGTTAGGCGTACAGGTGAGCGAGCGATAGGCATGTTGGCAAGTAATTTGGACAACTTGCTGGTGAGCAAGCTGGCTTGCTGAAACTGCAGATGTGGCAAGATGGCTTGCAGAAACTTGCTGTGGAGCCAGCTGACTTGCTGCAACTTGCGGATGTGGCAAGCTGGCTTGCAGAAACTTGCTGTGGAGCAAGCTGACTTGCTGAAACTTGCGGATGTGGCAAGCTGGCTTGCAGAAGCTTGCTGTGGAGCCAGCTGACTTGCTGCAACTTGCGGATGCGGCAAGCTGGCTTGCAGAAACTTGCTGTGGAGCAAGCTGACTTGCCGCAACTTGCGGATGTGGCAAGCTGGCTTGCAGAAACTTGCTGTGGAGCAAGCTGACTTGCTGCAACTTGCGGATGCTGCAAGCTGGCTTGCAGAAACTTGCTGTGGAGCAAGCTGACTTGCCGCAACGTGCGGATGTGGCAAGCTAGCTTGCAGAAACTTGCTGTGGAGCCAGCTGACTTGCGGCAACTTGCGTATGCGGCAAGCTGGCTTGCAGAACTTGCTTAAAATGGTGAGGCGGCAAGTGACTTGCTGAAAGAGCAAGTAAGGCAACTTACACGTCCGATCGCGGCGGCGGCTGGGCGGTGACTGGTTAGGTTAGGTAAGGGGTTAGGCAAGGTTAGGTTAGGTAAGGTTAGGTTAGGTTAGGCGTACAGGTGAGCGAGCGATAGGCATGTTGGCAAGTTATTTGGACAACTTGCTGGTGAGCAAGCTGGCTTGCTGAAACTGCAGATGCGGCAAGCTGGCTTGCAGAAACTTGCTGTGGAGCAAGCTGACTTGCCGCAACTTGCGGATGTGGCAAGCTGGCTTGCAGAAACTTGCTGTGGAGCAAGCTGACTGACTTGCTGCAACTTGCAGATGTGGCAAGCTGGCTTGCAGAAACTTGCTGTGGAGCCAGCTGACTTGCTGCAACTTGCGGATGTGGCAAGCTGGCTTGCAGAAACTTGCTGTGGAGCCAGCTGACTTGCTGCAACTTGCAGATGCGGCAAGATGGCTTGCAGAAACTTGCTGTGGAGCAAGCTGACTTGCCGCAACTTGCGGATGTGGCAAGCTGGCTTGCAGTAACTTGCTGTGGAGCAAGCTGACTTGCTGCAACTTGCGGATGTGGCAAGCTGGCTTGCAGAAACTTGCTGTGGAGCAAGCTGACTTGCTGCAACTTGCGGATGTGGCAAGCTGGCTTGCAGAAACTTGCTTTGGAGCCAGCTGACTTGCTGCAACTTGCGGATGCGGCAAGCTGGCTTGCAGAAACTTGCTGTGGAGCAAGCTGACTTGCCGCAACTTGCGGATGTGGCAAGCTGGCTTGCAGAAACTTGCTGTGGAGCAAGCTGACTTGCCGCAACTTGCGGATGTGGCAAGCTGGCTTGCAGAAACTTGCTGTGGAGCCAGCTGACTTGCTGCAACTTGCGGATGCGGCAAGCTGGCTTGCAGAAACTTGCTGTGGAGCAAGCTGACTTGCCGCAACTTGCGGATGTGTTAAGCTGGCTTGCAGAACTTGCTTGAAATGGTGAGGCGGCAAGTGACTTGCTGAAAGAGCAAGTAAGGCAACTTGCACGTCCGATTGCGGCGGCGGCTGGACGGTGACTGGTTAGGTTAGGTTAGGGGTAAGGTAAGGTTAGGTTAGGTTAGGTTAGGTTAGGTTAGGCGTAAAGGTGAGCGAGCGATAGGCATGTTGGCAAGTTATTTGGACAACTTGCTGGTGAGCAAGCTGGCTTGCTGAAACTGCAGATGTGGCAAGATGGCTTGCAGAAACTTGCTGTGGAGCAAGCTGACTTGCTGCAACTTGCGGATGTGGCAAGCTGGCTTGCAGAAACTTGCTGTGGAGCCAGCTGACTTGCTGCAACTTGCGGATGCGGCAAGCTGGCTTGACTTGCGGCAACTTGCGTATGCGGCAAGCTGGCTTGCAGAACTTGCTTGAAATGGTGAGGCGGCAAGTGACTTGCTGAAAGAGCAAGTAAGGCAACTTGCACGTCCGATCGCGGCGGCGGCTGGACGGTGACTGGTTAGGTTAGGTTAGGGGTAAGGTAAGGTTAGGTTAGGTTAGGTAAGGTTAGGCGTACAGGTGAGCGAGCGATAGGCATGTTGGCAAGTAATTTGGACAACTTGCTGGTGAGCAAGCTGGCTTGCTGAAACTGCAGATGTGGCAAGATGGCTTGCAGAAACTTGCTGTGGAGCCAGCTGACTTGCTGCAACTTGCGGATGTGGCAAGCTGGCTTGCAGAAACTTGCTGTGGAGCAAGCTGACTTGCTGAAACTTGCGGATGTGGCAAGCTGGCTTGCAGAAGCTTGCTGTGGAGCCAGCTGACTTGCTGCAACTTGCGGATGCGGCAAGCTGGCTTGCAGAAACTTGCTGTGGAGCAAGCTGACTTGCCGCAACTTGCGGATGTGGCAAGCTGGCTTGCAGAAACTTGCTGTGGAGCAAGCTGACTTGCTGCAACTTGCGGATGCGGCAAGCTGGCTTGCAGAAACTTGCTGTGGAGCAAGCTGACTTGCCGCAACTTGCGGATGTGGCAAGCTGGCTTGCAGAAACTTGCTGTGGAGCCAGCTGACTTGCGGCAACTTGCGTATGCGGCAAGCTGGCTTGCAGAACTTGCTTAAAATGGTGAGGCGGCAAGTGACTTGCTGAAAGAGCAAGTAAGGCAACTTACACGTCCGATCGCGGCGGCGGCTGGACGGTGACTGGTTAGGTTAGGTTAGGGGTTAGGCAAGGTTAGGTTAGGTAAGGTTAGGTTAGGTTAGGCGTACAGGTGAGCGAGCGATAGGCATGTTGGCAAGTTATTTGGACAACTTGCTGGTGAGCAAGCTGGCTTGCTGAAACTGCAGATGTGGCAAGATGGCTTGCAGAAAATTGCTGTGGAGCCAGCTGACTTGCTGCAACTTGCGGATGTGGCAAGCTGGCTTGCAGAAACTTGCTGTGGAGCAAGCTGACTTGCTGCAACTTGCGGATGTGGCAAGCTGGCTTGCAGAAACTTGCTGTGGAGCCAGCTGACTTGCTGTAACTTGCGGATGCGGCAAGATAGCTTGCAGAAACTTGCTGTGGAGCAAGCTGACTTGCCGCAACTTGCGGATGTGGTAAGCTGGCTTGCAGAAACTTGCTGTGGAGCAAGCTGACTTGCTGCAACTTGCGGATGTGGCAAGCTGGCTTGCAGAAACTTGCTGTGGAGCAAGCTGACTTGCTGCAACTTGCGGATGTGGCAAGCTGGCTTGCAGAAACTTGCTGTGGAGCCAGCTGACTTGCTGCAACTTGCGGATGCGGCAAGCTGGCTTGCAGAAACTTGCTGTGGAGCAAGCTGACTTGCCGCAACTAGCGGATGTGGCAAGCTGGCTTGCAGAAACTTGCTGTAGAGCAAGCTGACTTGCTGCAACTTGCGGATGTGGCAAGCTGGCTTGCAGAAACTTGCTGTGGAGCAAGCTGACTTGCTGCAACTTGCAGATGTGGCAAGCTGGCTTGCAGAAACTTGCTGTGGAGCCAGCTGACTTGCTGCAACTTGCGGATGCGGCAAGCTGGCTTGCAGAAACTTGCTGTGGAGCAAGCTGACTTGCGGCAACTTGCGTATGCGGCAAGCTGGCTTGCAGAACTTGCTTGAAATGGTGAGGCGGCAAGTGACTTGCTGAAAGAGCAAGTAAGGCAACTTGCACGTCCGATCGCGGCGGCGGCTGGACGGTGACTGGTTAGGTTAGGTTAGGGGTTAGGTAAGGTTAGGTTAGGTTAGGTTAGGCGTACAGGTGAGCGAGCGATAGGCATGTGAGTCGTTTTCAAAATATCTGTACTTTTACTACTTAATGTTTGTCCTCATAAAAAAAATAAAAAAAAAAAAATATTTCGACTAAAATAAATCTTTTTTTTAATTCCACATACAAATCACAGCATAACTGCATATAATTCTTAATAAAAAGCAATGAATTACGATTAAAATCCTAGGATAAATTAAATGTGAAAATTAAGTAACAAAAAACCACCCTACATTTTTTAATGTCCCCTAGTTGGAAGACATTCGAAACATATTTTTTAATCAGAATTTTTGTACTAAACTTACTAGTTTTATGTACCATAATTTAAAAAGCAATGTTTATTTTTTAAGTTGGATGGATAAACTATTTAAATTTACGTTAAATAAATTAAGAATGAACATTTTTAAAAATGTCCCCATCAATCGTAACAATTTCGTGACACTGATTTACTGACATATTTAACCAACTTTTTGTATCACGAAGAGTAGGAATCTAACTTTAATCACTGGCAACACTGGTCATGTCACGAAAAGTAACATCACAATGACGCGCCGCTCTTTTTTTTGTCATTGAGACAAGGCAGAAGTTCAGTGTGTGGTGGTGAAAAAATTTTATCATACATTTTCGTGACGAGATCTTCTCAACAAAAGTAAGTAGATTTTTAAGAATTCACCTACCGCAGTTATAATATACTTAAATTATGTCAAGTACAATAGATTACGCTTTCAATCTACTAGTAAACGTGATTATGTTTTGTGTAAAAATATTTTTTAAGTTATGTTTTACATGTTAGTGACGAACAATTTCCTGACATTTACTGACGTCAGTAAATTGTAGACAATAAAGGTGTGGCCTCATGTGTTAAGTATGAAAGTAAGGTATTAAAATGAGTTTTTAAGTAACGAATAAAAATAAAGGAGAGAAACGGTATTATAATTAAGGTACCGCGCTCAAAATTAAATTAATAAAAAATAGCTTTTTTATGTATACCTACATAGTGCTTCATTTTTATTTAACGCTACACAAAGTCTTCTAAAGTCAATTATTTATTATTTAATATTTGTTTTGATTTTATTTTCTCTAATCAATATCAGATTTTTCGTGTAACAAAAAATTTAATTTGTCTAGAAAATAATAATGAACGCTTGCCTTATTGCATTTAGTGTTGATCGCTTTCCCACCCATACTAGCGATGTTTACTTTTGTTTTTAGTTTTAATCAAAATATATCCAATAGCTTTTTTGGTTTCAGAATGCCACTGACCGGTGCCGAACGGCAAAAAAAAATGTAGAAAAACTTAAAAAGCAAAACCCTAAAAATATGAAGAAAAAAGAAAAAAAACATCTGGCTTTTTTGAATAAACAATGATTCATTTTCAAATTCATTTTTCTTTCTTCCAATGTTCCTAAAAGTGCTTAAGTTTTTAAAGATATTTCTCACAAATTATAGTCTGAAATTAAATATCTTGTACTACTACAATATTACCTAATTCTGAATACAGCCTTACTTCTACAATTTCCTGACATCCAATACAATTTCCTAACGAAACAATTTACTGACAATTTCGTGACGTACACATATTTTGAAAACGACTCATGTTGGCAAGTTATTTGGACAACTTGCTGGTGAGCAAGCTGGCTTGCTGAAACTGCAGATGTGGCAAGATGGCTTGCAGAAACTTGCTGTGGAGCCAGCTGACTTGCGGCAACTTGCGTATGCGGCAAGCTGGCTTGCATCGAGGAAGGCTATAGGCTATATAACATCACGGTTCTACCAATAGGAGCAAAGATATAGTGGTAAATGTGTAAAAAACGGGATAAATTATTACATCTTTGAAGCCTTCCGTTGCGTGCGCCGTGAAAACGGTTCAAGATACACAAAAAATATGTATTAAAGAATAATAGCTCTTTTAATGATCTAAAAAACAGTCCGCGATAGTATGTCTATCTTTTAAAATTAACTCACATAAACCGTTTTTATAGTACCTAATTTGGTCGAAATAATTTGTTTAAGTTGTATCAACATAATAATATTAATCTTTGTTCAAATAAATAATAATATGTTGTTGGTTAAGAGTACTTCATCCATTATAACGCGGGTAGCACCGCGGAGCACAGCTAGTTTAAAATAAGGGAAGTCGGGCTGTCTATTTTTCTATTAATATCGGTACTGGTCATAATTAATGTCTGGTGGGACAACGAAAAAACACGCTTCGTCCTTGGTTTTAGTTACGTGTGTTATGTTAACCTGATTTCAACTTGCAGATGTGGCAAGCTGGCTTGCAGAAACTTGCTGTGGAGCCAGCTGACTTGCTGCAACTTGCGGATGCGGCAAGCTGGCTTGCAGAAACTTGCTGTGGAGCAAGCTGACTTGCGGCAACTTGCGTATGCGGCAAGCTGGCTTGCAGAACTTGCTTGAAATGGTGAGGCGGCAAGTGACTTGCTGAAAGAGCAAGTAAGGCAACTTGCACGTCCGATCGCGGCGGCGGCTGGACGGTGACTGGTTAGGTTAGGTTAGGGGTTAGGTAAGGTTAGGTTAGGTTAGGTTAGGCTAGGTTAGGCGTACAGGTGAGCGAGCGATAGGCATGTTGGCAAGTTATTTGGACAACTTGCTGGTGAGCAAGCTGGCTTGCTGAAACTGCAGATGTGGCAAGATGTCTTGCAGAAACTTGCTGTGGAGCCAGCTGACTTGCTGCAACTTGCGGATGTGGCAAGCTGGCTTGCAGAAACTTGCTGTGGAGCAAGCTGACTTGCCGCAACTAGCGGATGTGGCAAGCTGGCTTGCAGAAACTTGCTGTAGAGCAAGCTGACTTGCTGCAACTTACGGATGTGGCAAGCTGGCTTGCAGAAACTTGCTGTGGAGCAAGCTGACTTGCTGCAACTTGCAGATGTGGCAAGCTGGCTTGCAGAAACTTGCTGTGGATTCAGCTGACTTGCTGCAACTTGCGGATGCGGCAAGCTGGCTTGCAGAAACTTGCTGTAGAGCAAGCTGACTTGCGGCAACTTGCGTATGCGGCAAGCTGGCTTGCAGAACTTGCTTGAAATGGTGCAACTTGCACACTTGCACGTCCGATCGCGGCGGCGGCTGGACGGTGACTGGTTAGGTTAGGTTAGGGGTAAGGTAAGGTTAGGTTAGGTTAGGTTAGGCGTACAGGTGAGCGAGCGATAGGCATGTTGGCAAGTTATTTGGACAACTTGCTGGTGAGCAAGCTGACTTGCCGCAACTTGCGGATGTGGCAAGCTGGCTTGCAGAAACTTGCTGTGGAGCAAGCTGACTTGCTGCAACTTGCGGATGTGGCTAGCTGGCTTGCAGAAACTTGCTGTGGAGCAAACTGACTTGCTGCAACTTGCTGTAGAGCAAGCTGACTTGCTGCAACTTGCGGATGTGGCAAGCTGGCTTGCAGAAACTTGCTGTGGAGCAAGCTGACTTGCTTTAACTTGCAGATGTGGCAAGCTGGCTTGCAGAAACTTGCTGTGGAGCCAGCTGACTTGCTGCAACTTGCGGATGCGGCAAGCTGGCTTGCAGAAACTTGCTGTGGAGCAAGCTGACTTGCGGCAACTTGCGTATGCGGCAAGCTGGCTTGCAGAACTTGCTTAAAATGGTGAGGCGGCAAGTGACTTGCTGAAAGAGCAAGTAAGGCAATTTGCACGTCCGATCGCGGCGGCGGCTGGACGGTGACTGGTTAGGTTAGGTTAGGGGTAAGGTAAGGTTAGGTTAAGTTAGGTTAGGCGTACAGGTGAGCGAGCGATAGGCATGTTGGCAAGTTATTTGGACAACTTGCTGGTGAGCAAGCTGGCTTGCTGAAACTGCAGATGCGGCAAGCTGGCTTGCAGAAACTTGCTGTGGAGCAAGCTGACTTGCCGCAACTTGCGGATGTGGCAAGCTGGCTTGCAGAAACTTGCTGTGGAGCAAGCTGACTGACTTGCTGCAACTTGCAGATGTGGCAAGCTGGCTTGCAGAAACTTGCTGTGGAGCCAGCTGACTTGCTGCAACTTGCGGATGTGGCAAGCTGGCTTGCAGAAACTTGCTGTGGAGCCAGCTGACTTGCTGCAACTTGCAGATGCGGCAAGATGGCTTGCAGAAACTTGCTGTGGAGCAAGCTGACTTGCCGCAACTTGCGGATGTGGCAAGCTGGCTTGCAGTAACTTGCTGTGGAGCAAGCTGACTTGCTGCAACTTGCGGATGTGGCAAGCTGGCTTGCAGAAACTTGCTGTGGAGCAAGCTGACTTGCTGCAACTTGCGGATGTGGCAAGCTGGCTTGCAGAAACTTGCTTTGGAGCCAGCTGACTTGCTGCAACTTGCGGATGCGGCAAGCTGGCTTGCAGAAACTTGCTGTGGAGCAAGCTGACTTGCCGCAACTTGCGGATGTGGCAAGCTGGCTTGCAGAAACTTGCTGTGGAGCAAGCTGACTTGCCGCAACTTGCGGATGTGGCAAGCTGGCTTGCAGAAACTTGCTGTGGAGCCAGCTGACTTGCTGCAACTTGCGGATGCGGCAAGCTGGCTTGCAGAAACTTGCTGTGGAGCAAGCTGACTTGCCGCAACTTGCGGATGTGTTAAGCTGGCTTGCAGAACTTGCTTGAAATGGTGAGGCGGCAAGTGACTTGCTGAAAGAGCAAGTAAGGCAACTTGCACGTCCGATTGCGGCGGCGGCTGGACGGTGACTGGTTAGGTTAGGTTAGGGGTAAGGTAAGGTTAGGTTAGGTTAGGTTAGGTTAGGTTAGGCGTAAAGGTGAGCGAGCGATAGGCATGTTGGCAAGTTATTTGGACAACTTGCTGGTGAGCAAGCTGGCTTGCTGAAACTGCAGATGTGGCAAGATGGCTTGCAGAAACTTGCTGTGGAGCAAGCTGACTTGCTGCAACTTGCGGATGTGGCAAGCTGGCTTGCAGAAACTTGCTGTGGAGCCAGCTGACTTGCTGCAACTTGCGGATGCGGCAAGCTGGCTTGACTTGCGGCAACTTGCGTATGCGGCAAGCTGGCTTGCAGAACTTGCTTGAAATGGTGAGGCGGCAAGTGACTTGCTGAAAGAGCAAGTAAGGCAACTTGCACGTCCGATCGCGGCGGCGGCTGGACGGTGACTGGTTAGGTTAGGTTAGGGGTAAGGTAAGGTTAGGTTAGGTTAGGTAAGGTTAGGCGTACAGGTGAGCGAGCGATAGGCATGTTGGCAAGTAATTTGGACAACTTGCTGGTGAGCAAGCTGGCTTGCTGAAACTGCAGATGTGGCAAGATGGCTTGCAGAAACTTGCTGTGGAGCCAGCTGACTTGCTGCAACTTGCGGATGTGGCAAGCTGGCTTGCAGAAACTTGCTGTGGAGCAAGCTGACTTGCTGAAACTTGCGGATGTGGCAAGCTGGCTTGCAGAAGCTTGCTGTGGAGCCAGCTGACTTGCTGCAACTTGCGGATGCGGCAAGCTGGCTTGCAGAAACTTGCTGTGGAGCAAGCTGACTTGCCGCAACTTGCGGATGTGGCAAGCTGGCTTGCAGAAACTTGCTGTGGAGCAAGCTGACTTGCTGCAACTTGCGGATGCGGCAAGCTGGCTTGCAGAAACTTGCTGTGGAGCAAGCTGACTTGCCGCAACTTGCGGATGTGGCAAGCTGGCTTGCAGAAACTTGCTGTGGAGCCAGCTGACTTGCGGCAACTTGCGTATGCGGCAAGCTGGCTTGCAGAACTTGCTTAAAATGGTGAGGCGGCAAGTGACTTGCTGAAAGAGCAAGTAAGGCAACTTACACGTCCGATCGCGGCGGCGGCTGGACGGTGACTGGTTAGGTTAGGTTAGGGGTTAGGCAAGGTTAGGTTAGGTAAGGTTAGGTTAGGTTAGGCGTACAGGTGAGCGAGCGATAGGCATGTTGGCAAGTTATTTGGACAACTTGCTGGTGAGCAAGCTGGCTTGCTGAAACTGCAGATGTGGCAAGATGGCTTGCAGAAAATTGCTGTGGAGCCAGCTGACTTGCTGCAACTTGCGGATGTGGCAAGCTGGCTTGCAGAAACTTGCTGTGGAGCAAGCTGACTTGCTGCAACTTGCGGATGTGGCAAGCTGGCTTGCAGAAACTTGCTGTGGAGCCAGCTGACTTGCTGTAACTTGCGGATGCGGCAAGATAGCTTGCAGAAACTTGCTGTGGAGCAAGCTGACTTGCCGCAACTTGCGGATGTGGTAAGCTGGCTTGCAGAAACTTGCTGTGGAGCAAGCTGACTTGCTGCAACTTGCGGATGTGGCAAGCTGGCTTGCAGAAACTTGCTGTGGAGCAAGCTGACTTGCTGCAACTTGCGGATGTGGCAAGCTGGCTTGCAGAAACTTGCTGTGGAGCCAGCTGACTTGCTGCAACTTGCGGATGCGGCAAGCTGGCTTGCAGAAACTTGCTGTGGAGCAAGCTGACTTGCCGCAACTAGCGGATGTGGCAAGCTGGCTTGCAGAAACTTGCTGTAGAGCAAGCTGACTTGCTGCAACTTGCGGATGTGGCAAGCTGGCTTGCAGAAACTTGCTGTGGAGCAAGCTGACTTGCTGCAACTTGCAGATGTGGCAAGCTGGCTTGCAGAAACTTGCTGTGGAGCCAGCTGACTTGCTGCAACTTGCGGATGCGGCAAGCTGGCTTGCAGAAACTTGCTGTGGAGCAAGCTGACTTGCGGCAACTTGCGTATGCGGCAAGCTGGCTTGCAGAACTTGCTTGAAATGGTGAGGCGGCAAGTGACTTGCTGAAAGAGCAAGTAAGGCAACTTGCACGTCCGATCGCGGCGGCGGCTGGACGGTGACTGGTTAGGTTAGGTTAGGGGTTAGGTAAGGTTAGGTTAGGTTAGGTTAGGCGTACAGGTGAGCGAGCGATAGGCATGTGAGTCGTTTTCAAAATATCTGTACTTTTACTACTTAATGTTTGTCCTCATAAAAAAAATAAAAAAAAAAAAATATTTCGACTAAAATAAATCTTTTTTTTAATTCCACATACAAATCACAGCATAACTGCATATAATTCTTAATAAAAAGCAATGAATTACGATTAAAATCCTAGGATAAATTAAATGTGAAAATTAAGTAACAAAAAACCACCCTACATTTTTTAATGTCCCCTAGTTGGAAGACATTCGAAACATATTTTTTAATCAGAATTTTTGTACTAAACTTACTAGTTTTATGTACCATAATTTAAAAAGCAATGTTTATTTTTTAAGTTGGATGGATAAACTATTTAAATTTACGTTAAATAAATTAAGAATGAACATTTTTAAAAATGTCCCCATCAATCGTAACAATTTCGTGACACTGATTTACTGACATATTTAACCAACTTTTTGTATCACGAAGAGTAGGAATCTAACTTTAATCACTGGCAACACTGGTCATGTCACGAAAAGTAACATCACAATGACGCGCCGCTCTTTTTTTTGTCATTGAGACAAGGCAGAAGTTCAGTGTGTGGTGGTGAAAAAATTTTATCATACATTTTCGTGACGAGATCTTCTCAACAAAAGTAAGTAGATTTTTAAGAATTCACCTACCGCAGTTATAATATACTTAAATTATGTCAAGTACAATAGATTACGCTTTCAATCTACTAGTAAACGTGATTATGTTTTGTGTAAAAATATTTTTTAAGTTATGTTTTACATGTTAGTGACGAACAATTTCCTGACATTTACTGACGTCAGTAAATTGTAGACAATAAAGGTGTGGCCTCATGTGTTAAGTATGAAAGTAAGGTATTAAAATGAGTTTTTAAGTAACGAATAAAAATAAAGGAGAGAAACGGTATTATAATTAAGGTACCGCGCTCAAAATTAAATTAATAAAAAATAGCTTTTTTATGTATACCTACATAGTGCTTCATTTTTATTTAACGCTACACAAAGTCTTCTAAAGTCAATTATTTATTATTTAATATTTGTTTTGATTTTATTTTCTCTAATCAATATCAGATTTTTCGTGTAACAAAAAATTTAATTTGTCTAGAAAATAATAATGAACGCTTGCCTTATTGCATTTAGTGTTGATCGCTTTCCCACCCATACTAGCGATGTTTACTTTTGTTTTTAGTTTTAATCAAAATATATCCAATAGCTTTTTTGGTTTCAGAATGCCACTGACCGGTGCCGAACGGCAAAAAAAAATGTAGAAAAACTTAAAAAGCAAAACCCTAAAAATATGAAGAAAAAAGAAAAAAAACATCTGGCTTTTTTGAATAAACAATGATTCATTTTCAAATTCATTTTTCTTTCTTCCAATGTTCCTAAAAGTGCTTAAGTTTTTAAAGATATTTCTCACAAATTATAGTCTGAAATTAAATATCTTGTACTACTACAATATTACCTAATTCTGAATACAGCCTTACTTCTACAATTTCCTGACATCCAATACAATTTCCTAACGAAACAATTTACTGACAATTTCGTGACGTACACATATTTTGAAAACGACTCATGTTGGCAAGTTATTTGGACAACTTGCTGGTGAGCAAGCTGGCTTGCTGAAACTGCAGATGTGGCAAGATGGCTTGCAGAAACTTGCTGTGGAGCCAGCTGACTTGCGGCAACTTGCGTATGCGGCAAGCTGGCTTGCATCGAGGAAGGCTATAGGCTATATAACATCACGGTTCTACCAATAGGAGCAAAGATATAGTGGTAAATGTGTAAAAAACGGGATAAATTATTACATCTTTGAAGCCTTCCGTTGCGTGCGCCGTGAAAACGGTTCAAGATACACAAAAAATATGTATTAAAGAATAATAGCTCTTTTAATGATCTAAAAAACAGTCCGCGATAGTATGTCTATCTTTTAAAATTAACTCACATAAACCGTTTTTATAGTACCTAATTTGGTCGAAATAATTTGTTTAAGTTGTATCAACATAATAATATTAATCTTTGTTCAAATAAATAATAATATGTTGTTGGTTAAGAGTACTTCATCCATTATAACGCGGGTAGCACCGCGGAGCACAGCTAGTTTAAAATAAGGGAAGTCGGGCTGTCTATTTTTCTATTAATATCGGTACTGGTCATAATTAATGTCTGGTGGGACAACGAAAAAACACGCTTCGTCCTTGGTTTTAGTTACGTGTGTTATGTTAACCTGATTTCAACTTGCAGATGTGGCAAGCTGGCTTGCAGAAACTTGCTGTGGAGCCAGCTGACTTGCTGCAACTTGCGGATGCGGCAAGCTGGCTTGCAGAAACTTGCTGTGGAGCAAGCTGACTTGCGGCAACTTGCGTATGCGGCAAGCTGGCTTGCAGAACTTGCTTGAAATGGTGAGGCGGCAAGTGACTTGCTGAAAGAGCAAGTAAGGCAACTTGCACGTCCGATCGCGGCGGCGGCTGGACGGTGACTGGTTAGGTTAGGTTAGGGGTTAGGTAAGGTTAGGTTAGGTTAGGTTAGGCTAGGTTAGGCGTACAGGTGAGCGAGCGATAGGCATGTTGGCAAGTTATTTGGACAACTTGCTGGTGAGCAAGCTGGCTTGCTGAAACTGCAGATGTGGCAAGATGTCTTGCAGAAACTTGCTGTGGAGCCAGCTGACTTGCTGCAACTTGCGGATGTGGCAAGCTGGCTTGCAGAAACTTGCTGTGGAGCAAGCTGACTTGCCGCAACTAGCGGATGTGGCAAGCTGGCTTGCAGAAACTTGCTGTAGAGCAAGCTGACTTGCTGCAACTTACGGATGTGGCAAGCTGGCTTGCAGAAACTTGCTGTGGAGCAAGCTGACTTGCTGCAACTTGCAGATGTGGCAAGCTGGCTTGCAGAAACTTGCTGTGGATTCAGCTGACTTGCTGCAACTTGCGGATGCGGCAAGCTGGCTTGCAGAAACTTGCTGTAGAGCAAGCTGACTTGCGGCAACTTGCGTATGCGGCAAGCTGGCTTGCAGAACTTGCTTGAAATGGTGCAACTTGCACACTTGCACGTCCGATCGCGGCGGCGGCTGGACGGTGACTGGTTAGGTTAGGTTAGGGGTAAGGTAAGGTTAGGTTAGGTTAGGTTAGGCGTACAGGTGAGCGAGCGATAGGCATGTTGGCAAGTTATTTGGACAACTTGCTGGTGAGCAAGCTGACTTGCCGCAACTTGCGGATGTGGCAAGCTGGCTTGCAGAAACTTGCTGTGGAGCAAGCTGACTTGCTGCAACTTGCGGATGTGGCTAGCTGGCTTGCAGAAACTTGCTGTGGAGCAAACTGACTTGCTGCAACTTGCTGTAGAGCAAGCTGACTTGCTGCAACTTGCGGATGTGGCAAGCTGGCTTGCAGAAACTTGCTGTGGAGCAAGCTGACTTGCTTTAACTTGCAGATGTGGCAAGCTGGCTTGCAGAAACTTGCTGTGGAGCCAGCTGACTTGCTGCAACTTGCGGATGCGGCAAGCTGGCTTGCAGAAACTTGCTGTGGAGCAAGCTGACTTGCGGCAACTTGCGTATGCGGCAAGCTGGCTTGCAGAACTTGCTTAAAATGGTGAGGCGGCAAGTGACTTGCTGAAAGAGCAAGTAAGGCAATTTGCACGTCCGATCGCGGCGGCGGCTGGACGGTGACTGGTTAGGTTAGGTTAGGGGTAAGGTAAGGTTAGGTTAAGTTAGGTTAGGCGTACAGGTGAGCGAGCGATAGGCATGTTGGCAAGTTATTTGGACAACTTGCTGGTGAGCAAGCTGGCTTGCTGAAACTGCAGATGTGGCAAGATGGCTTGCAGAAACTTGCTGTGGAGCCAGCTGACTTGCTGCAACTTGCGGATGTGGCAAGCTGGCTTGCAGAAACTTGCTGTGGAGCAAGCTGACTTGCTGCAACTTGCGAATGTGGCAAGCTGGCTTGCAGAAGCTTGCTGTGGAGCCAGCTGACTTGCTGCAACTTGCGGATGCGGCAAGCTGGCTTGCAGAAACTTGCTGTGGAGCAAGCTGACTTGCCGCAACTTGCGGATGTGGCAAGCTGGCTTGCAGAAACTTGCTGTGGAGCAAGCTGACTTGCTGCAACTTGCGGATGTGGCAAGCTGGCTTGCAGAAACTTGCTGTGGAGCAAGCTGACTTGCTGCAACTTGCGGATGTGGCAAGCTGGCTTGCAGAAACTTGCTGTGGATTAAGCTGACTTGCTGCAACTTGCGGATGTGGCTAGCTCGCTTGCAGAAACTTGCTGTGGAGCAAGCTGACTTGCTGCAACTTGCAGATGTGGCAAGCTGGCTTGCAGAAACTTGCTGTGGAGCCAGCTGACTTGCTGCAACTTGCGGATGCGGCAAGCTGGCTTGCAGAAACTTGCTGTGGAGCCAGCTGACTTGCTGCAACTTGCTGTAGAGCAAGCTGACTTGCTGCAACTTGCGGATGTGGCTAGCTGGCTTGCAGAAACTTGCTGTGGAGCAAACTGACTTGCTGCAACTTGCTGTAGAGCAAGCTGACTTGCTGCAACTTGCGGATGTGGCAAGCTGGCTTGCAGAAACTTGCTGTGGAGCAAGCTGACTTGCTTTAACTTGCAGATGTGGCAAGCTGGCTTGCAGAAACTTGCTGTGGAGCCAGCTGACTTGCTGCAACTTGCGGATGCGGCAAGCTGGCTTGCAGAAACTTGCTGTGGAGCAAGCTGACTTGCGGCAACTTGCGTATGCGGCAAGCTGGCTTGCAGAACTTGCTTGAAATGGTGAGGCGGCAAGTGACTTGCTGAAAGAGCAAGTAAGGCAACTTGCACGTCCGATCGCGGCGGCGGCTGGACGGTGACTGGTTAGGTTAGGTTAGGGGTAAGGTAAGGTTAGGTTAGGTTAGGTTAGGTTAGGCGTACAGGTGAGCGAGCGATAGGCATGTTAGCAAGTTATTTGGACAACTTAATGGTGAGCAAGCTGGCTTGCTAAAACTGCAGATGTGGCAAGATGGCTTGCAGAAACTTGCTGTGGAGCCAGCTGACTTGCTGCAACTTGCGGATGCGGCAAGCTGGCTTGCAGAAACTTGCTGTGGAGCAAGCTGACTTGCTGAAACTTGCGGATGTGGCAAGCTGGCTTGCAGAAGCTTGCTGTGGAGCCAGCTGACTTGCTGCAACTTGCGGATGCGGCAAGTTGGCTTGCAGAAACTTGCTGTGGAGCAAGCTGACTTGCCGCAACTTGCGGATGTGGCAAGCTGGCTTGCAGAAACTTGCTGTGGAGCAAGCTGACTTGCTGCAACTTGCGGATGTGGCTAGCTGGCTTGCAGAAACTTGCTGTGGAGCAAGCTGACTTGCTGCAACTTGCAGATGTGGCAAGCTGACTTGCTACAACTTGCAGATGTGGCAAGCTGGCTTGCAGAAACTTGCTGTGGAGCCAGCTGACTTGCTGCAACTTGCGGATGCGGCAAGCTGGCTTGCAGAAACTTGCTGTGGAGCAAGCTGACTTGCGGCAACTTGCGTATGCGGCAAGCTGGCTTGCAGAACTTGCTTGAAATGGTGAGGCGGCAAGTGACTTGCTGAAAGAGCAAGTAAGGCAACTTGCACGTCCGATCGCGGCGGCGGCTGGACGGTGACTGGTTAGGTTAGGTTAGGGGTAAGGTAAGGTTAGGTTAAGTTAGGTTAGGCGTACAGGTGAGCGAGCGATAGGCATGTTGGCAAGTTATTTGGACAACTTGCTGGTGAGCAAGCTGGCTTGCTGAAACTGCAGATGTGGCAAGATGGCTTGCAGAAACTTGCTGTGGAGCCAGCTGACTTGCTGCAACTTGCGGATGTGGCAAGCTGGCTTGCAGAAACTTGCTGTGGAGCAAGCTGACTTGCTGCAACTTGCGAATGTGGCAAGCTGGCTTGCAGAAGCTTGCTGTGGAGCCAGCTGACTTGCTGCAACTTGCGGATGCGGCAAGCTGGCTTGCAGAAACTTGCTGTGGAGCAAGCTGACTTGCCGCAACTTGCGGATGTGGCAAGCTGGCTTGCAGAAACTTGCTGTGGAGCAAGCTGACTTGCTGCAACTTGCGGATGTGGCAAGCTGGCTTGCAGAAACTTGCTGTGGAGCAAGCTGACTTGCTGCAACTTGCGGATGTGGCAAGCTGGCTTGCAGAAACTTGCTGTGGATTAAGCTGACTTGCTGCAACTTGCGGATGTGGCTAGCTGGCTTGCAGAAACTTGCTGTGGAGCAAGCTGACTTGCTGCAACTTGCAGATGTGGCAAGCTGGCTTGCAGAAACTTGCTGTGGAGCCAGCTGACTTGCTGCAACTTGCGGATGCGGCAAGCTGGCTTGCAGAAACTTGCTGTGGAGCAAGCTGACTTGCGGCAACTTGCGTATGCGGCAAGCTGGCTTGCAGAACTTGCTTGAAATGGTGAGGCGGCAAGTGACTTGCTGAAAGAGCAAGTAAGGCAACTTGCACGTCCGATCGCGGCGGCGGCTGGACGGTGACTGGTTAGGTTAGGTTAGGGGTTAGGTAAGGTTAGGTTAGGTTAGGTTAGGCGTACAGGTGAGCGAGCGATAGGCATGTGAGTCGTTTTCAAAATATCTGTACTTTTACTACTAAATGTTTGTCCTCATAAAAAAAATAAAAAAAAAAAATATTTCGACTAAAATAAATCTTTTTTTTAATTCCACATACAAATCTAAGCATAACTGCATATAATTCTTAATAAAAAGCAATGAATTACGATTAAAATCCTAGGATAAATTAAATGTGAAAATTAAATAACAAAAAACCACCCTACATTTTTTAATGTCCCCTAGTTGGAAGACATTCGAAACATATTTTTTAATCAGAATTTTTGTACTAAACTTACTAGTTTTATGTACCATAATTTAAAAAGCAATGTTTATTTTTTAAGTTGGATGGATAAACTATTTAAATTTACGTTAAATAAATTAAGAATGAACATTTTTAAAAATGTCCCCATCAATCGTAACAATTTCGTGACACTGATTTACTGACATATTTAACCAACTTTTTGTATCACGAAGAGTAGGAATCTAACTTTAATCACTGGCAACACTGGTCATGTCACGAAAAGTAACATCACAATGACGCGCCGCTCTTTTTTTTGTCATTGAGACAAGGCAGAAGTTCAGTGTGTGGTGGTGAAAAAATTTTATCATACATTTTCGTGACGAGATCTTCTCAACAAAAGTAAGTAGATTTTTAAGAATTCACCTACCGCAGTTATAATATACTTAAATTATGTCAAGTACAATAGATTACGCTTTCAATCTACTAGTAAACGTGATTATGTTTTGTGTAAAAATATTTTTTAAGTTATGTTTTACATGTTAGTGACGAACAATTTCCTGACATTTACTGACGTCAGTAAATTGTAGACGATAAAGGTGTGGCCTCATGTGTTAAGTATGAAAGTAAGGTATTAAAATGAGTTTTTAAGTAACGAATAAAAATAAAGGAGAGAAACGGTATTATAATTAAGGTACCGCGCTCAAAATTAAATTAATAAAAAATAGCTTTTTTATGTATACCTACATAGTGCTTCATTTTTATTTAACGCTACACAAAGTCTTCTAAAGTCAATTATTTATTATTTAATATTTGTTTTGATTTTATTTTCTCTAATAAATATCAGATTTTTCGTGTAACAAAAAATTTAATTTGTCTAGAAAATAATAATGAACGCTTGCCTTATTGCATTTAGTGTTGATCGCTTTCCCACCCATACTAGCGATGTTTACTTTTGTTTTTGGTTTTAATCAAAATATATCCAATAGCTTTTTTGGTTTCAGAATGCCACTGACCGGTGCCGAACGGCAAAAAAAAATGTAGAAAAACTTAAAAAGCAAAACCCTAAAAATATGAAGAAAAAAGAAAAAAAACATCTGGCTTTTTTGAATAAACAATGATTCATTTTCAAATTCATTTTTCTTTCTTCCAATGTTCCTAAAAGTGCTTAAGTTTTTAAAGATATTTCTCACAAATTATAGTCTGAAATTAAATATCTTGTACTACTACAATATTACCTAATTCTGAATACAGCCTTACTTCTACAATTTCCTTACATCCAATACAATTTCCTAACGAAACAATTTACTGACAATTTTGTGACGTACACATATTTTGAAAACGACTCATGTTGGCAAGTTATTTGGACAACTTGCTGGTGAGCAAGCTGGCTTGCTGAAACTGCAGATGTGGCAAGATGGCTTGCAGAAACTTGCCGTGGAGCCAGCTGACTTGCTGCAACTTGCGGATGTGGCAAGCTGGCTTGCAGAAACTTGCTGTGGAGCCAGCTGACTTGCTGCAACTTGCGGATGCGGCAAGCTGGCTTGCAGAAACTTGCTGTGGAGCAAGCTGACTTGCCGCAACTTTCGGATGTGGCAAGCTGGCTTGCAGAAACTTGCTGTGGAGCAAGCTGACTTGCTGCAACTTGCGGATGTGGCAAGCTGGCTTGCAGAAACTTGCTGTGGAGCCAGCTGACTTGCTGCAACTTGCGGATGCGGCAAGCTGGCTTGCAGAAACTTGCTGTGGAGCAAGCTGACTTGCTGCAACTTGCGGATGTGGCAAGCTGGCTTGCAGAAACTTGCTGTGGAGCCAGCTGACTTGCTGCAACTTGCGGATGTGGCAAGCTGGCTTGCAGAAACTTGCTGTGGAGCAAGCTGACTTGCCGCAACTTGCGGATGTGGCAAGCTGGCTTGCAGAAACTTGCTGTGGAGCAAGCTGACTGACTTGCTGCAACTTGCAGATGTGGCAAGCTGGCTTGCAGAAACTTGCTGTGGAGCCAGCTGACTTGCTGCAACTTGCGGATGCGGCAAGCTGGCTTGCAGAAACTTGCTGTGGAGCCAGCTGACTTGCTGCAACTTGCGGATGCGGCAAGCTGGCTTGCAGAAACTTGCTGTGGAGCAAGCTGACTTGCCGCAACTAGCGGATATGGCAAGCTGGCTTGCAGAAACTTGCTGTAGAGCAAGCTGACTTGCTGCAACTTGCGGATGTGGCAAGCTGGCTTGCAGAAACTTGCTGTGGAGCAAGCTGACTTGCTGCAACTTGCAGATGTGGCAAGCTGGCTTGCAGAAACTTGCTGTGGATTCAGCTGACTTGCTGCAACTTGCGGATGCGGCAAGCTGGCTTGCAGAAACTTGCTGTAGAGCAAGCTGACTTGCGGCAACTTGCGTATGCGGCAAGCTGGCTTGCAGAACTTGCTTGAAATGGTGCAACTTGCACACTTGCACGTCCGATCGCGGCGGCGGCTGGACAGTGACTGGTTAGGTTAGGTTAGGGGTAAGGTAAGGTTAGGTTAGGTTAGGTTAGGCGTACAGGTGAGCGAGCGATAGGCATGTTGGCAAGTTATTTGGACAACTTGCTGGTGAGAAAGCTGACTTGCCGCAACTTGCGGATGTGGCAAGCTGGCTTGCAGAAACTTGCTGTGGAGCAAGCTGACTTGCTGCAACTTGCGGATGTGGCTAGCTGGCTTGCAGAAACTTGCTGTGGAGCAAACTGACTTGCTGCAACTTGCTGTAGAGCAAGCTGACTTGCTGCAACTTGCGGATGTGGCAAGCTGGCTTGCAGAAACTTGCTGTGGAGCAAGCTGACTTGCTTTAACTTGCAGATGTGGCAAGCTGGCTTGCAGAAACTTGCTGTGG
This sequence comes from Gymnoscelis rufifasciata, assembly GCA_929108375.1. Lineage (NCBI taxonomy): Eukaryota > Metazoa > Arthropoda > Insecta > Lepidoptera > Geometridae > Gymnoscelis > Gymnoscelis rufifasciata. The sequence continues at coordinate 13,995,940 of OV815321.1, forward strand.
AGCCAGCTGACTTGCTGCAACTTGCGGATGCGGCAAGCTGGCTTGCAGAAACTTGCTGTGGAGCAAGCTGACTTGCGGCAACTTGCGTATGCGGCAAGCTGGCTTGCAGAACTTGCTTGAAATGGTGAGGCGGCAAGTGACTTGCTGAAAGAGCAAGTAAGGCAACTTGCACGTCCGATCGCGGCGGCGGCTGGACGGTGACTGGTTAGGTTAGGTTAGGGGTAAGGTAAGGTTAGGTTAGGTTAGGTTAGGCGTACAGGTGAGCGAGCGATAGGCATGTTGGCAAGTTATTTGGACAACTTGCTGGTGAGCAAGCTGGCTTGCTAAAACTGCAGATGTGGCAAGATGGCTTGCAGAAACTTGCTGTGGAGCCAGCTGACTTGCTGCAACTTGCGGATGTGGCAAGCTGGCTTGCAGAAACTTGCTGTGGAGCAAGCTGACTTGCTGAAACTTGCGGATGTGGCAAGCTGGCTTGCAGAAGCTTGCTGTGGAGCCAGCTGACTTGCTGCAACTTGCGGATGCGGCAAGTTGGCTTGCAGAAACTTGCTGTGGAGCAAGCTGACTTGCCGCAACTTGCGGATGTGGCAAGCTGGCTTGCAGAAACTTGCTGTGGAGCAAGCTGACTTGCTGCAACTTGCGGATGTGGCTAGCTGGCTTGCAGAAACTTGCTGTGGAGCAAGCTGACTTGCTGCAACTTGCAGATGTGGCAAGCTGACTTGCTGCAACTTGCAGATGTGGCAAGCTGGCTTGCAGAAACTTGCTGTGGAGCCAGCTGACTTGCTGCAACTTGCGGATGCGGCAAGCTGGCTTGCAGAAACTTGCTGTGGAGCAAGCTGACTTGCGGCAACTTGCGTATGCGGCAAGCTGGCTTGCAGAACTTGCTTGAAATGGTGAGGCGGCAAGTGACTTGCTGAAAGAGCAAGTAAGGCAACTTGCACGTCCGATCGCGGCGGCGGCTGGACGGTGACTGGTTAGGTTAGGTTAGGGGTAAGGTAAGGTTAGGTTAAGTTAGGTTAGGCGTACAGGTGAGCGAGCGATAGGCATGTTGGCAAGTTATTTGGACAACTTGCTGGTGAGCAAGCTGGCTTGCTGAAACTGCAGATGTGGCAAGATGGCTTGCAGAAACTTGCTGTGGAGCCAGCTGACTTGCTGCAACTTGCGGATGTGGCAAGCTGGCTTGCAGAAACTTGCTGTGGAGCAAGCTGACTTGCTGCAACTTGCGAATGTGGCAAGCTGGCTTGCAGAAGCTTGCTGTGGAGCCAGCTGACTTGCTGCAACTTGCGGATGCGGCAAGCTGGCTTGCAGAAACTTGCTGTGGAGCAAGCTGACTTGCCGCAACTTGCGGATGTGGCAAGCTGGCTTGCAGAAACTTGCTGTGGAGCAAGCTGACTTGCTGCAACTTGCGGATGTGGCAAGCTGGCTTGCAGAAACTTGCTGTGGAGCAAGCTGACTTGCTGCAACTTGCGGATGTGGCAAGCTGGCTTGCAGAAACTTGCTGTGGATTAAGCTGACTTGCTGCAACTTGCGGATGTGGCTAGCTGGCTTGCAGAAACTTGCTGTGGAGCAAGCTGACTTGCTGCAACTTGCAGATGTGGCAAGCTGGCTTGCAGAAACTTGCTGTGGAGCCAGCTGACTTGCTGCAACTTGCGGTTGCGGCAAGCTGGCTTGCAGAAACTTGCTGTGGAGCAAGCTGACTTGCGGCAACTTGCGTATGCGGCAAGCTGGCTTGCAGAACTTGCTTGAAATGGTGAGGCGGCAAGTGACTTGCTGAAAGAGCAAGTAAGGCAACTTGCACGTCCGATCGCGGCGGCGGCTGGACGGTGACTGGTTAGGTTAGGTTAGGGGTTAGGTAAGGTTAGGTTAGGTTAGGTTAGGCGTACAGGTGAGCGAGCGATAGGCATGTGAGTATTTTTCAAAATATCTGTACTTTTACTACTAAATGATTGTCCTCATAAAAAAAATAAAAAAAAAAAATATTTCGACTAAAATAAATCTTTTTTTTAATTCCACATACAAATCTAAGCATAACTGCATATAATTCTTAATAAAAAGCAATGAATTACGATTAAAATCCTAGGATAAATTAAATGTGAAAATTAAGTAACAAAAAACCACCCTACATTTTTTAATGTCCCCTAGTTGGAAGACATTCGAAACATATTTTTTAATCAGAATTTTTGTACTAAACTTACTAGTTTTATGTACCATAATTTAAAAAGCAATGTTTATTTTTTAAGTTGGATGGATAAACTATTTAAATTTACGTTAAATAAATTAAGAATGAACATTTTTAAAAATGTCCCCATCAATCGTAACAATTTCGTGACACTGATTTACTGACATATTTAACCAACTTTTTGTATCACGAAGAGTAGGAATCTAACTTTAATCACTGGCAACACTGGTCATGTCACGAAAAGTAACATCACAATGACGCGCCGCTCTTTTTTTTGTCATTGAGACAAGGCAGAAGTTCAGTGTGTGGTGGTGAAAAAATTTTATCATACATTTTCGCGACGAGATCTTCTCAACAAAAGTAAGTAGATTTTTAAGAATTCACCTACCGCAGTTATAATATACTTAAATTATGTCAAGTACAATAGATTACGCTTTCAATCTACTAGTAAACGTGATTATGTTTTGTGTAAAAATATTTTTTAAGTTATGTTTTACATGTTAGTGACGAACAATTTCCTGACATTTACTGACGTCAGTAAATTGTAGACGATAAAGGTGTGGCCTCATGTGTTAAGTATGAAAGTAAGGTATTAAAATGAGTTTTTAAGTAACGAATAAAAATAAAGGAGAGAAACGGTATTATAATTAAGGTACCGCGCTCAAAATTAAATTAATAAAAAATAGCTTTTTTATGTATACCTACATAGTGCTTCATTTTTATTTAACGCTACACAAAGTCTTCTAAAGTCAATTATTTATTATTTAATATTTGTTTTGATTTTATTTTCTCTAATAAATATCAGATTTTTCGTGTAACAAAAAATTTAATTTGTCTAGAAAATAATAATGAACGCTTGCCTTATTGCATTTAGTGTTGATCGCTTTCCCACCCATACTAGCGATGTTTACTTTTGTTTTTGGTTTTAATCAAAATATATCCAATAGCTTTTTTGGTTTCAGAATGCCACTGACCGGTGCCGAACGGCAAAAAAAAATGTAGAAAAACTTAAAAAGCAAAACCCTAAAAATATGAAGAAAAAAGAAAAAAAACATCTGGCTTTTTTGAATAAACAATGATTCATTTTCAAATTCATTTTTCTTTCTTCCAATGTTCCTAAAAGTGCTTAAGTTTTTAAAGATATTTCTCACAAATTATAGTCTGAAATTAAATATCTTGTACTACTACAATATTACCTAATTCTGAATACAGCCTTACTTCTACAATTTCCTTACATCCAATACAATTTCCTAACGAAACAATTTACTGACAATTTCGTGACGTACACATATTTTGAAAACGACTCATGTTGGCAAGTTATTTGGACAACTTGCTGGTGAGCAAGCTGGCTTGCTGAAACTGCAGATGTGGCAAGATGGCTTGCAGAAACTTGCCGTGGAGCCAGCTGACTTGCTGCAACTTGCGGATGTGGCAAGCTGGCTTGCAGAAACTTGCTGTGGAGCCAGCTGACTTGCTGCAACTTGCGGATGCGGCAAGCTGGCTTGCAGAAACTTGCTGTGGAGCAAGCTGACTTGCCGCAACTTTCGGATGTGGCAAGCTGGCTTGCAGAAACTTGCTGTGGAGCAAGCTGACTTGCGGCAACTTGCGTATGCGGCAAGCTGGCTTGCAGAACTTGCTTGAAATGGTGAGGCGGCAAGTGACTTGCTGAAAGAGCAAGTAAGGCAACTTACACGTCCGATCGCGGCGGCGGCTGGACGGTGACTGGTTAGGTTAGGTAAGGGGTTAGGTAAGGTTAGGTTAGGTTAGGTTAGGTTAGGTTAGGCGTACAGGTGAGCGAGCGATAGGCATGTTGGCAAGTTATTTGGACAACTTGCTGGTGAGCAAGCTGGCTTGCTGAAACTGCAGATGTGGCAAGATGGCTTGCAGAAACTTGCTGTGGAGCCAGCTGACTTGCTGCAACTTGCGGATGTGGCAAGCTGGCTTGCAGAAACTTGCTGTGGAGCAAGCTGACTTGCTGCAACTTGCGGATGTGGCAAGCTGGCTTGCAGAAACTTGCTGTGGAGCCAGCTGACTTGCTGCAACTTGCGGATGCGGTAAGATGGCTTGCAGAAACTTGCTGTGGAGCAAGCTGACTTGCCGCAACTTGCGGATGTGGCAAGCTGGATTGCAGAAACTTGCTGTGGAGCAAGCTGACTTGCTGCAACTTGCGGATGTGGCAAGCTGGCTTGCAGAAACTTGCTGTGGAGCAAGCTGACTTGCTGCAACTTGCGGATGTGGCAAGCTGGCTTGCAGAAACTTGCTGTGGAGCCAGCTGACTTGCTGCAACTTGCGGATGCGGCAAGCTGGCTTGCAGAAACTTGCTGTGGAGCAAGCTGACTTGCCGCAACTTGCGGATGTGGCAAGCTGGCTTGCAGAAACTTGCTGTAGAGCAAGCTGACTTGCTGCAACTTGCGGATGTGGCAAGCTGGCTTGCAGAAACTTGCTGTGGAGCAAGCTGACTTGCTGCAACTTGCAGATGTGGCAAGCTGGCTTGCAGAAACTTGCTGTGGAGCCAGCTGACTTGCTGCAACTTGCGGATGCGGCAAGCTGGCTTGCAGAAACTTGCTGTGGAGCAAGCTGACTTGCGGCAACTTGCGTATGCGGCAAGCTGGCTTGCAGAACTTGCTTGAAATGGTGAGGCGGCAAGTGACTTGCTGAAAGAGCAAGTAAGGCAACTTGCACGTCCGATCGCGGCGGCGGCTGGACGGTGACTGGTTAGGTTAGGTTAGGGGTTAGGTAAGGTTAGGTTAGGTTAGGTTAGGCGTACAGGTGAGCGAGCGATAGGCATGTTGGCAAGTTATTTGGACAACTTGCTGGTGAGCAAGCTGGCTTGCTGAAACTGCAGATGTGGCAAGATGGCTTGCAGAAACTTGCTGTGGAGCCAGCTGACTTGCTGCAACTTGCGGATGTGGCAAGCTGGCTTGCAGAAACTTGCTGTGGAGCAAGCTGACTTGCTGCAACTTGCGGATGTGGCAAGCTGGCTTGCAGAAACTTGCTGTGGAGCCAGCTGACTTGCTGCAACTTGCGGATGCGGCAAGCTGGCTTGCAGAAACTTGCTGTGGAGCAAGCTGACTTGCCGCAACTTGCGGATGTGGCAAGCTGGCTTGCAGAAACTTGCTGTGGAGCAAGCTGACTTTCTGCAACTTGCGGATGTGGCAAGCTGGCTTGCAGAAACTTGCTGTGGAGCAAGCTGACTTGCTGCAACTTGCAGATGTGGCAAGCTGGCTTGCAGAAACTTGCTGTGGAGCCAGCTGACTTGCTGCAACTTGCGGATGCGGCAAGCTGGCTTGCAGAAACTTGCTGTGGAGCAAGCTGACTTGCGGCAACTTGCGTATGCGGCAAGCTGGCTTGCAGAACTTGCTTGAAATGGTGAGGCGGCAAGTGACTTGCTGAAAGAGCAAGTAAGGCAACTTGCACGTCCGATCGCGGCGGCGGCTGGACGGTGACTGTTTAGGTAAGGTTAGGGGTTAGGTAAGGTTAGGTTAGGTTAGGTTAGGTTAGGTTTTTTTTTTTTATTTTTTTTTATTCTTTCTTTATTTCATAATAAATCTGTTAAGGGTCCGGCGCTAATGGGATACACCTCGCCCTTAACTATATTTTACAATGGGTAATAATTTTTTGAGGATTAGATAACAAAAATAAAATTTATTACGTTTACTGGTATTCGTCCAGCCGGTGCTGTTTGTACTAGTAAGTGACCAAACTGCACCGGCTGCACGCTTCTGCAGTACAAAGTTACATATGATATGTTTTAAATCCATGGGTCAATTCGAGCAGTCTGTACAGATTGCGTGTATTGATTATATTGTTTATTGCTAGCTGAACAGACTGCACGATTTTACATAAATGGGGTTGCTTAAATAATAAATAAGAGTGAATAGATAGTACAGTCCATGCAGTTCGTGTCTTTTGTTAATTGTATGTCTTGGGAACTGTATGGACTATACGGTTTTACCGGTCAAATGAGACAGTGGTGAGTGATTTAGTCCGGGTAGATAGGTACAATTGGTGAGGTCCATACCACTCGCAATGCCATGAGTTTGACATATGGATTATAAAGGATAGAATGACTTTTAACAAAATTTGAGAAAGTGCATAATTTACAATATTGCTTAAGTGGGGTCGTTTATGCTTATAAAATTAAAATTGAAAAGTTTGTACAGTTCGTACTATTGTGTAATTTCGGGTCAAGGAATCAAAGGTATGTGACACTGACTTATACTAGGTCTTATGGCTAATATTTAAAATCAAGCTAGAAGTTATATATGTATTACAATGCGATTATAATTAAGTTTTTTTTTTTTTTTTTTTTATAGTTGTTCAAATTGCATAAAGAGTACACAAGATAAAATGACTATTTACAAAATGTGGGGTTTCATATAGTTGGTACTTAAGTGGTAATTTTGTACATTCTGTACATTTACAGTACAAAACTGTACAGATTGCTTAGGAGTCAAATGCGTGATTGAGTCGAGTGGATAGATACAATTTGTACAGTCAGGTACAGGTCCGTACAGCCCGCAACGTTCAGGTGTTTTGTCTGTTGCGAGAAGTATGAACCGCATGGTAAAAGATTGGTTCAGTTTTATTGCTAGATCTATGGATAACTTATACTATATGTTTATGGTTACTGATTTTAATTTGTTTACAATCCATAGTCTATTTGGGAGCAGATCTTGTTGGTCATGTGTCTTACCCGAGGGCAGGTGAATGATGTTGCGGAGTGAGCGGTGCTCCTGCCTGTGATGTTCTTTTCGGAGTTAAAGGATTTGCAATTGTAGCAATCTGTTTTTGATGTGTCTTCTTTATGTGGGCAGTCCTTGAAACACGCAGTGTGACGCGCAGTGTGAGCAGATTGAGTTGTTCTGGTTGCATTTGGTTCTGGTGTGTCCAAATTTCAGGCAATTGAAGCATTGAAGTAGGGGTGGATGATCCTCGACATGGACGCGTTGGTGATTGATGTTGAGCTCACCACATTCAATAATGGCCTTCCATAGGGTTGGGGAGACCATAAAAACTGCGTTGTAGAGGTTTGGATTTTTGTTTCTTTTCAGGAATTTGAGTGCGATTTCGTCACATCCGTTATCATTGGTGGTATTGATACAGTCGTTTTGCCGGCAGATGATGTCAGTGATTGAGTCGGGTTTGGTGGATCTTGATATCCCTTTGAGTATTATCATTGGTTTTAGAGTTTTTGTTGGTTCTGCGTTGACTTCACTGTGTGGTTGTTTAGTTTTCTGTATGACGGCATCTCTCTGTTCTGCATTGTCCATTTGAATTACAATTTTGTTATTAGCTATGTGTTTTATACCTGCAGGAGAGTAGTTAGTGTCTTCGAATGAGACACTTCTGTGCCATGCTTGGATTGTTGCATTGTGATTGGATGCTAATTCCTTAGTCGATATTATGAGTGCTGGCTTGTAGGGAGTTTTTACTCCGATATTGGTTTTATTGAGAGTTTTGGATGGCTCGCTGTGTTTATTTAAGGATTTAAGTTTGGAGAATTCGTCTTTAAGAACACTTTTTATAGTTTCGACAATGTTATTTTTGAAGTGAAACTTCTATAGAATCGTAGTGATTTCAAACCGGATGCAAAAAGATGAAACGGAAATGGTAAGAGACACAAATACAATGCTTTATTTAAATTTCTTTGCGCAAAGAGGTATTGCTGTATTTTATTTATATTATTTTGTAACATACTTTATGTAATACGCTTTATTGAAGTAATATAAATAATCCGAATAATTACAGATTATATGTTTGTTTCTCTTATCATTTTAGCAGATGCGTTCATTTACCCTTTTTTTCTATTCGATATATAATCATAATTATAGTTCGTAAGTAGTAGACTCCAATAGTGCGTCGTAGCTGACTCACACACACTTTTTTTTTTATTCTTCTTTTTTTTTCGTCGATTTACTGAAGTTTCACTTCTTTCGTGTGTGAATCGCACACACACCTGAAAGCACACACATTGAACAACACACATGAAAGCTTGGAAATCTTCAACGGCGGAGATGATCGCAGATTTGTTGACTTTTGTTAGGCTTTTCCCTTCCTGTATTTTGTGAAGAATAAATTTGGTGAAAGTTTTTGCTTTGCTTTGTATGATCTGGATAGGGTCATCATCGTCTTCAATAGCGGATGCATATTCGTCTTCCTCTTCATTGGTCCGCATGGCATAAGAGCGAATGTGATCTTTATTGATTGTGGGTTGTGTAACTTCATCAAAAGCTTGAGTGTCTATTGTATCTTTATCCTAACAAAGGATATTCGATGTGGAATCGTCAGCCATATTGATGTATTCTTGTGGTATACTTAGTGCAATTCGTATGGGTTGATAAGTTCACAGTCAAAGTGTACACTCCATACAGTTTCTTGATGTTGCGGTCACTTTGTATAGACACTGCAATCCAAGTGACTGTGACCGGTCGATTGGTACAATCGCTGTACTCCGAGTACAATATGACTGTATGAAGTGAACAATTGTGGACGTACTGTATGAAGACTGTGACCTAACTGACCAGTAACTTGATATAAACACTGCAATCCAAGTGACCGTGACCGGTCGATTAGTACGGTCAGTACAGTACGAGAAATGTGCAATATTACTGAACGAAGTGGACAAACTTGATTTAAGAAGAGAGAGGTTGCAGTACCGAAAATACTGAAAATACTGGTTAGGTTAGGTAAGGTTAGGTTAGGTTAGGTTAGGTTAGGTTAGGTTAGGTTAGGTTAGGTTAGGTTAGGTTAGGTTAGGTTAGGTTAGGTTAGGTTAGGTTAGGTTAGGTTAGGTTAGGTTAGGTTAGGTTAGGTTAGGTTAGGTTAGGTTAGGTTAGGTTAGGTTAGGTTAGGTTAGGTTAGGTTAGGTTAGGTTAGGTTAGGTTAGGTTAGGTTAGGTTAGGTTAGGTTAGGTTAGGTTAGGTTAGGTTAGGTTAGGTTAGGTTAGGTTAGGTTCGAGGTGGGCTCTGAAAAGCTTGAACCTAGAGGTGCTGAGGGAGGCCGCTGTTGTTCAGGCCTGGCAGACGCTGCCTGACGGTCCGGTGACGATTGAGGCTGAGGCCGAATGGTTCCGAGATGCCATGTCGCAAATCAGCGACGCTTGCATGGCCCGGGCAAAACCGCCTCTTCCTCGACGAAGTGTATACTGGTGGTCGGAGGACATATCTGGCCTCCGAGTAAGGTGCGTAGAGGCCAGACGCCTCTACACTCGTCACCGGCGTCTGCGGCGTAGAGATGCTGAGGAGGAAGGGCAGCTTTATCAGGATTACAGAGCCTGTACTAAAGCCCTGCAGCTGTCCATCCGCTCCGCAAAAGAGAGATCGCGGACAGAGCTACTCGAGACTCTCAACAGCGACCCATGGGGGCGTCCTTACAAGATGGTTCGGGAAAAAATCCGACCATGGGCTCCCCCACTGACTGAGACTCTCGAGCCTCAGCTAGTGGAGGCCGTTGTTTCCGCTCTTTTCCCAGAAAGGGCCGAGCATCAGCCCCCCGAGATGTCCCCCGGATGTGGACCTGGAGAGGTGGAACATGACGAAGTGCCACCGGTTCTATCTGTGGAGTTGCGACTGGCCGTCCTTAAGCTCCAGGCGAAGAATAAAGCCCCGGGACCTGATGGGATTCACGGCCGAGTGTGGGTGCACGCACTCCGCGAGCTGGGGGACCGATTTCGAAGGCTACTCGACGCTTGTTTGGATACGGGTCGGTTCCCAGCATTGTGGAAGACGGGCAGGCTCGTCTTGTTAAAGAAGGAAGGGCGCCCCGCGGACTCTACGTCTGCGTATAGGCCTCTTGTGATGCTGGATGAGGCAGACAAGCTATTTGAGCGCATCATAGCTTCTCGGCTCATACAGCACTTGAGGAGTAAGGGGCCAGATCTATCCGAGCACCAGTATGGATTTCGGGCGGGCAGATCGACAATAGATGCGATTGGTCTCGTCAGGGCCCGCTCGGAAGAAGTGGTGAACAGCGGTGGCGTGATGTTGGCGGTATCTCTAGATATCGCCAACGCGTTCAACACGTTGCCGTGGTCCTGTGTTGGGGAGGCGCTGAAGTACCATAAAGTGCCTCCTTACCTCAGCCGGATTGTCTCGGCGTACCTCTCAGACCGGTACATCTCATATCCCAGCCGTGGAGGTGCGCCGGTGAGGAGAGCAATGTGGTGCGGTGTTCCACAGGGTTCGGTTCTAGGACCGCTCCTGTGGAACATCGGGTACGACTGGGTTCTCCGGGAGACTCTCGCCCCCGGCGCCGGCGTTATCTGTTACGCAGACGACACGCTCATCACGGCCCGGAGTGCGACATTTGAGGAGGCTGCTAGTCTTGCCACGGAGTCTGTTGCACTGGTCGTCAGGAGAATAGAGAGATTGGGACTCCGGGTGGCGCTCAACAAGTCAGAGGCCGTCTGTTTTCATGGTCCTCGGCGGGCGCCACCAAGAGGTTCCACTATCTCTATCGGGGAGGTGAACATCGAGGTCGACTCCAAGATAAAATATCTTGGGCTCTACCTCGATAGTAGATGGAGCTTCCGCGAGCACTTCACTCGCATGGCTCCTCGACTGGTCGGAGCGGCGCGCGTGTTAAAGCGCCTTTTGCCGAATGTCGGGGGGCCCAAAACGTCATGCCGCCGCCTGTACTTAGGCGTGGTGCGGTCCATGGCTCTTTACGGGGCGCCCATATGGGCCGACACCCTGACCGAGAGAACCATCGCTCTCCTACGTCGGCCCCAGAGAGTGATGGCTGTCGGGGTTGTTCGCGGATATCGCACCGTCTCGTATGAGGCTGCGTGCTTGCTGGCGGGGTCCCCTCCGTGGGACTTGGAGGCGCAGTGCCATGCGGCCACTTATGAGTGGCGCATGGAACTTCGCCTCCGGGGGCAATATCCCCCTCCGCCTGGAGATGAGTCCGCTTGGAAGCTCCGCATGCAGCGGATCCTGAGGGATAGGTGGGAGGAGCGGCTAGCCAATCCAAAGGCTGGCTGCTGGACCGTTGAAGCTGTCCGACCAGTATTCGAGAACTGGTTGGACAGGGCGCATGGGTCGCTTTCCTTCCGGCTGGTGCAGGTGCTTACTGGGCATGGTTGTTTCGGTAAGTACCTCTGCCGAATAGCAGGAAGGGAACCGACAACCAAGTGCCACCATTGTGACTGCGACGAGGATACAGCGCGGCACACTCTCGAGCAATGCCCTGCATGGACAGAAGAGCGTCGCGCTCTCGTCGCAGTTGTGGGGGCTGGCCTTTCTCTTGCAGCATTGGTGAGAACAATGCTGGAAAGTGAAGGGTCATGGAGTGAGGTGGTGTCCTTCTGCGAACAAGTAATGTTACAGAAGGAGGCTGCGGAACGGGAGAGGGAGATATCCTCTACTCTCCCCATCCGTAGCCGGAGAACCGGGCGTAGGAGGCGGCTCTTCCACGCTCACCTACAGCCCCCATAACAGGGGCGTTGGCGGCCGGAATCGGGGGATTTTGGTCGCCGATAACATGACGCCCCGCAGTGGCGGCACGTGAGTTCCCGCGTGCCATTGAGGAGATGAGACAGAGATCTCCAGCTCTAGTCGCACACTCGGAGGGGCCCGTATCTAAATGTGGGCCAACGCCGTCGGGGCCGCGGAAGAGTGCTAACGCGTACCCGTAGCCCCGACAAAGGCGTGAGAAGGAACACACGTGGTGGTTTTAGTCGGTTGGAGCCCGACATAACCGTCCGCTGCCCCCGTAGCGGGCGGTATCCGTTCCGGATTTCCCCACGTTAAAAAAAAAAAAAAAAAAAAAAAAAAAAAAAAAAAAGGTTAGGTTAGGTTAGGTTAGGTTAGGTTAGGTTAGGTTAGGTTAGGTTAGGTTAGGTTAGGTTAGGTTAGGTTAGGTTAGGTTAGGTTAGGTTAGGTTAGGTTAGGTTAGGTTAGGTTAGGTTAGGTTAGGTTAGGTTAGGTTAGGTTAGGTTAGGTTAGGTTAGGTTAGGTTAGGTTAGGTTAGGTTAGGTTAGGTTAGGTTAGGTTAGGTTAGGTTAGGTTAGGTTAGGTTAGGTTAGGTTAGGTTAGGTTAGGTTAGGTTAGGTTAGGTTAGGTTAGGTTAGGTTAGGTTAGGTTAGGTTAGGTTAGGTTAGGTTAGGTTAGGTTAGGTTAGGTTAGGTTAGGTTAGGTTAGGTTAGGTTAGGTTAGGTTAGGTTAGGTTAGGTTAGGTTAGGTTAGGTTAGGTTAGGTTAGGTTAGGTTAGGTTAGGTTAGGTTAGGTTAGGTTAGGTTAGGTTAGGTTAGGTTAGGTTAGGTTAGGTTAGGTTAGGTTAGGTTAGGTTAGGTTAGGTTAGGTTAGGTTAGGTTAGGTTAGGTTAGGTTAGGTTAGGTTAGGTTAGGTTAGGTTAGGTTAGGTTAGGTTAGGTTAGGTTAGGTTAGGTTAGGTTAGGTTAGGTTAGGTTAGGTTAGGATAGGTTAGGTTAGGTTAGGTTAGGTTAGGTTAGGTTAGGTTAGGTTAGGTTAGGTTAGGTTAGGTTAGGTTAGGTTAGGTTAGGTTAGGTTAGGTTAGGTTAGGTTAGGTTAGGTTAGGTTAGGTTAGGTTAGGTTAGGTTAGGTTAGGTTAGGTTAGGTTAGGTTAGGTTAGGTTAGGTTAGGTTAGGTTAGGTTAGGTTAGGTTAGGTTAGGTTAGGTTAGGTTAGGTTAGGTTAGGTTAGGTTAGGTTAGGTTAGGTTAGGTTAGGTTAGGTTAGGTTAGGTTAGGTTAGGTTAGGTTAGGTTAGGTTAGGTTAGGTTAGGTTAGGTTAGGTTAGGTTAGGTTAGGTTAGGTTAGGTTAGGTTAGGTTAGGTTAGGTTAGGTTAGGTTAGGTTAGGTTAGGTTAGGTTAGGTTAGGTTAGGTTAGGTTAGGTTAGGTTAGGTTAGGTTAGGTTAGGTTAGGTTAGGTTAGGTTAGGTTAGGTTAGGTTAGGTTAGGTTAGGTTAGGTTAGGTTAGGTTAGGTTAGGTTAGGTTAGGTTAGGTTAGGTTAGGTTAGGTTAGGTTAGGTTAGGTTAGGTTAGGTTAGGTTAGGTTAGGTTAGGTTAGGTTAGGTTAGGTTAGGTTAGGTTAGGTTAGGTTAGGTTAGGTTAGGTTAGGTTAGGTTAGGTTAGGTTAGGTTAGGTTAGGTTAGGTTAGGTTAGGTTAGGTTAGGTTAGGTTAGGTTAGGTTAGGTTAGGTTAGGTTAGGTTAGGTTAGGTTAGGTTAGGTTAGGTTAGGTTAGGTTAGGTTAGGTTAGGTTAGGTTAGGTTAGGTTAGGTTAGGTTAGGTTAGGTTAGGTTAGGTTAGGTTAGGTTAGGTTTTTTTTTTTTTTTTTTTTTTTTTTTTTTTTTTTCTAGTAGGCCTACCAATTGCCCATAACAGGGCCGTCGGCTGATACCTTACTAACTAAAGGAAACTGTCACTATTTTTTGCGACAACATTAAAAAAAAAAATACTATTATTTTAATAACAAATATAACCTACATCATTTCTTAAATTATAATAACGCATTTATTTAAAAACACATACATGAATTTAATTAAAATCTTAACAATTTAGCCTTATATTATAATAATAAAAGAAACAATAAATTTAATAACAAAAGAAATTCCCCATAAATTTATATACCCCATAATTAACATAAAACCAAAAATATATATATATATATCATTTAACCAAATCATTATTCAATACAATAAACAATCAAAGTAATACATACAAACATGACACTTAAAGATCCAGTCATTTACATATTTAACATTATTATACTAATAACTAAATTAGAATAATAATAAACTCAACATAAAACCATAAAAGAAATACATACAAACATGAACCTTATAACTCCATTCAATTAAACATTAGACAACATTAGGACAAATTATGCATCAATTCTAATATAACTATATTACCATTACAATGTGAAATTTTATATTATTGATTAATTAAGTTAAAGATTACAGACAGATTACAGACAAGCAACTTAATCATTACATTCCACAAAATAAAATAAAACCCAACAGATTTATGCATTTAAAACATACAAACATAATTTAATTTAACAAAACAATAATAAATAATAACAATAATAAATTTAGCCTCATTTAGCAAATCTTTAACAATAATTAAAGATGCCAACGATTTCCCTATAACACAATAAAAACCTGAAATAAATTAAACACTACAACCAAATCTGAGAAACATAAAACAAAATATAATCAATAAAAATCTCTTTACATACATAGCATAACTTAACAATCAATAAATAAATTTCCCCCGATACCATTTAGCAAATCTTTAACAACAATTAAAGATGCAAACGATTTTTCTAAAACACAATAAGATCCCGAAAATATAAAAGAATTATTATATATATATAGACCCTTGCAGCACTAAATAAAATTTTATACACCCCACTACCTAATTATTCATTGTGGAAAACTCATCCAAATATTCATAATTCAGCCATTTTATACATACTACTAACTAAAACACCAAACTAATCTGATGTGGCAAAGTAATATTTATACCAGAATAATTAATGAAATAATTAATAATAGAATAATTAATTAATCCATAAATAGTTTGAATTATCATTGTACTATCTTTAGCTTAAAATCAAGTAGCAAGTAAATACCAAATTTAATTTTAATATCCAATAATAAATAAATTAAATTAATCAGATCTTTAACAATAATTAAAGATGCAAACACCATATCAAATATATAATCAAATAATAAATTTTTACACACTAACATTCAATTAAAAGTTCAGTTCATAGGAATAATAAATAATATATTTACTAAAAGTGAAAGTAATAATAAAATTCATCGACAACACCCAGCTAACTGCCCCCATTGTCCCAGTGTATAGGACAATAAAAACAGCCCCACCAAATATCATCAATAAATCCCATCATCACTATAAAATCCTATATTAAATATAACTCAAGACAACAAGAAACAAAACTGCACTGCGACTGAAAATTAAACCCCTAATACCCAATTTCAGTATTGACCTAATCCAGTGCTCATACCCTTGCCTAGCTTTTGCATATATGTTACTATTGCATCCTACCTACCTCAACTATCAATACCTGAAATTTAAACCGGATGAGAAGAGACAAAAACAAATAAATTTTTAAAATCAGTCCGGTGATCCTGTATCTACAAAATATATATTTTTACCCATATAAAATCAATTAATTAACCCAAACAATGTCACCGTAACGTGTCCAATACAATACAATACACCCTCATAAAACAATATTCATTCAAACAGACCCATTTACAAAATGAACCCCAAAATTCTACAAGACTACATGACTACATAGCCGAACCTAGGAAATCTAAAATAACACCAGGGAAAAAAAACCATTAGCCTAAAAATATAATAAAAGTCCAGATCCAATGACCAGAACTTGTACTTTGATTTAATTCTATCAACTTTGCGACCTCCAATTGAAATAAATCTTAACCAAAACAAAACAATAAAAAATACAATATTTGCAACAATTACCAATACAAAACAACGTACAACAGGGCCACAAATAAAAATTCGAAAGAGTACGACACCATGAAATAGAATCCTAGAAAACATAAATCATCTTGTAACTCCATTACACGATACGAATGCAATCAAAACAAAATCATAACCTAAAACAAACTTCTTCTTCTTCTTTTAATTGATGGCCTCCGTGACTACCTAAATCAAACATTGACATTATGACACTGACATTCCAGATCTGCGTTCAGTAATGCTCAGCACACGAGGGCCACAAATAAAAATTTTAAAAGAGTGAAAACATGAAATAGAAACCTAGAAAACATAAAATTATCATAAGACTACATTAAACGATACGACATTACGAATGCAAAGTATTCAAAACAAAACTACTTCTTCTTCTCTTAATCCGTGACTACCTAAAACAAACATTGACACAATAATATTATGACACTGACATTCCAGAGCTGCGTTCAGTAATGCTCAGCACACAAGGACACCGATCCACAATCTAAATAAAATAATAAACGAAATTAAATGCGAATGCAAAACCAAAATAAACTTACGCCATAATGCAAATATATATATATATATATAATATTTAAATATTTACCGGGTTTTACCGGGTTTTTATGATTCAACCTAATTTAAATACCATTACATAAATCTATTTAGCAAAACCTTTACCTTTTCCTTTCAAATACTAATACAAAACAAATACAATACCAACCTAAACTACAACTCCTTTAAAACATAGCAGATAATAAGCACATAATATAATTTATAAATCATTAATTTATTCACAAAATAAACCAATATTATCTACCGTAAAATGGTGAACCATTACTGAACGCACAAAACGTTCCGTTACCACCCCACCCATTATCAAATCAAGGTAAGAATCCCACAAAACTGAAATTAAATATTTAACTAACTAACAAATCTAAAATATAAACACATTGGCGCAGAATAAATAACTAATTTTGTACTTCAACCCGCTTTAAGACCTGATGAAATAAAGCTAAAAATATATGAATCCACCTAAACATTTATCAATAGTAACAGAACACAAAAGACGGAACGTAAAGGAGATACCTTCCATCCGCCATCTTATTTTCCATACAAAGTGTAAACAAACCTGTTGTTGTGATTTCACAAGTTTATTTACTACAAAAATAGAAACTTAAATGAGTTATAGTGAAATGACAATCAAATACGAGTTATTGCGCAAAGTTTAAAATCCCGTGAAGACAACAAACACCCTTCATTCAGACCTATCAGAAAAAGATAAGCACAACACAGATAAAGGTAATTTTATACATCCAACCTATACCATCCTACTTAGATGCAAAGCTATAATTAAAACAGAGAATGCCCTTCTAATTTATACAACCCTCTTGGATCCTTACCATAACAACATAAAATAGGAGAATACGAGTACACAAACCAATGACTATTATATATCACGACAATTCAATTAATATCAATACCATTTAATAAATTAATAAAACGTTATCATTTTAATATGCGCAATAAGAAAAATAGCAGAAATAAATTATTGAGATCTAAATGATTAATTAATAATACATTTACACATATAAATTGGACATAAGACATGATCCACAATGACTATTATTATCCTGTAAAATATATACTTAATAAAGGAAAAAAAAAAAAAAAAAATAAAAAAAATAAATAACAATCATTGAACAAAAGACCCGTTCTCCCTCCCCACTCTGTGGAGTATCACTTTTACATAAGTAAGAAAAGCTGGTCGTTTGGTATTATCACTTATAATATCACTTATAGTTTCCAGATTAAGACTGCAATCTATAGTGCATTCAAGGTTGTACCTGATGATGTCAAAACACACACATTCCAGCAATAGATGTTGCACCGTCTGTGAAACACCATCACCACAAGAGCACAAAGGAGAACCATACAGCTGGAACCTATACAAATAAGCACGGAACCCCCCATGACCAGTAAGTATCTGTGCTAAGTAATTATCTAGCTTAACCTTGCTCAACACCCTGTAGGCATCAGTGACCTTCTTAAAAAATAATCTAGTCACACTGCCCGTGGAAGATGTCTCATAGACATGCTGCCAATTCCGGATTGTTTCCTGCCTGATAAGATACTTTGCATAAGACAAAGGGAATCTGTCATAATAAGGTACACCAATATCAGTTGTTGCCCGCTTTGCCAATTCATCGGCCCGCTCATTGCCTACAATGCCACAGTGTGCCTTAACCCAACAGAATCGAACGACAGTTCCCTCACTTATCAACCTAGTAATAACTCTCCTTATCTTGTTCACAACTGGATGAAGTGAGTTAGGGTCACCAACACTTTCCAAGCCTGATCGACAATCACTAGCTACTACTATCACTTTTTCATTCCTACTTTCAACTATTTCCAGAGCCCTGAGAATTGCTACCAGCTCCGCCTGAAAAACTGAACAATAATCCTCCAAGCGCAAGCTAGTATGGCTCTCTTCACTACCACCAGACCAACACGTGACAGCTGCCCCGACCTTGCCTTCCAGCTTACTACCATCTGTGTAGAGCACCAACCCCTCAGCTCCCAGACTCTCTGCAACTGCCTGAGACTCAATGAGCCCGAAATTTAATCGTCTCCTTTCAGCTGGGTGAGGCAAATAAAATGGATTAATTCGGCTCTCCATCACTCGTCCAGGTAAGCTGTTAAAAGGCACACCTCTCTTTAGGCAATATAGTTGGGCATTCTCCTGCAGTCTAAATGTAAGGGGGAGTAACCTAGCCAAAATCAAACTAGCTGTAAAAGAAACAGTTCGGTGAGACTTAGAGATCTTGATAGCAAATGATCGAGCCAAACTATTAAGAGCTTTCCCTACATAGGCCTTATCCGCCACAGCTGCCCAAGATGCCGCCGAATAAAGAATAGTTGGCTCAACCACAGCAATGTAAATAAGCCTAAGGATATTGGATGAGAGACCCCACTGTGCCCTAGCTGCTCTGGAAACCGCACTATATAGTCTCAGAGCCTTAGCCGTAACACTAACAAGATGTGACCTAAAATTTAAAGATGAATCCACAGTTAAACCCAGCACCTTAAGATTCGTCCCGTATTGCAGTCGTACACTGGAGAGAAACAAACATGGAATATGGTAGCGGAGTTTCCGCGTAAGCAAAAGAACCTGTGTCTTCTCCGGAGCAAACTTTAATCTAAGTCTCAGTCCCCACTGAGCGATCACGGCCAGTGCCCGGTTAAGCTTCCCTTCCAATTCAACGCCATCACCAGCGGCCGCAATCATCAAGATGTCATCAGCGAAGGCCTGGACACGCACACCACAATACTGCATCTGCTCCAAGAGCGGGTCAAGCTGCAGGTTCCATAGAATGGGCCCACACGTGGAGCCTTGCACACAACCCTTGTTTGTCTCCCTATACACCGCCTCGCCCGCGTACCTTAAACAGACTCCTCTCCCCGAGAGGTAGCTCAATATGAGTCGCGCAATAGATCCCTCCACCCCTTTCACCCTCAGCTGCTCCATTATGGCCGGCCACCACGCATTATCGAACGCCCCCTCGATATCCAACGATACCATAACCACTATCTGCTTCTTTTCCAGGTGGCCCCGGACCGTGGTCATGGCATCGTACAGGGCATCCTCCGCGCTGCGCTGCGGCGTAAAGCCGTACTGCAACGGGCTCAGGCGGCTCTCCCGGCCGAGCTGCCACTGCAGCCTGTTCACGAACAACTTCTCGAGCACCTTCCCCAGTACCGGCAAAAGCCCGATGGGCCGGTAAGACTTCGGTGTCGAATAGCTGTCGCGATTGGGCTTCGGAATCACCTTAACCGTGGCCTTCTTCCAAATTTCAGGGAAGCAGCCCAGCTCAAGACACCTCGAGTACAACGCAAGCAGCACGTCCGGGTCCGCGCGGCGCGCCTGCAGGCACAAGTCAAGCGTAAGGCCGTCATCACCGGGCGCGCGGCGCGGGCTCATACCACTCAACACCGCGTCCAGCTCCTCCGGCGTGAAAGGCGGCGCACGCCGCGATACCTCCCCGTCGGCGCGCAGGCGCCGCGCCCAGAGCTCGATGCGCGCACGCATCTCCGCCTGTTCCGCCGTATCCTCCTCCGGTGCATCGCGCGCGTAGAACGATTCCGCGAGCAGCGCCGCCGAGCCCGCCGCATCCAGCTCTGCGCCGCCCGGCCCGACCAGCAGCCTGTCCTCCGCGCGCCCGCGGCACGCACGCATGATACGGTACGAGCGCTCCCACTCGGTCTCCACGCTCTCGCCGGTGCAGAAGTCCTTCCAACTGGCGGTCGCCGCCGCGTCGATCGCCGCAACGTAGTCGGCGCGCGCCTCCAGATAGCTCTCGACAACGTAGGGACGGCGCCGCGGATTCGCGCCAGCTATCCTGCGGCGGCGGCGCACCATCTCCTCCTTGAGGGCGGCCAGGCTCGGCGTCCACCACGGGCAGGCGTGGCGCGCTCGCGCGGCCGGCAGGCGCGGCACGGCACACTCGCAGGCGGCGAGAACGCAGTCCGCATAGCGCTCCGCGACCTCGTTTCCGGCCGCGACATCCTCGGCGGCGCGCACGAGCTCACCGACCGCCGCGGCCTCCAGCCGGCTCCGCAGCTCCGCGCGGAACGCCGACCAGTCCGCCTTGGCGGTGTCGAACACCCTAGTGCTGCTGTAATTATCGGACGGCCGCTCTCCACCCGGTCCGAACTGCAAGCTGAAGGTGATAGCCCTGTGATCGGAGAGCGTACACAGCGCTTCGTCCACGGTCCAGTCCGCGGCGGCAGGCAGCAGCGCGACGGAGCAGGCCGTCACGTCGATGATGCTGGCGGCGGCGCGGCCCTGGCGGTAGGCGAGGTAGGTCGGCGCGGAGCCCGAGTTGAGCAGCTCGAGTCCGAGCTCCGAGCACAACTCCACCACGGCGGCGCCGCGCGCGTCCTCCTCGCCGCAGCCCCACCACGGACTGCGCGCGTTCACATCGCCGCCGACCACAACCCTCTCACAGCCCATACTCAGCATGATTATCTTCAGACGATCCAGACTAACTCCGATATCATGCTCACCATCGAGGTAAAAACTCACAATCCCCACCTTACGACCATTTATAACGATAACGACCCCGGCAATATCTCTAGTGACGAACCTGCAATCTACATTAAAGCGTATGTTAGGATCGAGAAAAACCACGGCGGCCCGCACTGGTTCATCGGGAGAACCCGCGTCGCACTGAACAGCCCTGCAGCCCGCCGGAACCGACACCCGCCCCACAGTGCCGACATAAGGTTCCTGAAATAGCAGAATATTACAATTTCTCAAACTAGACTCCCTAAAACACTCATTCGTAGCGGCCCTACCCCTACCCGCGTTAAACTGAACCACTTTCAATTTACAGATTTGATGACGCGCGGTGCCCTCAGCAGTAGCGCACGGCGCGGCGCGCTATGCGGTCCCAGCGCCGCCATTCGGGGCAGTCCGCGCTGTAGGCGGGGTGCGCGAGGTCCGACGCGGCCGCTCCGCGCGCGGCGCAGTTGACGCAGT
>OV815322.1:0-5000 GCA_929108375.1 Gymnoscelis rufifasciata
GAGCTTTTTTCGAGTAGCCTGGCGGAGGAGTTCGATCGGGCCGATCTCGCCAATCGTGTGGCTCAGGCGTCGGACGATGATGCGGTCAATCGCGTGGCTGAATGCTTCGTCAGGTGCGTCACTGAAGCCTGCGAGAGGGCCGTCCCTCGAGCTGCGGCTCGCAGGCCCGGGCACCTGTGCAGGTGGTGGACACCACGACTTACCGAATTGAAGGCTGAGATGATCCGCCGAAGGCGAAAGATATCCAAGGGGAACCCCCGGCGTAGGCCGTTCGTGGTGGAGAGGTATCTCGAAGCTCGCACGGATTTCAGGGTGGAGATCGAGTCGGCCGCGACGTCCAGCTGGAAGGATTTCTGCACGGGCGAGACGGCCGAGGACATCTGGCGGCGCTCGTACCGCGTGATGCGGGCTCGCGCGCGGCGGCCGGACTGCCTGCTGGTGGCGGCGGACGGGCGCGCGCTGGACGCGGCGCAGTCGGCGGCGCTGCTCGCCGACACCTTCTACCCGCGCGACGAGCCGGCGCAGGACAGCCCCGAGCAGGCCGCGACGCGCGCCGAGGCCGAGCGCTGGGCGCGGCGCCTGCGCGCTGACCGCATGCTGGATGACCGGGTGCGCCCTTTCACCGAGGTTGAGCTGGAATCAGTTATAAGAGACATGAGTTCTAAGAAGGCGCCGGGGGAGGATGGTTTCACGCTCGACATTTGCCGCCGGGCGTTCGGTTGCGATAGGGCTCTTCTTCTGGGTCTCTTCTCTCAGTGCTTGAGGCTGGGGTGCTTTCCTAGAATTTGGAAAAAGGCTATAGTGAAAATCATCCCTAAGCCGTTGAGAGACGGTTACTGCACGCCTAAATCCTACAGACCTATCGGGCTCCTTCCTGTGTTCGGGAAGATGCTCGAAAAATTGTTTGTTAATCGGCTTCGGTGGCAGCTCGGCAGGGAGAAACGTCTTAGCCCCTTACAGTACGGGTTCACCCAGCAGCGCAGTGCTGAGGATGCCCTCTTCGATGCCATGGCGGTAGTTAGGCAGGGCCTTCGGGACAAGAAGATTGTTGTCATGGTTTCCCTTGATATTGAGGGGGCATTTGATAGTGCGTGGTGGCCCGCTATTGTTTCCCAGCTGAGGTGCAAAGGTGTTGATGACGATATATCTCGTCTAATATTGAGCTATCTTTCAGAGAGGGAAGTTGAGGTTAGGTACGCTGGTGAGGCCGTGCATAGGGACACCAATAAAGGCTGCATACAAGGTTCTACCTGTGGCCCGATTTTATGGAACATCCAGTTAGACTCGGTACTTGAGCAGTCTCAATATGATGGAGTCCGTGTGCAAGCGTTCGCGGATGATATCTTGGTGGTGGCGGTGGCTTCAGATGGTCAGGAACTGGAAAGAAAAGTAAATCATGTGCAGGAACTGGAAAGAAAAGTAAATCATGTGTTAGACATTATTGTGGAATGGGGAAGTAAGTTGAAGCTTAAATTTGCTCCGCAGAAAACACAGGCCTTGCTTCTTACAAAGAAATTAAAGTTTCACCCTCCGAGGCTTTACATGGCAGGTGTTTGTATTGATTATGGTTCTCATATTAGGGTTTTAGGATTGTTTATTGATTCTTTGCTTAATTTTAGGTATCATTTGGAGCAAGTGACTAAAAAGGCTATTGCTTTCTATCAGGTAGTGGCAAGGGCAGCACGGGCTCAATGGGGCTTGAACTCGGATATCTTAAGATTGATTTATGTGGCTGTGGTTGAGCCCACCATTTTATACTCTGCTAGTTGCTGGGCAGAGATATCAGATAGGGTCTATGCGTGTAGTGTTTTAAACAGTCTGAGCAGGTCTTTTGCAGTAAAAATTTGTAAGGCACACCATACAGTTTCATTTGTGGCTAGCATGCTCCTTGCTAGGATCCTGCCACTGCCATTAAGGTTGAAAGAAAATGCAATAATTTATAAACTTAAAAGGGGGGATTCGTTTGATGAGTTGCCGGGGCAGTTAATGGAATTTAGGGTAAGTCCATTTAATTTACCTCATCCTGGGGATAGGAAATGTATAAATTTTAAGTTAATTGAGTCTCAGGATGATGCTACTACCTTAGCTAAAGTTGGGCCAGTTTTGTATACTGATGGGAGTAAGTTGGATGGTAAAGTTGGTGGTGCGGTTACCTGTTGGGTGGATGGGCATGAGGTGGAGCACGCTGACTTTAGGCTTGAAGACTTCTGTAGCGTCTTTCAGGCTGAGCTGTGTGCTATTCAGATGGCTTTGGCCATGATAGAAAATAGGACCGAGTCAGCTTTCGTTGTGGCCAGTGACTCTATGTCGAGCTTGGAGGCACTGAGTGACCCTAATGCGCTCCATCCATTGGTTTCTGCAATCAGAGTAGAAATAATTAAACTGGGTCAGCGGGATAAAACTATTCATTTGTATTGGGTAAAGGCCCATTGTAACATTGTGGGTAATGAGAGGGCGGATTATCTTGCTAAGCAGGCAACTCTTAATTCTGATAGACCACCTATGTACAATAGATTTCCGCTGTCCTTTGCAAAGCATACAGTCAGATCCGCTAGTATAAATAGTTGGCAACAGGTTTATGACAGTTCTCAGTCGGGGGGGATAACTAAATTATTTTTTAAAGATATAAGATTAGCTTTTAAAATTTTAGGTAAATTTAAATTAAATAATTTTTTGGCTCAGATTTTTACTGGACATGGTGGGTTTAGATCCTATTTATATAAGTACAGGTTGTTTGACTCACCACTTTGCTTGTGTGGAGAGGAGGTTCCTCAAACAATCCAGCATTTATTACTGGACTGCTGTAGATATGGTAGGTTGAGATTTGATTGTGCTAGCCGGATCGAATGTTACATCTGTATTGAAAATCTGGAGACTATCATGGTTGACGATATAATTAGGCCTCACTTTCTGGACTTTGCTAGAACCATACTTCGTATGGTTGGTAGGGAGAATGGCTCTTTTGTTGAGCCTAGTGAGTAAAGCAAAGCTTACCGGGTTTTATTTACAGTTACTTGCTTTTTATTAACTTTATTTAATTATGTTTCACACATTTTTCATTTATTATTTGCATTTTAATTGTTCTTTTTACGTAAATTCAACTTCACTTCACATTTTGTTTTGTTTACGTTTGTTAGAAATAAAGATGGCGGCGCGTTAGTGTTGCTGTCTTAAAAAGTGAATGTTCCTAAATCATCTTAAATAATGGTTAAGTCAAAGTCTTTATTTTAAATTATTAGTCATTCATTTTATTGGTTTAATCGTTTTGTTAAATATTACTAGAATTAATTAGGTAGGTAAAACTAGTATTCTGAATTTTTATGGCGTAAGCTTTTCATTGATATATTAATCTCTTCTCTCTCGTAAAAGCAAGTTTTGTAAATTATCTCCTGGTTCTGGCGACTATTTTGCTTGTACGGCAACACAGTAGAGTTTGAAGCATGTTGCGTTCCATTCAACATGATAAATTATAATTATGTTGCATTTTTCTTTTTAATTCTTCAGTTATTATGTCAGTGTATTATTATATTATTTATTATTAAAATCTATATTGCAATTTGAATGTTAATAATGAATTTAAGTTAATTGTCAGGGTAATAATATATTATTTGTTTTATTATTATTTTATAATTAAATGTTCCATTTCAGCTTTGATAATATTTTATTTGTATTTAATTTCAATAATTAATCATTAATTTATTAATTTCACTGTTAATATAGTTAATTGGGTTTGATTATTTGTTTTTAGTAATTATTGGTAGTTATTATGCTGAATTTATTTTAGATTGTATTATTCATGTTTGAATGGAACGTTACCTGTATTTGGTTTTCGTTCAGGATTATAAATTATAGATTCAACTTATTATGATTTTATTTTAGATAATTATTGGTGTTTTTACTCGTATTCATCTTATTAATTGCGGGTTTTTCTATTTTATATTGTAATTCAGGGGATAAGGAAAGGTTGTAATGTTTGTTCTTCTTCTTCTTCTTTTAATAGATGGCGTCCGTGACTATGTGTGGAGTGTCTGATGGTCTGTTTTCTAATGTGACACATTTTTGAACGAGCTTCTGGACTGTCATCTGTCATAGATGTCATAAACAATAATCTATTATTGTTTATAGGAGTAAATGTTAATGATATTATTATGTTTTTCAGTCCTGGGAGAGGTTTTTTTTTACCATGTGTTACTTTTATAGGAATCGGGAGCGCTAAACTGGTTGTGTTTTATTTTGGTTTTTGTTGAGTTAGTTGAGTTTTGTTAGTTTTAGAGGTTATTTTCTTAATGAATTCGGCTATTGTGTATTAGGTTTTCGTTAGTGGATATAATATTTCTTAATTTCATCATTTGGGGGGGATTCATTTGGTTCACTTTGTTTTATTAGTATTTAGTTATAGCTAGGGGGTTTTTCTGTTTTTGGGCTTTCATAATGTTTGGTGTGTTGTGAGCCGGCCTGTCATTCTTATTGTTTTGTTTATTCTGATGGATGATTGAGTTCTTATTATGAGTTCTGTTTGCTATTGGGTGGAAGTTTTAAATTGTGAGGATGCAATCAATCAATCAATAATTTTTATTAAATTGATTAGATAATTTTTTTTTTATATTTACAATGTTATAATTAACTTTTAATTCAATTATTATATTAATGAAGTGGATTGATTTGTTATAGGTACATTTAGTTTATTGAAAAAATGAGATACTTTTAATGTACTTAATTGTATTATGTAATTTATCCGTCCTCTATAATATGTTGCGAAATTTTAATTATATTTTTATTGTTTTAGGTCTAATTATAGTTCATAAGGCTTTGAGTTAGGTATACAATTTTATTTATGGAATATGTATTATGATAGTATTATGATAGTTTGTGTTAATAGTTAATAGGTTGATTTTATTTATGATATAAATTAGTAATTTAGTTAAGTTAATATTCTGTGTTCGGGGTACTCCTCTTTTGCCATGTAAAAAAGGTTGTATTTGAGCTTTATATTTTATTTT